>JAVKPL010010370.1:0-443645 GCA_032173675.1 Gastrolobium villosum | reverse complement strand
ATCAAGAGCTGGTTATAATCCAGTCTCTTCCCCGTTCTAATTTCCTTTTATGCCTTCCTTCCATTCCTTTTTCGTATTTTTGCTTCTGCCAAAGTCAGAACCCTCACCTAGACACCTCCAACTACAAAACCAAGGCCACCACTAGATCCAGAACGAAATTCCGAGCCAGCCAACAAAAGACCCGTCGCCGGAAACGCCGTCACGCGCCGCCACGCGCCGCCACCGTCCGTCAGCCTCGCCGGCGCGTGTGGTCCACGCGCCGCCATCCGGCCATTTTTTTCCGGCGAGTCATACCTCGTTCTGATCGTCTGCCTTCCCTCTTCATGTTTTGAGGGTCAAAACCATATTTGGAGGAACTTTTTTTCTGGGTATTGTTGTTAGGAAGCCATGGACACTGAAAATGTTGAAAGTTCATCTGGAATTTTGACCGGAACTTCACCCCTTCCCATTTCTTCGTTTTCTGGAGACAACCCAGCAATGCAGATCACCAATCACCGTTTAAACGGTAGGAACTATGTGCAATGGTGCCAATCTGTTAAGTTGTTCATCCAGGCTAAAGGGAAGATGGGGTATCTGGATGGAAAAAAGGTTCAACCAGCACAACATGAACCTGGCTATGATGCTTGGGTGACTGAAAATGCTTTGGTCATGACATGGCTGACCAATTCTATGGAACCAGATATCAGTCAAACTTATTTATTCCTTGATACGGCTCAAGAAATTTGGGAAGCTGTTAAAGAATACTACTCTGACCTGGGCAATGCCTCTCAGGCTTTTGAATTCAACACCAAGGTGAAAGATTTACGCCAAGGGGGGAAGACTGTTACTGAGTACTTCCTTGCTTTAAAAACATTGTGGCAAGAGTTGGATCTTTATGATAAAGCAGACCTTCAAGGTTTAGATGCTAATGCAATATTTAAAAATTATATAGAAAAAAGGCGTCTCTATGATTTTCTTGCTGGCCTCAATTCTGATCTGGATGATGTTCGTGGAAGAATTTTGGGGCAAAAACCATTACCTTCCATTGCCACTGCTTTTTCTGAGGTACGAAGGGAGGAGCTTCGTCGAAAGATAATGTTGGGTGATAAGGATCCTAAGTCTTCTGATGGGTCTGCCCTTATAGCAAAGAATTCTGCTCGTCCTTCTGGGGATTCAAAACGTTCTGATCGTTGGTGTTCTCATTGTAATAAGGGTGGTCACACCCGTGAAAAATGTTGGGAAATTCATGGCAAACCACCAAACTGGAAACCAAAAGGACAGAACAAGAATCGTGCTAATCAAGTATCTTCTGAAGATAAGGGAGAAGGGTCCCATGTCCCTTCAAATTCCGATGGTTTTTTCCTCTCTAAGGCTCAGTATGAGCAATTTCAGAAATTGATGTCTCAACCTGCTGAGGCAACTAGTCATGTTGCTCAAAAAGGTATGGCATTCCATGTTGAACATAGTAATCGTTGGATCCTTGATTCAGGAGCCTCTGATCACATGACAGGTAATGCAACCTTATTTTCTTCCTATATCCCTTACTATCACCCGTCACGAATAAGAACAGCTGATGGAAGTTTCTCCACTATTGCGGGCAAGGGATCCATTAAACTCTCTGAGCATATTATTTTGAATTCTGTCCTTCATGTTCCCTCCCTTACTTGTAACCTCATCTCTATTAGTAAACTTACTGCTGAGTTGCATTGTGTTGCTAAGTTTTCTGCAAATACTTGTATCTTTCAGGAGCAGGACTCGGGGATGATGATTGGCAGTGCTAGAGAAGAAGAAGGGCTCTACTATTTGGAGGAGGATCTTTGTGAAAGGAGGATTTTTTCAAACCACACTCTATGTTTATCAGATGATTGTAATGATGTTTTGTTATGGCATCGTAGGTTAGGGCACCCAAATTTTGTTTATCTTCAGAAGTTATTCCCTAACTTATTTATCAATAAAAAGCCAAGTTCCTTTCTTTGTGATTTTTGTCAACTTGCAAAGCATTCTCGTGTCTCTTATTCTCCCAAGAAATATCATGAATCTTCTCCCTTTACATTAATTCATAGTGATATTTGGGGACCTGCTCGTGAAAAAAATGTTTCGGGTGCTCGTTGGTTTATTACTTTCATTGATGATCATTCTAGGGTATGTTGGGTATATCTCTTAAAAGACAAGTCTGATGCTGCATCCACTTTTAAAAACTTTCAAGCTATGATTCAAACTCAATTTCAGACTCCTATCAAAGTTCTGCGAACAGATAATGGCACAGAATTTTTTAATTCTGTTCTTGGAGATTACCTAAACCAACATGGAATTATTCATCAAAGTTCTTGTCCTAATACCCCTCAACAAAATGGGGTGGCTGAAAGGAAAAATAGACATCTAATTGAAGTTGCTCGAGCTCTCTTATTTACGATGCATGTCCCTAAATATCTATGGGGGGAAGCCATCTTGACAGCTTCTTATCTCATTAATCGGATGCCTTCTCGGGTACTAAATTTTCATTCTCCTTTGTCTTGTCTTACTAAATCTTTTCCTTCCTTTTGTGCTTTTTCTTCTCTTCCTCCCAAAATATTTGGCTCTGTGGTCTTTGTTCACATTCCTCCACATCAAAGGTCCAAACTTGACCCTAAATCTATTAGATGTGTCTTCATAGGGTATTCCCCTAATCAAAAAGGCTATAAGTGTTATTCACCTTCTCTCCGTAAGGTCTTTGTTTCCATGGATGTTACCTTTTATGAGACACAATCCTTTTTTTCCCCGACTTCTCTTCAGGGGGAGTCTACTGATATGGATGAAGATAAGCCTAGGAAACCAAATGAAGCTGTTGTCTTACCTTGGCCTTTGGAAACAGGGGGAGTTATTGGGAAGGAAATAGGGGGAGCAACTATACCTGAGTCTAATGATCCTCCCGGTACTTGTGATCCTCCTGGTAAATGGGGAAAATTCTACAGCAGGCGCAAAATACATCAAGAGACTCTAGACTGCCAGGATCCTGACTCGAGTCCTTGCTCTAGTAACCCACTTGAATGCTCTAGTACAGCCAACATTGATATGCCCATTGCTCTTCGGAAAGGTACTAGATCTTGTACTGCTCATCCTATTTCCCATTATATCTCATATGAGAAGTTATCTCCAGGTTTTCGTGCTTTCAATACTATGTTAGATAGTACCAGGATACCCAAAAATATCCAAGAAGCACTTGATGATCCAAAATGGAGGAATGCCGTATTAGAAGAAATGGATGCACTTATAAAAAATGAAACATGGGATTTTGTGACATTACCTAAAGGAAAGAAAACTGTTGGTTGCAAGTGGGTGTTCACAATAAAATTTAATGCAGACAACAGCATCAATAGGTATAAGGCCAGATTAGTTGCTAAGGGATTTACTCAGACTCATGGGATAGATTATCAGGAGACTTTTGCTCCTGTTGCCAAGCTTAACACTATCCGCGTTCTGCTATCTCTTGCCGCCAACCTTGATTGGCCATTGCAACAATTAGATGTCAAGAATGCCTTCTTGAATGGTGATCTACATGAGGAAGTTTACATGGATCCACCTCCTGGTTTTGCAAAAGGGGATGGATCTGTGTGCAAGTTGCAGAAGTCTCTCTATGGACTTAAACAATCTCCCAGAGAATGGTTTGGGAAATTTACTCAAGCTGTTAAGGGAAAAGGGTTCACCCAAGCTCAGACTGATCATACTTTATTCTTTAAACACTCTGATAAAGGAAGAATTGCTATCCTCATTGTCTATGTTGATGATATAATTGTCACTGGTAATGATACCGAGGAGATAGCCTCTTTAAAAAAATGTTTAGCTGACCAGTTTGAACTAAAAGATCTTGGATCTCTCAAGTACTTCCTTGGCATGGAAGTTGCTCGAAGTAAGAAAGGAGTTTCTTTAACTCAGAAAAAATACATTCTAGATTTGTTGCAAGAAACAGGTATGCTTGGGTGCAAGCCAGCAGAGACTCCAATTGAAGCTAATATCAAAATGGGAGTTGAAGACGGGGAAGATGTCGATAAGGAGCAGTACCAGAGACTGGTGGGAAAATTAATCTATTTGTCTCATACTCGTCCTGATATTGCTTTTGCTGTAAGCATGGTTAGCCAATTCATGCATTCTCCTAAGGAAAAACACCTTAGTGCTGTTTATAGAATTCTCAAGTACCTCAAGAACACCCCTGGTCGAGGAATTCTCTTTAAAAAGGGGAACAAAAGGATGGTTGAAATTTATACAGATGCAGACTGGGCTGGTTCTGCAGTGGACCGAAGATCTACTTCAGGTTATTGTACTTATGTCTGGGGAAATCTTGTGACCTGGAGAAGTAAGAAACAAACTGTTGTTGCAAGAAGTAGTGCAGAAGCGGAATTTCGGGCTTTAGCCCATGGTATTTGTGAAGGAATTTGGTTAAGAAGACTTCTGGAAGAGTTGAAGATCTCTTATTCCCTACCTATCAGATTATATTGTGATAATAAAGCTGCTATCAGCATTGCTCAAAATCCTGTTCATCATGACAGAACAAAACATGTGGAAGTCGATCGTCACTTTATTAAAGAAAAATTAGAAGGCGGTAGTGTATGCTTATCATATATACCTACCAAGGAACAAACGGCAGATATTCTCACCAAAGGATTACTTAAGCCGACCTTTGAGGATTTGATCAGCAAGTTGGGAATGATCAATATATATCTCCCAACTTGAGGGGGAGTGTAGAATATTCTAGAATTCATTTATTTCTTTCTTGTTATCTGTTCCTTTATTTATTAGGCTTTCTTGTTATTGTAAATATGTCTCTTAGTCTTTTGTATGCCTCTTAGTTTTTTGTTCTTATTTATTAGCATTGTTCTTTGTACTCAATATAAATTGTACCTCCCTGGATCTTTCAAGTAATGAATCAGAAGTTTATTCATAAAACACTTCTTCTTTTCATCAAAAAGTAATGTTATCTTTTAGGCTTAATTGCACTTTTGGTCCTTCTACTGTGGCCTAAGTGTGATTTTGGTCCCCCACACTTCAAAAGTCCTTCAAATTTTATAATTAAACGAATCAAGTCTATCACTTTGGCATACAATGTTTGACAGGCCCATGATTTTCAAATATGGTATAACATTTTGCTGAGTGGACATCTAAAAGAACCTATCCCAAGCCATTAGGTGTGGACCAGGTGTGAGGTGCTTGGATAGTTGGATATTTTGCATGATGTTATAGTTTTGCACCTCTATTACCATTGTATAAAAAAAGTACCTGGCGAGACATGTATGATTAAAATACCTGATTCATTGATTTTTATTTTTTATTTTTCAATTGAATTATTGAATCCGTCAGGGTCTTTGCCCCAAGGCAAGGCACCAGGTCTTCACCGGATTTGGTGAAAAGCAGGTCAGGTCCCAACACGCAGATGGGCGAGCGTGGCGGGCAAGTACCGCCCAGGGGTTAAGGATGCGATTGGGAAGCTGGAACATAGGAACCTTAACGGGTAAATTGAGGGAGCTAGCAGATGTTTTTGCCAGAAGAAAAGTGAATATTGTTTGCTTGCAAGAAACTAAGTGGGTTGGAGAAAAGGCCAAGGAAGTGGATGGTACCGGTTTCAAGTTGTGGTACACAGGTATAAACAAAAGTCGAAATGGTGTTGGAATTATGATTGATAGAAGTTTTAGAGATAAAGTCGTTGATGTCAAAAGGAAAGGCGATAGGATTATCCTAATTAAGCTTGTAGTAGGCGAATTAATTTTGAATATGCTATATTCACCCCAAGTTGGGTTGCAATCAAATGATAAGAACCAAATTTAGGAAGACTTGGAGGAGGTTTTGAGAGGGATACCACGAGAGGAGAAGATTTTCTTGGGAGGAGATCTAAATGGTCATGTTGGTAAAAGCAGTGGAGGTTTTGGCTATGGGACGAGAAATGAGACTGGAGAAGATATCTTGAACGTTACACTAGCCTACGATTTGATGCTAGCGAACACCTTTTTTCAGAAAAGGGAGTCACATCTTATCACTTATCATAGTGGACAAAATCGTAGTCAAATTGATTTTTTCATGGCTAGAACAGAAGATAGAAATTCTTGTGATAGAAATTCTTGTGTCGATTACAAGGTCTACCTTGGAGAGTGTGTTGCTACGCAATATAAGCTGGTAGTTCTTAAGGTTCGGTTCAACAAAGTACTTAAAATGAGGAAGAGGGCTCAGAACCCAAGGATAAGATGGTGGAAGCTACAGGAGGAAAAACAATTAGAGTTCAAAAAAAGAATGTTGCATGAAGGGCCATGGGAATTTGTTGGAGGTGCTAATGAAATATGGAATGAGATGGCTATGTGTATCCAAAATGTGGGAAATACGGTGCTAGGAGAAAGCAAAGGAATTAGATTTCATACAAAGGAAACATGGTGGTGGAATGAAGAGGTGCAAGAGGCAATTAAACAGAAAAAGAAATGTTTTAGATCTTTGCATAAAAGTCCCAATGATAATAATTTGCAAAAGTTTAGATTGGCGAGAAAAAATGTAAAGAAAGCAGTGCGAGAAGTTAGAGGTAAGGTTTTCGCCGATTTGTATAAAAATCTTGGGTGCAAGGGTGGTGAAAAAGGTATATACGTCCTTGCAAAAATGAAGGATAAGAAAAGTAAAGACCTCACCCAAGTTAGATGAATCAAGGATAAAAACCAAAAACTTTTGATAAGAGATGAAGATGTAAATGAAAGATGGATGAACTACTTTAACAAGCTTTTTAATGGGGATGGAGATAAAAGCGAAGTGGGCTTGGAGGATGCTTATGATGATCGAAATATAAGATTTGTGCGCAGAATCAATACACATGAAGTCAAGGAGGCTTTAAAGAGATGAAGACTAATAAAGCTTTGGGACCTGATGGCGTACCTATTGAAGTGTGAAGAGGCTTAGGGGAGGTGACAATAAACTAGCTGACGAGTCTTTTCAATAAGATTCTTCAAACAAATAAGATGTCTGATGCTTGGAGGAAGAGTGTGCTTGTGCCTATTTACAAAAACAATGGAGATATCTAGAATTGTTCTAACTATAAAGGCATTAAGCTTATGAGCCACACTATGAAGTTGTGGGAGAGAGTTATTGAACATCGTTTGAGGAGAGAGACCAAGGTTTCTGCAAATCAATTTGGATTTATGCCAGGAAGATGTATCACAGAAGCTATTTTCTTGTTGCATCAATTGATGGAAAGATATCGAGAAAAAAAGAAGGATTTACATATGGTGTTCATAGATCTTGAGAAAGCATATGATAGGGTCCCAAAAAAAGTCTTATGGTGCGTTCTTGAGAAGAAAAACGTACCCTTAAAGTATATAAATGCAATCAAGGATATGTACGATGGAGCTACTACTAGTATGAAAGCTTGTAATGGAACATCAAGTTATTTTCCTATTACGGTAGGTGTACACCAAGGTTCGGCTTTGAGTCCTTATCTCTTTGCCTTAGTGATGGATGAACTAACAAAAGGCATTCAAGAGGAAGTGCCGTGGTGTATGCTTTTTGCTGATGATATTGTGCTTATTGATGAGACCAAAACGGTGTTAATAGGAAACTTGAATTGTGGAGAAGCACTTTGGAGTCTAAAGGTTTCACGCTAAGCCGGAGCAAGACTTAGTATGTGAAGTATGAGTTTTCTCTAGTAAGAGATGGAGATCAAGTCCTAGTGCATCTACTTGGTAAGAGGTATCCAAGAAAGATGCTTTTAGATACATGGGATCAATTTTGTAAAAAGGTGGTGAGATTGATGAAGATGTAAATCATAGAATCAGAACAGGATGAATGAAATGGCGGATATGGGTTTTTGTGTGATCGCAAAATTCCCCTTAAGCTAAAAGGAAAATTCTATAAAACAGCAGTAAGGCCTGCAATGTTATATGGAGCTGAATGTTGGCCAGCACATAGGCAACACGAGCATAAAGTGGGAGTAGCAGAAATGAGAATGTTAAGGTGGATGTGTGGTTATACGAAGATGGATAAGATAAGAAATAAAGATATTCGACGAAAGGTAGGAGTAGTACCGGTAACTGAAAAGATGAGAGAGTATAGATTAAGGTGGTTTGGGCACGTAATGAGACAGCCCTTGGTGCTCCTGTAAGAACAAAAGTTTTTTACCAAGAGTTCGACACAGAGAGGTAGAGGTAGACCGAAACTTACTTGGGGAAAGGTACTTAAACAAGACTTAATGGAGGAGTGGGATATAGATTGACGGACAGTGTGTCTTAGGACAGATTGGAGAAAAGCTATAAGCAGGGTGGAAGGTTAAAACCCGTTGTTATTCCTATGTTCCAGATGATCCCTTTTTAGTCCTTTTCCTCTTCAATCCCCCCTCTTTCTTTCCTCTTCTTGTCTTTTATCTTATTTTCCCCCTCCCCAATTTTTTTTTTTTTAATCTCCTATTATCTATCATTGGGTTCATCTACCACCGACCCCAATTAACTTGGGTTAAAGGTGCTGTTGATGTTCAATTGAATTATTGAATCCATTTTAATCTTGTATATCATAGGCCTAGAGATGGCAAAGTGGGCAGCCCGCCCCGCCCCGCTTTTGAAAGTGGGCTGAAAAACTCAGTCCGCTCTGCCCCGTTTGGCGGGTTGGGCTGCTAGCCCGAGCCTATTTTACACTGACCCGCCTATGCCCGTCATCAACCCGCCAAAAAATGAGCCCGCCCCGCCTTGTTTGGCGGGTTGGCCCGCCGAGCCGAGCCCGTTTTGCCGGCTCATAGTGGATCCTTTTTAGTCTTAGATGGCCAACTTAGCAACACCTCATGCAAAAAATATGTTTCCATTAATTATTTCCATGAGCAATTGAATGGTAGACTGATGGAAGGACTTCATCTGTTTAATTAGAAAAATTCAGGACTTAATTGGGCCATAAAATATTGAGGGATCAAAACCGCAGATAAGACACGATAGAGGGACCTAAAGTGCAATTAAACATTTCCTTTATGATTCATTAACATTCTGTATTTATAAGTATTTGTGGCCTTAGGAGCTCTGTTTTATTTTTTGTCACAGCTCTCATGTTTATTTATTCTGTTAGAATGCTGTACAATTTGTGCTGATTCAACATGTTATTTGTATCTTGATCAGCACCCTACGCAGTCAGGGGTTGGATAAATTGGAGTTTACTTTTCCTAAGGGGATATGGTTGAGTTTTGATTTTGGTGATGCGCATCCGGTATTTTTTCTGCTCATTATGTT
This sequence comes from Gastrolobium villosum, assembly GCA_032173675.1. NCBI lineage: Eukaryota > Viridiplantae > Streptophyta > Magnoliopsida > Fabales > Fabaceae > Gastrolobium > Gastrolobium villosum. The sequence continues at coordinate 434,460 of JAVKPL010010370.1, read as the reverse complement.
CTCATTTTATTTTAGCAGGACTGTGCTTTATTTTTTATCTTTTACCCCAAAAAAAACTTTATTTTATTTATTAATTATTTTTTGTTCTGTTTGGAATATGTCAGGATTTGCCAGCTTTATTCTTAAAAGGTGGCTCAATTATTCCTGTGGGCCTCCCTCTTCAGCATGTTGGGGAATCTAATCCATCAGATGACTTGACTCTTCTTGTGGCTTTAGATGAAAATGGTAAGTCCATGAATTCAATTTTCCCTTGGCGTGCTTGTACTGATATTTTATCAAGTTCTCTACACTTCAGATTTGCATCTTGCTTTTAGAGGCTGCATGAATAAGATTTAATAATTGACAGGGAAAGCTGAAGGTGTTCTATTTGAGGATGATGGCGATGGATATGATTTCACTAAAGGCAATTATATATTGACACATTATGTTGCTGAACTTGAATCATCAGTTGTTACTGTGAGTGTACACAAAACTGAAGGATTATGGGAAAGACCTAAACGCCGCCTTCATATTCAATTATTGCTAGGTGGGGGTGCAATGGTATGTGATTTTATCTCAGAGGAAACTATGAAGAATATGAAACTCATTGATAGAAAGAAACTGCCAAAAATTGTGCTTGATTGACTAGTTCATTTATGTTTTACTGGTCAATTGATCTTAGCATTTTATATAGTTATGTTTTGTAAACAGCTTGATACATGGGGAATGGATGGAGAACTTCTGCAAGTAATTTTGCCTCCAGAAGAGGAGGTGTCTAAGCTGGTATCTACTAGTGAGAAGCAATACAAGGAACGTGTGGGTAAGTGCTTGTTGAAATCTTTTACTCGGTTCATTTATGAATATTCTTATATGGTTTTTGTGCTTATATGATTCCAAAATTCCTATTTTCTTAACCATCCATTTCTCTGCTGATGCTATATTTTATCCTATAGTATAGTGTTTTCTAGTTTGTTTATCTCTTGCAAACAAGCCTGCTTTTAATATAAAATGACATCTGTTGAAGATATTTCTTGGTTTGCATATTCAGCTTGCTATTACTGTGATGTAGTTTCGATGTCTTTATCTGTCGTATTAGTTCTTTCTCTCTGTTGAGAAATCAGGATTTTTTGCATGGGTTTTAGTTCTACCACCTCCTCTCCATGATCAGAGTGGAGGCTAAGCACTGGTCTTATCCTGCACATTGTGATGCATTTTACTTCTGAATCGTATCTAACATGCATGCAAGTATCCATATGATGCTAGTTCTATATTAAGGTGTACAACTTTCTCCCGAATGTTTTGCAGAAAAGGCAATTCAAATTCCTGATGAAGAAGAGGATTCTAGTTGCAAGGGAAAAGTGCTTTCAGGAACTCCCATTGAACTGAAAAGCAGTGAGTGGGTTCTTCAAATTGTTCCCTGGATTGGAGGTAGAATCATCTCCATGATGCACATTCCTTCAGGTAAATTGATTGTCCATTAGCAATTTGTTTATTTTTTTTAAATGTTTGGAAATGTACAAGAAGCTTGTATGATTTGCTTCCCGAAATTGCCATTTTTTTTAAAAAAAATTCTCATTTTATGCTCATTCTACAGTTAAGCATTTAGTATATTTCTTTCCTCTCTCAGCTAGGAGGAACTTATTTATAATATCCTCGTGGCTTAGTTTGGACATATTGTAATGATTTTAATAGAATTCCTTTTACTCTCCGTATGACCTGTATCTTCTTTGTGATTTATGTTGTTTATAATATGCAATGTATTTTTCATTATAATAAACAATCTGTTTTCAGAAACACAATGGCTCCATAGCAGGATTGAGATAAATGGTTATGAGGAGTATAGTGGTACAGAGTATCGTTCTGCTGGGTGTTCTGAGGAATACTCTGTCATTGAGTAAGTTTCTCTTGTACTGCATGTCATCACTGAGGAAACTTTATTGTTGAAGAGCCACCAAAGGCTACTTTGATCCTTGTGTATGCCTTGTTTTTTTTAACATGTTCTTGTATTCAACATGTCTTTTCTGGCAAAAAAAATTCTTGCAGTTTAGAACTTGAGCATGCAGGGGAGATGGGATCTGTGGCATTAGAGGGTGATATTGGTGGAGGATTGGTTCTTCAACGGCATATCTATTTTCCAAAGAGTGCCGCCAATGTTATCCAGATAGACTCTGGCATAATAGCTCGTAGTGTCGGAGCTGGTTCTGGAGGGTTCTCAAGGTTTTATACGAAGCTTCTCTTGTATTCTAACAATAATTGCATTATATCTCTTTTATTGTATTATTAAATATATGAAATTAAGTTCATCTTTGGTGCATCTCTATTCTCTTGCGATAGCAATAGCTTTTTCATGAATTATTGAGAAGACTATGATAAAGCCTTGCTTGGTTTTGGGGGGCTTAGGCATGTTTTTTACCTGAGTGCCACTATGCATTTGCACCTGGAAACATGCTTTTGGACACTGATGGGCCTGAAATATGAGGGATAAAGGTAATAATAGTATAGGGATTGTTATAGATAGAGAAAAAGTAAGAGAGTTAGTTAGTTTTAGAATATTCTTAGGGGATAAGATAAAAGGAGGGAAAATGTGGGGTGTGAAGTATGCATGTATTGAGTGAATATTGGGGAAATTAGGGATCTCTTAGGACCTAGGTTAATTGGTTCTAAGGTTGAGTTAGGAGTCTTTTTGGTGTATTATTTTGCAATTAGTGTTTGTAAGGAGCTTGGCTCCATTACTGTTTTCATCACTTTCAGATTAATAATATTGGGTTCCATCAGACAGATTTTGAGATGTTTGGCTGGCAAACCCAGAATTAGTTTTGATCCCAAATGTGAATCTGGCAGAAGTAACATTTATTTTTTTCAAGACAAATTTTACAGTTTTCCCTCTCGTACAAATTTAAATATTTTTTAAACAATATAATTAATTTGTTTTTAGCAATTTCATACTGAAAAGTAATTTTATGTATCCCTATCAAATCAACGTACTCTTTCAAAACTACTTTTGGGTTAACTTTCCTTCTACATATAACTCATTCTTTCAGAATTTATTCTTCCAAAATTACTTTCGGGTGAACATCCAAACCCAAACGGGCACTAAGATTGGCTAGAGTCAAGTAGAAGATTGTATTTAATTTGTGTCACTAGTGGAAATTTGAGACACTAATGAACCCAATAAAGTATTTTTTTTTTTGTAACAATAGCCATTCTTAATATACTCTTGTATGTTATTTCCTCTGCTGAAAACGTTTGGAAACTGCCTATTCAGATTCGCTGATTTCTACTATGATCTATGTTCTGCAGGTTGGTCTGCTTAAGAGTTCACCCAACATTCCATCTTTTGCACCCCTCAGAATCTCTTGTCTCATTTACCTCGGTTGATGGAACGATGCATGAAGTCCTTCCTGATAGTGGGGAGCAATTCTTCGAAGGAAAGCTTATTCCTAATGGTAATGGTCATTTTATCCTTTGCATTATTCATTACTACCCCTATGAAATGTTGGAACTAAAGAATAAATCAGGCTTAGTCTAATAGCAAAAAGGGTAAAAAGATTAACCTATTAGGAAGAATGGCTTTTATATTTCTTAGATGCTCGCTTACAACTAAGGTCACTGAACTTAAAGCATCAAAGAGATGCTATTAAAGTGTCATTCAACCTACTAGTATTAGCTATTAAACTAGGGCAAAGTAATAATTCATATATCTAGAAGAAGTGTTTTGGAGATAGGAGAAACCAATGATGACAGTAGGATTTGATGGTAATAAGGATTATGGTTCTATTTTCTTGCCTTTTCTTTCTATTCAATGTTTTTAAATATAAGCTCCGTTTTTTTTCTCCTATAATGGCATTCGCCTCACTCTTTATTTATAAATTTAAAATGAAAAAAATATAACTATCATCCATTTTAAAAATCAATGTTCTTATTGGTTGGTGGAGGCTAAAATATAACTATAGTCTAGGAAGTTAGATATTTTGTTAACATTTTTCATGTAGTATAATTTTCATGTCAATCTTCTGACACCGGACAGCACAATAGTTCTTTATAAATTTTTCAATTTAATTTCATTTCAGGTGAGTGGAGGCTCGTTGATAAATGTCTTGGCTTGGCACTGGTTAATCGATTTAATGTTACTGAGGTATTCAAGTGTCTTGTTCACTGGGATTGTGGCACTGTCAACCTGGAGCTTTGGTCCGACAGCAGGCCTGTTTCAAAGCAATCCCCTCTCACAGTTTCCCATCAGTACGAGGTTATAAGAATTCCGTAATTATTCAACTGGTTATTACGCAAGGTGTCGAAATGTTTGGAACAGCGGACCTGTGCTATAAAACATGCATATAAAAACCATGTTTACAAATCTAAGTGCTGTTTTCTTCTTCCTCTTCACTTAAATGCATGTTTGCTTCGACTTTTAACTTCTAAAATGGAATGAATTATAGAGGAGGAATGATAATGAACAACAGTATATCTGAAAGCCAATAGTATTTGTACTTTTAACAGCGTCCAAAAGTAAAAATCGATACCTTGCACAGTAAAATTAACGTTACCATATCACCACATGGATTAATCTGTCTTTCAAGTACGCCCAGCTTCAGTAATCTTTGGATTCATTAATCCTCATTGTCCTTGGCCTATGAGCTTTGTCAGATACCTCGCCTCCTGTTTTCTTTCCATCCTTAGTGGTGTTAGGTTTCTAACATTTGGGACTTTGGACACATGCACGAAGTTGCTCTGAGTCTCCTCTATGATGGGGTATTTGAGAACCTGCTACCTATATCTCTTGCATAATTATGTAATAGGCGTGTAGGAGTGTAAAGGATGTTCTGAAGGAAAAAGTGAGGATTCATTCATTTACGCTCCTTATGGTGTAATATTTGAGAACTTAACTTCATTATAGATATGCAATAGTGCGAGCAGGAATGTTTTCAAAGGAAAAAGGTTGATAGTTATATTTATAAATTAACATTCTATCAGTAACATCGCAGTTTGGCCCTACAGAATTTATTTAGTATAGATGACAGAAATCAGAACCCTCCTAAGAGACTTCATGAATTTACAAATTTTTCGTGTTTCCAAAATTACATGAATTCCTTAAGTATAACTCTTCATTTATATTCCTTGCTTCCTAAAATACACACCTTTCTGAATTACAGTATGAGCTAAATTTTATTGTGTTAAATTAAATTTGAAATAAGGAAAATGCACAATAAGTGAGGAATGTCGAATATTCAAAATAAGCAGGTTTGCATATTCTTATCAAACATCGGGCGTGGTTTGTCTAATTTATGCTATATGTCTCTGCAACCGTCCTCTATGCTTTCCTCTGTTATTGTGTCTTCTTAGTTGCCTTTTGTTTTGTTGTCCTTTTTTCTCCTTGTTTGAGTTCAGAAATCAGAATATGTACTGACCTGGAAAAAAACACAGGTAAGCCTGTAGCTTTCCGACGATGTTATCCGTCTTTAGTTTTTAATACTGCAATCTGTTCCTACATGAATAAGTCAACAACAAAATTCCATGTCATCGATGGCTATCAACAGCAGAATATCTTCAAGTTTTTTCATCGCTTTACCTTGTCTTTGTCTACTTTAGTAGTTTGTCCACGGATGTGTAAAGAACCAATTCAACCCAAAAGTTTAAACTGTTAGGTGAGGTTATATTAATGGTTGAATGTGCGAACAAAGGAATCACTTAAAATAAAATGGGGGCGGCGAGGATCGAACCCGGGACACGAGGCTCTGATTTTATATATCTAACGGGATTCCTTGGTTGTTTTTCCATGCTTTACAATGTTTTTCATCGCTTCACCATTGTTATCTGCCTTTTTTTCTTTCTTTTTTTTCGCTGAAATCGATGACATGCAACCTATTGATACGAGTTGACTTGTTCTAAATGGCGTGGCCCTGTCTTTACTACTCTCGGTAAACGAGAAATTTTTGTCGGTTCTTGAAACTCTTCGAAATATATCAAGTCTTACTGTGACACTCACGTAGATCCAATTATCTCCTTACGAGTCGAGAAAGCAACCTTTGATCTCTCTTCCTATAAAACCAATTATCAACCTTTGCATCCCGGGTTGTTGCTAGATTTATGATGCTTTTACAGAAATCTGTATATTTCAACTTCACCTTTCTGTTCATTGATCTTGGAAAAGGTGAAATCCAAATCTATTGTCAAAATAAAATAGCAGCACTAAATACATATCAAATGAAAGTAAAAGAAGCTATTGTCAAAAGGATCAATTAATACGCCATTGAATTATTAAGCAAACATATATCATGGAGCTCTCCGAGATATCGTATAACTCCACTTGCACCCTCAATAGTGTACAGTAGAATTAAAAATACTTTGAACCAATAAACACTCCACACTATTTACTTTGTGAAGGAAACCAAAAACTATGTAGTCAGCAGCAATTTTATTTATTCTATAGCCCAAATGACTTCAGAGTTCGTGTCTTTGATTTTCACACTCCGACACCAAAACAGGCAAAGAAACTTTTTAGTGATAACCAATTGGAGCAGCAGCCTCTCTTAACTCTCGTCCTTGGTAATGTATATCCTGCAATTTCATAAAATTAAAATACCATCAGTATTCTAGACTCATAATATAATCACACGAAAAAACAATTAGAATTTTTTTTTCATTTATAGTTCAATAAAATAAAGCTTACCGATGCAAAGTGATTGACATCACGATGATGTGCTTCATCAGCTCTGACAACCATGACTACATCCCTTAAAGTTGAGTCTGGTGGGAGCTGCCAATAGTCTTTGGCAATAGCTGGAGCTGGAACATTTTCTATGTTACCCTTGTCCAGCTCCTTCAGAAACTCTGTGTAGGAGTGTATTGCTTCCTCCTCAAGGTAACCAACCACACGGTGGGCAAATTTAGGTGAGAGCATATAGCCCACGAAGTATGCATTGAAGAAGATGCCTTGGACAATCAACACTAGAGCACGGTCATACCATGTTGGCTTTGATACCTCCATGAAGGTCATCAGGTGCATACGCTCGTTCTCTGCTTCTTCTAGCAATGCTTTGATCCAACCACCACTGTGTTCAAATCGTCTTAGGGATTTGCAATGGAGCATCACGCCTCCTACCATGCCAGGCACAGCTGCTACAGTCTCGAGCATCATTGCTCGGCATCCATAACGTTTCTATTACATTTGCATACAACATAATTAAGAACAAAATATCAACATAGTATATAGAAGAACACAAAACTCATCAAGGGGATAATTACAATAGGAGTGATGGTTTCCTTCATAATTGAGGGTAAAAAATGCCAACTTGTCGCGGAGGAGTTTATAAAACATGGATGATATCATTTCATGTGCTAGTTGTTAGCCAACTGACCTAACCGGCCAAACCACACACCACCAAACCAACCAAACATCACATGCATCGGTCATGCATGGGCAAAACAAATAGAAACCTAACAAGATGATCAAGATTTTGTGAACATATTTTAGGCAAAGTTATAGGTATCAAATATGACTTAAAGACTGATTTAATTTTTTTAATATTACTTATATGAAATCATACGAGACGTGATTTAAATTTTTTATTTTATTACATGACATAAAGTCATAGCCTTCTGATCATGCTCAAGAGTATATAAATAAATAATTTTCATGTGAAGTATATGACCCAAGAATTTTCATTTCCACCATCCAATTAGTGCAAATTGTAGCCCATGACCAGACTTTAATATCAGTCATAAAAGTTGTATGCATGTATACGAGTTATGTCATATACTATTAAAAAAAATGGCGTGTGTTGTGTGTGTGTGTGTGTCTCTCTCTCTTTATGTGTCATAGGAATATTTAAATATTAAACTAGAATATAATTGTTGTATCTGGTATTATAATTTTGCTAAAAATATAATAGAAAATGGGAAATAATACCCACAATTTCACACAATCACATTATTTAAGAATTAAATTCGTCCTAAATTAATTAAAAAAAAATGAAAATAGCCTTATAATTTGAAAGACTTGAAAGGAAAACCTGGAAAAACAGATCAGTGGGTAATCTGAGAGTCTTGACAGTCCAATAAGCCAGCTTGTCCAGAAACGTGGTGGGGGCATGGTGCTTCTTCAGATCAATGGAAAGGTCTGATTTGTAAGTCTCCCATGGCTTCATCAAATCAAACAAAACATAATTAACACAAAAAACATCAATACCCATTTCTCCAAAAACAAACAAAAAAGAAGAAGAAACAAACAAACAAGCAAATACATTATATTAATATACATACCTTGAAGCAATTCCAGCCCCATTCTGTGCCATCAGGTTTGGTAATCTTAGAGGGATGAATTCCCCAATAACTCACAATCCTTTTTTCCTCTTTGTTCTCACCAGGAACAGTTTTCTTCTCTTCATTGTTGTCCTTATCTGAAAAAGCCAAAGTGCTCCTGTTCCTTACACCACTCCCATAAACTGCAGTTCCTCTAACCAAATAATAAGAACCACCACCAACTTCACCACCTAAACCCTTCACCGTTGAAAACAAACGGTGAGACGCCGCCAGCAGTGCAGTGTTGGCCACCCGGGTAGAACCACCGCGACTCATCATGTTCATCATCATCGAACGTTGCGATCACCACAGTTTTCAGCACTCAAAGGGAAACCAGAGCGTTTGTTTGTTTCACGAGAAAGATCGATTAGAAAGAAAGGTTTTGATAAAACGGCTTGTGAATAAAAGGGTTTAAGGAAGGGTTTATATATTTATTAGTGTAAAGAGAACTTAAGGCCAATAACGTTGATACGTTGTCTCTTGGTTGGCTTCGCACGATTTTTATTTTTTATTTTTCTTTTGAAGATAAGGAAAATTAAAAGCTAGTTACAAAATATTGGCACGAGTTTTCTAGAACAAATCTTTTACGTCAAAATTTTCCCATTTGGACTTTTTTATAAATTTTGTCTTTTAAGCTTCCACTTGACATTGATATATAGCGTTTTTGCCTTTAATATATGATTTTTAATTTGTTTGGGTAATTTTTATATTTGTAATTTGATAATTAATATATTAGACTTGTATTATTTAATTCTGAATGAAATTGCATTTTTATATGAGTACTATGAATTATGAGAGTTACGGTGGGTGAGGGAAATGGTACTAATTAATTGAGCATCTTTGTACTGCATTAGGGGCCATAATTGGGCATTTAATTAATTAGGTACTGTTTCTTTTCTTGGAGAGCAAGTAGGTTGAGTTTTCGTGTTCTTCAAGTTCACGTCGATCACATCTGGCCCACTTTCGCTTCCGAATATTCCACACAGCGATTTCGTCCTTCGTTTCGCGTCAAACGTTTCGCGTCAAATCAGAATTCATTACCGATAGGAAAACAGGAGTATCTTTTGCATGGAAACCGACTTCAGAATATAGGAATGAGTATTAAAAATAAATTATGGGAAAAATGTTTATTTTTTCAAATATAACTTATATCATTTCATTTTTACAGAGATGAGACCCACACTTTTATTTTTTTTATCAATTCTTTTTGTTTCTTTATCTATATCTTTCTCTCTCTTAAAACGACACAACTTTACATCTTTTGAAGTTATACACACTTTACCCGTAACTTATTTATGGAAAGAGCGTAAATACTCATAAATAATGCTAAATAGTTTATGTACCACTAAATAAATTATTATATATATATATATATATATATATATATATATATATATATATTATTGTTACATATTTAAATGCGATAATACCACTAAATACATGCATCAATCAATAGAATTATTTCTGTTTAGGTACGAACTACGAAGAGTTTTGTCGAATCGGCGCGCCCTTTGATCCTATTCGGATAAAAAAATATAAGAATATGCTTTTAAAATATTTTTTGGCAGGATTTTTTTATTTGCTGCTGAAAATAGGTCTTTTTTCGCATTTTCTACGGTCAATATAGATAACTTAATTACAGTGAGTCCAAAATAACGTCATTTTACGGCAAAAATTAAGGTATTTTTGTAATTATAATTTATTTCAGGATTATAATAGTCTTTTTCATTATAATTTTTTATTTTTTCAACTTAAAATGACGTCGTTTTGGGAGCGAATGTAGATAACTTATCTACATTCACTCTAGAAATATTAAAACCTTCATTTTTACGATGGAAAGTATAAGGGTTTTTTTTTTTGAAACAAACTATAAATTTTTTCTAAATCAAGTCAAATACTAATAAGTTGCGACTGTTGATAAGCAAGTTTATAATAAGTAGTTTATAAATTTTTTAAAATATAATAATAATAATAATTTAAATTTATATAATGGTAAATTATAAAATTTTAGGTATAAATGAAAAAAAAAAGATATAATAATATTATATATTGAAGTGATTAATATATTATAAAAGGAAAGTATCTCATCCATTTTTAATTATATACAATAGGATAATCGTAAAATGAGGAAATAAATCGGGAAAATATGAAATATTTATTTTAAGAGATTTTTTTAAAATATTTTAAACTATATTAGGATATGGTACTAATATTATATAATATATTCTAAATATTCTTATCCCTGGTATAAAAAGGACATTGATGAAAGGATAAGATTGTGTGCAAAATTAGTTTGTACACAAAAAAATTAGGGGAAAATCTAATCCATATTTGATTATATTAAATAGGATAATCTTAAAATGAGGAAATAAATCGGGAAAATATGAAAAATTTATTATAAGAGATTTTTTTTTAAATATTATAAAATATATTAGGATATGGTATTAATATTATATAATATATTCTAAATATTCTTATACCTAATATTAAAAGGACATATTTACCCAAAAAAAGAGAGGGACATTGATGAAAGGATAAGATAGTGAGCAAAATTAGTTTGTAAACAAAAAAAAATTACGAAGATGCATGGGAAAAATATTATAAAAATAAACGAATGACAAAACAAGGGAAAATCCGATCGTACAAAGGAGACCGACCAACTATCCCGAATTTATTCATAAAATAAAGAATAGAAATTATATTTTAGACCTCTAAAAATAAAAAATTTAATATTATATCGCAATTTGTTGGACAAAAGGAGTTGTTTGTAATATGGACCTCATATACTCTCTTTTTTTGGTGAAAACATACTTTTATATGTACATACAAGATAAAATCATCTCCTATAATATTAAAAACATTAATCTCTTAAAAAATGTATAAAAGTATTTTTATAGTGTATACGCAAAATAACTAATTTGTTAAAGTTATATAAACTAAACCTAACCCAAAAAATATATATTTCTCGACAATAAGAGAAATTTGAATGAAGCATAGAATTTGACACAGCTAGAAATTATCCCAATACTAAATACAAAGTGGAGTGGAGGGGCAATAAAAAATAGAAGAGAACCAATCCCGTGAGCATTATTATTTATTAGCAAGAAAGACAGACGAAGCTATCTTCGGAGAAGGACCCTCAAGATTCAAGCACCACGTTACTAAGAATATTCATATAAATTAAAAAAAAAAAAATATTTTGAAGTCAAAGCAAAATTTAAAATTGGTGAGTATTGTCTACACCAGAAATGTTTAATTGAATTTTAACGCATACTAAATAAAAAAGTTTTACACTTTCATTCTTGTTACGTCATTCAATTATTTTATTGTGAATGTTGTCAAATATTAACACAAAATCAAATGATAATATATAAATATACATGAAAAAAATATTTCTTAAACAGATTGAGATATATTTATTTTCGTTTACCCAAAAACTAAGTTATTTTTTTTTATTTTTTTATATTAATTGATTCACCTTTGAATTGTTATGATTTATTTTTTCTCTCTCTTCCTTTATCACAATCGATTCATTTTTATACGATTATGACTTAGTACCCAGAGATAAAGTTATCTAAAGCAGCTTGGAAAACGATAAGCTTTATATATGTGTCTGTGTGTGTCTAGAATAGAGGATATCATAACACTTCTTAATTCTTATTTTAAATGAACAAATAAAAAATTATTAAAAAAAATGAGATTAAAAAAATGAGATTTCAAAGCAATAGTCATAAAACAATATCATTAAAATTTAATTATACATTAAATAATAAGTCAAGTTCACTAGTATATCTGAAATGGACTATATTACATCATCATCTAAACTGAAAAGAAATATTTCTACTCTATTAGTCACTCCATAAGTACACAACATCACTCGAAACTCCGTCAAATTCATCAATCATGGTGCTTAACTCCTCTTCAAATATACATATAATAAGTATCTTTTATTTTCTGTAAAGGTTAGCATAAACATAAACACATATGAGATAAATCTTAGTAATATTGAGATTTTCGAATGATAAATCTAGCTGCTTTAGCATAAAATACAATTATCTCGTAACATGTTTATAATAAGAAAATAATAACTAGAATAATAACATAGAAAATGATATGCAATTTTTTTTTATTTTTTTTTGGTAAAGAATGATATGCAACTTTTAATTGAAACTACTAAAGCCCAAACTTTTGTATACAACTAATAATAACATGTATACAAACATAGAAAAGAACGTGTAAAATCTAACTTGAACTATTAAAGCCCAAACTTTTCTGGGTCTTTACATATGAAAGGTTCTGTTTGGCAGAAATCAAGCCAAGTAAGGTGTCTCTTACAATATCACATCTGAAATTGTAGACCAATTCATATCAGAATCGTTCAGTTAAAGATTACTTATTCTATTAATATTCATTTGGTACCAAAAGAATTTCTTTGTTCTATAGTCTTGATTCAAGATCATCCTCATAACTAATATGAATAAATTCATCAAATCCACAAAATTAAAGTTTTAGAAGATAAAACAAGAAGATAGAAGATAAAACCAAATATAGAAACTAAAATAAAAGAAATTCGTAAGATAATGATTGGCCAGAGTAACGACATATTCACAGCCTTTAAAGAAATAATTTCAGAAATACCAATTAAAATAGATGAAAAAAAATGAAACTAGGAGAATAAGGTTCTCTCACAATATTGCCTTCCTCTTTTATTTTCCTACTTTCTTCTTTCTTTCTTTCACTCTTTCTCTTTCCTGATTTCCCTTTCTCCTATCTCTTTTTCCTTCCTCCTCTCTTTTTTGTTTCCTTCCTTTTTTCCTCGATTTCTTCTTTCCACTTTCCCACAGTTTCTTTATTTTCTTTCTACAATAATAATTACATACCGTTAAATTTTAACCAAACTAAGTAATCATTACGTAGATAAAATTTTAAACATTTTTATCTCTTTGTCTTGTAGGGGTGTCTCCACGTGGCCCATTATTTTCCACGTTATATATATATATATATATATATATATATATATATATATATATATATAGAGAGAGAGAAAAAAAAAAATTATTTCTCAAGCAGCTTGAGATCAATTTATTTTTGTTCACACAAAACTACGTCGTTTTGTTTATTTATTTTCTTATATTAATTGATTCACCTTTGAATTGTTATTATTTTTATTTTATTTTTCTCTCTCTTCCATTATCACCATTGATCAATCTTTGTACGCTTATGATTTAGTAGCCGCAGATAAAGTTATCTCAAGCAGCTTGAGAAACAATATGCTAATATACATATAGGTAAAATCATTTTTGTAGCCTTTTTACGTACAACAACGACATATGTATGGTTATGATTCACCACATTTAATGCTTTCATCCTCTGTATGGTTATGATTCCCCGCATTTAATACTTTCAAGTATATATATGACAAGTATTTGATTGCTGCAGAAATGTAAACCCCATATATATATATATATATATATATATATATATATATATATATATATATTGCTGGTACCATTATGGCCCTACATGTGCTAGCTATTGGCGCTATAAGCGCCAATCTTTCTCTTTTTTGTTTTTTAGCTGTATTGTTACCGGCGTTATTTTTGGCACCAGGTTTCTTCTTTTTTTAATATTACATTTTCTCCCTTCTAAATAAAATTTTGTCCTCAAAATCTCGACATACCTCAAAAATTTTTTGGATAACTTTGTTCAATTACTTATAATGCACACAGTTGGCAGATAACTAATTTATACTAAAAATCACATCTATGTCAATTATAAGCATATAAACTATATCTATCTCAAAAAACTTCCATTCGATTTGAAGAGAATAATTCGTTCAGACTTGGAATGTGGTTATCTTTTTTTAGTAGGAATGAAGATTTCCAAGATGAAAAGGTAAAATGGAAATTGGTAATTTTAATTTTTGAGCAGAAGATAAGGAGACAATATAGTTATAAGAAAATCTTGTATTGGACTCGTACCTTATAATACCCCTAACCCGTCTAATTAGAAAAGAGCATAGGATTAAATATGTAATCATGCATAAATGAGTTGAATTAAGTAAAAGACCTAATTATATAAATTAGGGACACTTTTGAGATAAAAAGTACATTTATTGAGATTTTTGGGGTGAAAATTTGTGTTGGCAAAATTACCTAGAATGCAAAAGTGAAGTTAGAAATATGACTGAAAAAATATTATAGTTCATTGGGTAAAGTTTGATAATGAATGGAGGTATGTAGATAGACAAGCTTTTACCCCGTTAAAGTAACTTAACATATTTAAGTTTTAGAAACAATGACCACTCCTTCATTTCTTCTTTCCCTTCCTGCACGCCTCTTTCTTCCTTTGTTCGTGAATAGTGAGCTTTAAAGGTGGAAAGCTTGATTCTTCTATTTTTATCCACCAAAACCCTTCATGCCTTACATGAAAATTTAAGTAAACAACCCAAGGAACCCATTTCGCTAATTGGTTTGGGCTGAGATTGAGTGTGTGAAGAGTTCTTCCTCTCCCCAATTTCGTGATACTATTCATCAAGAGTAGAAATTGGAGTTTTTTAGAAAGCTTTGCTTGGAGGTTTGTTCTTTGGACCTTGTACAAGTGTTTAGAGGTAAGAACCATCTATTTTCATGGTTTGATTTTCATGATTCAAGTTTTGTAATTATGAACATGTGTTGGAGGGGAAGTTTTGAGTTTAAAATTTGAAATTGTTGATGGATTAGTGTGGTATATGAAGTGGTAATGTGATATGAACATGTATATCTGTTTAAAGTTTGAAAAATTAATATGTGAAAAATTAGGGTTTAATGTTCAAAAATTAATTGGACTCTTTGTGAAGGTTTATATGTATATATAAGTTGTGAATTGAGTGGATTAATTGAATGACGCTTAGTGGTGTCTTATGTTTTGAGGCATAAATGGATGAATTAATGGGTAGAAAAAGGTTTTATTACCTAATGATGATTATAGTTGTATGATAAGCTTGAATTTGATAGACTAAAGCATTGGAATCATGAAATTGGCATGATTTCCTTTATGTGCCTCTTAACCATTTACAAAGGAAGTCCATTTTTAGAGTGCTTGTTTGTGCTAATGAGTACTTATACGGTCTAAGGACTATATGATTAGATGTTTAAACCTTTGGTTGTGTTAGATAAAAAGAAAAATGAGTAAGTTCATTCTTTAAGCCTTATATGTGATTATGGCCATTTTCAAAGGAGGTATGTGTTATGAGTTACTGTTTTGCAAAGTGAGCATACTTTTCTGCATGGAATAATATTTTAAGGTGTATGAACTTTCATTTTGGTGAAATAAAAAAGAAAATAAGGTAGCTCCTTTTTATGGCCTAAAAATGAGTTTTGGCCATTTTCAAATGAGGTATAGGTTTGGAGTTATTGTTTTGTAATGTGAGAACACTTTTATGCGTAAAATAATTTATATAGGTGGCTAAGCTTGGGTTTAGGCAATAGACAAAGAGAAATCTTATAACTTCTTTGTAATGGGTACTCTGCCTTAAATTGGGGAAAATAGGCTTTAAGGTGCTAAAAGGAGTAATGAGTGTTCTGTAGGCCTTTTGGGACTATCCTAAGACTAGGTGAAAATGTTGAATTATGTGGGAATTTGTTAAACAAATAACAACCCACCCGTGGCCTAATATGATTAAGCAAAAAGAAAACTAATTATGACTTATATGAATGACATAATATTGGCATAAGAATTGATAAGAAAAAGAAAGTAAACAATAAAGTGTGTGTCTTGTATATTTACATCGAATATTATCATTTTATTGAGTTTTGTTTTGAATTTCTTCTCTAGGTGTGCCTATGGACTGTGAACGTTGAATTGCTTTGAAGCAAGATAAGTAACTTGTGCTACAAGTAAGCAAAATAGTAAAACTCCAAGAGGTAAGCTCTATGTTTAAGGAGTTCTCTGATTAGTGAACTATGGTTGGATTGTATGATGATATTTGATGCTTTGTATAGATATATTCATATAGATCCATATGATAATATGATATGTTTTGCTCTGATGTGATTTCTGTAATGATCTTTGGCCATTGATTCTATATGTTAGAGTCCTCCCTTGGGACTAACTGTGTATACCTCTGATATATGTCTGGTTCCGCTCGGGGTCCTCCCTAGGGAACATGTATGTTGATTTTCGCTTGGGGTCCTCCATTGGTAATGACTGTGTACGCCTCTAATAATATATGTATATATGTTTTGTTCAATTATGATATTTGTTTATATGATGCCTTGTATACTAGGTATCTGACTTTCATATAGGAGTGAGCCAGGGTATGGAGAATTCTCTATAAACCTGGAGCTTATTGAGATTTGTTATCTCATCCCGTTTGGGGACGTCATTTCAGGTGTACAGATGGTCGGTGAGCCTACACGGGGTAGGGATACGACCCATGGATAGAGTGCCTTCATGGACCGGAATTTTGAGTAGCCGTATGCTATTATTGTTTTGGGAGGATTATCATTTTGCATTTCGTATTCCATTTGTTTTGAGGATCATGATGTCTGATCCATTATTTTGTATATGGCCTGTATATGTTTTGTACATGTTTTTCATTTTGATGCATGTACATTTGTGTATCCAGGCATGCTTATATGTTGATGTAGTATTTAGATATACGTAAATGTTGATTTGCATGTTGTTAGACTTAGTGGCACGGAGCCAAATTATGCATGCGCCCATAGATGGGTATATGATCATTGATGGATATCTGGTATTTGTGAAATCATAGATTATACAAACTGTTTATGAGGATACCTTGAGAGTAGGATTCTTAAATCCCCATTTGTCCGATTTGCAGCTGTTACTCTGTCTGATTTTCGTCTCCGATAAATGAAAAGTAAATCAGTAGAAGTATGCAATAAATATATCATGTGAAATCGATAAAAGAAAAAGAAAGTTAGTTCGTATTTTTGTAAGTTAAGTCTTCCGTTGATCATGTTTAATATCATATATGTGTTAACTGAACCGGCTCGAGACTGGGATTTTACATACCTTGAACTAAGTTGAAGCTTAAGTCGCTTCCCAACTGTAACGTCCGGCAGCTTCAAGAATCAATGACTATCCCCACATACTAACACGAGATTTTTCAGTGTGTTTTTTCCTCACTTGCACACTTCCTGGGAAAACTTCCCAAGAGGTCACCCATCCCAGAATTGCTCCAAGTCAAGCACGCTTAACTGTGGATTTCTTCCGTTTCGGGCTACCGAAAAGAAGATGAATCTTGTTAGTATAGGTAGTACCAATTAATTCTTATAAGCTATTTCAAACTGTGCAGTTTCACATTTGTACAGTCTTTAGAATCCCTCTCTTTCGGGTGTCGATTCGATTCATCCATGCATGTAACCCCCACGCTGGAAGCCTGTCAGGAGCCGCTCCTTGTCCATACCCTTTCACACCGGCGATCACTCACCGCCCTCGTCAGCGCTCGGGATGTTACACCAACCACTATGTGTAAAAACTCTTCCTTTTGCTACAAATTAGTTGGATAAATTATGACCTTGATTTTGAAGGCACTCCTCATCAAATGTCCTGACTTTTCATACTTAAAACATATGTCTTTTCCTACTAGGCACTCTCCAATATAATTTTTTTTGAACTTAGGACATACCTGGATCTGAGAATTCACCCGTCTTTTGTAATGTCCCACATCGGTTGGAAAGGAGAACAAAGCATGCCATATATATGGGTGTGGAAACCTTTCCTAGTGGAGGCCTTTTGGGGGTAACCCCAAAATGTAAAACCGTGAGTCCCGGAAGGGGGGCAAAGCGGACAATATCTGCTGTATGGATTGGGGCTGTTACAAATGGTATCAGAGCCTGGTCCTGGACCGGTGTGTACAGCGGGGACGCTGTATTCCCAGTGGGGGAGGATGTAATGTCCCACATCGGTTGGAAAGGAGAACAAAGCATGCCATATATATGGGTGTGGAAACCTTTCCTAGTGGAGGCCTTTTGGGGTAACCCCAAAACGTAAAACCGAGAGTCCCGGAAGGGGGGCAAAGCGGACAATATCTGCTATAGGGATTGGGGCTGTTACATCTTTCATTTCATTCATTGCTAGCAAAGTTGTTTCCCAAGTCCTGTGCTTGTAGAAATATCCTTTCTTTATTGTCTTCATTCTTCCTTCGGTTTATACTTCTAACTTTCTCCCGGCCTCTTCAGCTTCCATCGTGCTTGCTTCAATGCATCTGTTTATTAGTGATTAAAATGTTCTTATTTGATGTCATATTATCATGCTTTTAAGTTCAGGTTTTAATCCATATTCAAACTTAGTTGTCAACCATTCTTCATTAGGTTGGTTTTGTACATAATTAGAATATCTGGATAGTTCCTCGAACATTGCCACATACTTAGCAACACTTATACTTCAATGTTTTAGTTCAAGGAAATTTTTTTTTCTTTCCTATTTCTTAAACTTTGAGGAAAAAAATTTCTTTCGAAAAGGCGTCTTTAAATTTCAGGTAATCTCTGTTCCTTAGCTTTGGAAATATCTTTTGTATTTGTCCACCAATGGTCTTCTTCTCCAATCAGCATATATATGGCAAATTTTACACAATGAATATTAGGACAATCTATTACCAAGAATATTTTCTCAAGTTTTTTCACACATTCCACAACTGCCTCAGGATTGTGTAATTGTTTCTCTTACCATAAAATATAATATTTTTGACTAAAATGACACAATTCTATTTCCTTTAGAACAATAAATATTTTTCTCTAATTTTATATATAAAATGTACTTATTAATTTTAATATCCAAATAAATTTTTTATTTAAAAGTCATTTTTATATATTTCATCCAAACTTAAAATAATTTTAAATATTCTAAAAGAACAAATCATAAAAAAAAAAAAAAAAATTTAAATCCATCTAAATTTGTAAAAAGTATAGGAGAGCACCATATTTGATGCACACTTGAATAAAATAAAGGAGAGTACCAAAGTGAGAGATACTCCTCACTCTGAGACATTCGGATAAAATAACAATTTGTCCAAAAATTCAACACTCAAACAAAAGAGTTCCATGATTGAATCCATCCTGTAGATTCTTTCAAAATACTTTAGATTCCTTCTTAGTTTGACTAACCACCCTCCCTGTACCCACTTAGATATGAACCTCAAAATTGATGATATGGTTTCTAAGAAATGAAGACTTAGGAATATCTGTATAGATTATTTTATTTTTATTAGATGAATAGCAACTAAGGCAAGGCAAGGTGTTCCTTCCTGCACTTCTTTCATGGCTTCTGCATCACACTGTCCACCCTTCGAATTTTCTGGCAAGTACTATCATGTCTCTCAAAATGGAGTTGACTGTGTGAGGCAATCCAGTTTCTTTGAAGGAAAACCTGTGCTTAATCAGGGAGTTGGTTATTCTGTCATTCTTGGTTTTGGTGCTTTCTTTGCTGTCTTCACCTCTTTCTTGGTTAGTAGTTCTTAAATCTGTTACTTTCTCTAGTTATTTTGATTCTATTTTCATATGTGGTACAAGTAGAAAATCATTGCCTAAACCATGTTTTTCTTTCCCATAACAACTATACTTTCATACTACTTCTAGCTTCACCACTCTTTAGTTATAAATAATGATCAATTTATTTGATGCAAACATTCTTGTGGATCAGGTATGGTTGGAGAAGCGGTATGTTGGGTCCCGTCACACTTCTGAATGGTTCAACACTGCAGGAAGAAGTGTTAAGACAGGACTCATTGCTAGTGTTATTGTGTCTCAGGTAATGGAGGCTCTGATACCATGTAAAGAACCAATTCAACCCAAAAGCTTAAGCTGTTGGATGAGGTTATATTAATGGTTTTATATATCTCAACATAATGGATTCAGTTTCAGATAGCCTCATATTGCACACTTAGATAGAACCTGTAGTTCCAGTTTCATATCTCTTTTCTTTCAATGAATTTGTGCAGTGGACATGGGCTGCTACAATCCTGCAAAGCTCTAACGTTGCTTGGGAGTATGGTGTTAGTGGACCTTTCTGGTATGCAAGTGGAGCAACCATTCAGGCATGAAGCTTATATTTTTTATCTACTCAGAAAATAGCTTCTTCTTTTTTGTCTTTCTAAATTTTGATATATTGGAATTTGGAAAGTGAAGTCTGAGATATGATAATGCATTGAGAATGAACAGGTAATGTTGTTCGGAATAATGGCTATAGAGATTAAAAGAAAAGCTCCTCATGCTCATACTGTGTGTGAAATTGTCAAAGCCCGGTATGTTACTGGCAAATAAATTTGAGTATTTTTGTTTCATGTTTTGTTGCTAAATGAAAGGGGGCGAATAGGAGCAGTGGTAAAACTGTTCCTTCATGACTGAAAGGTCATGGGTTCGAATCTAGGAAACAGCATCTTTGCAATTATGTAAGGGTAAGGCTGCATACAAGGATTTCTTCCACCCCACACTCGCTAGTCGGGTCTAATGGGGAGTGGTTTGGTTTTGTTGCTAAATGCTTAATTGCAAGTTCTTTGTCACTCTCTTGATAACAATGTTTCTTTTCTTTGCCTCAGTTGGGGTACTTCTGCGCACATTGTATTCCTCTTTTTCTGCTTCTTGACAAATATTATTGTGACGGCTATGTTGCTCCTCGGTGGTTCTGCGGTTGTAAATGCATTAACTGGAGTGAACATTTATGCTGCTAGCTTTCTAATACCACTTGGAGTAATTGTCTATACACTAGCTGGTGGATTAAAGGCCACGTTCTTAGCAAGCTATATACATTCTGTCATAGGTTTCTACTTAAGTTTTTGTCACTTTTTCCCCCAAACTATGTTTACATTTTGCAACATTCATGTATTTTATTGTTGAACTGGGAAATTGTTTGTTTTAACTTTTCAGTGCACGTTGTTTTGGTCATTTTTGTCTACCTTGTATATACGGCTAGCAGTGAGCTTGGTAGCCCCACTGTTGTTTACAATCGCCTGCTTGAGGTAGCAAGCAAATCAAGAACATGTCAGGATCCTATGTCACACCATGGACAATCTTGTGGTCCTGTTAGTGGGAATCATGGAGGTTCTTACCTAACAATGCTGAGTTCAGGTGGCTTAGTTTTTGGGATTATAAACATCGTTGGAAACTTTGGCACTGTATTTGTTGATAACGTAAGCATGAATTAAGATAATCTGTCTTTCCATTTTCAGTTTGTTTGATTTGTGTTAGTGTGAAACAATAAAAATGAGCTATGAATATGCATGGTTGTATCTTAAGCTCCTTTTTTTCTTCAATAATATTTGGATTTTGTCATTAATGATTCTTCAAATGGGGAATGTTTAGGGATATTGGGTAAGCGCCATTGCTGCAAGACCTTCATCAACTCACAAGGGATACTTGTTGGGAGGCTTGGTCTGGTTTGCAGTGCCATTTTCTTTGGCTACTTCATTGGGTTTGGGAGCCCTTGCCCTTGATTTACCAATAAATGAAAGTGAGGCAGGTCGTGGACTTGTTCCTCCTGCTACTGCTGTAGCTTTGATGGGTAAAGGAGGATCTATTCTTCTTCTTACCATGCTTTTTATGTAAGTTATTATCAGCTTCCTATAAGAAATACTTTTAATATGCCTTGACAAGATTGGGATAACAAAGGGTTTAATAACAATTTAATTTGCTACCCCAAAAAAAAGCATCCTTACTTGCATATTTGTAAAGAGACTGTTTTCTGGATTCGAACCAATGACATTTTCATCACAAAGTAACAACTAACCAGTGATGTAGGCTTACCTTCTTGGTTTTTTTTTTATGTAAGGCTTGAATGGAAACTATGAAGCATCATTGTTTTACTTTCTGATTGTTTTAATATACTTATCAGGGCAGTGACTTCTGCTGGTTCATCAGAACTAATTGCGGTGTCATCATTATGCACATATGATATATACCGTACTTACATAAATCCTAATGCAAGTGGAAAGAAAATCCTTCGAGTGTCAAGGGGTGTTATTCTAGGATTCGGGAGTTTCATGGGATTGCTGGCAGTTATACTGAACAAGGCTGGAGTTTCTTTAGGATGGATGTACCTTGCAATGGGAGTTCTGATTGGCTCAGCAGTTATTCCTATAGCTTTTATGCTTCTATGGAGAAAAGCAAATGCAATTGGTGCCATTTTTGGAACAATATTTGGTTGTGTTCTTGGAATTATCACATGGTTGTCAGTTACAAAAATAGAGTATGGCCGGATAAACCTGGATACAACTGGCAGAAATGCACCAATGCTTGCTGGAAACCTTGTCTCTATATTAACTGGAGGAGTTGTTCATGCTATGTGCAGCATGTTGTGGCCTCAGAACTATGACTGGAGTACCACTAAGCAAATCACAGTGGTTGAAAAGGAAAAGACTGACCTTCCAGCAGAAGAGTTTAAAGAAGAAAAGTTAATTAGAGCCAAAGTATGGATAGTGAAGTGGGGCATTGGTTTCACTGTTTTGATAGTTATACTATGGCCTATTCTCTCCCTCCCAGCAGGTAAACTTTTTGAGTTACATTAGCTAACATATGACCATGATTTTCTTTTTCATGCCTGCAAAATCTTTCTTTTCCTCAAAAGTGGTAACATATCTGATTTGGGATGAGCCTTTTTTTTTTCCTTCAAAAGCTGTTTTTTTTCAAGAAAAAAAGCACTTCTCATTTTTAGTTCGTTTGGATGTCTGTTTTAAAAAAAAGCGTAACTCACAAAAAAAGTCAAAAATCTATTTTTTTCAGAAGTTAAAAATTTTAACTTCTAAGAAAAGCAGAAGTCAAAAGCCAAATATTTTTTTAAAAAAACTAAATATTTTTATAAAATAAATAATTTTAACTTTTATAAAAAGCACTTCTGAAATAAAGAGATAAAAGTTACTTTTTTGAAAAGGCCAAAGAAACGGGCTTGTGTCACAGAATTTAACTTTAGGTTTGTTTGTGCATTACCACAGGGGTGTTTAGCAAGGGCTACTTCCATTTCTGGGCAGTGATTGCTATTGGTTGGGGTACTGTTGGTTCTGCTGTGATAATTGTATTACCACTAATGGAGAGCTGGGAAACCATCCACACTGTTATTCAGGGCATGTTTACAAATGACAGACTAATGGAAAAGGTGGAGGAGTTAAATTTCAAGTTGCAGACAATCATACAGGCAATACCAGAAGCAGAGAGACTTTACTTGCTTGAGAAGGAGAAGGCCAAAAAATTAGGAGCCTCAGAACAAGAAGCTTCTTCTCTTCCTATGTAAGATCCAAGTGTTTCTGGTATGACTGGTTGAGCTCGGTTGATCAGGTTCACTAATAACAGAAACGAAACACTATATTTGTCTCAAGCTATTAAGTCAGTCACATGTTACAGTGTATATAAACACAAAATAATTGAAATGCCGGAGAGTTGTAAATTGTCTATAATGGACTAAACAATCTCATGAAGAAAAACAAGTGAACGTAATAAGAACAAAATTCAATTTGGTTCCAGATATTGAGTGTTCAAAACGTCAAGCCACACGATTATAGATGTTTTGGTTTGGTTGATTCTTTCAAGATTTTACAAACTTTTTTGTTTACAAACAACACTAAGTATGACCGGTCATACTTTAATTAAGAGTGTATGACCGGTCATACTTAATGTAATTTATAAAAAAAAATTGTAAACGAATCATTCCCTTTAATTTAAGGAAAATAATTATCTCATGTTGCATGCAATAGAAACAAAATAGTGGATCCACTATTTATTTTTTTCTTCTTTTTTTAAAAAAATAGTGGACCCCATTATCTTATCTCTGTTGCATGAGATAATTATCTCATGCAACATGAGATTAATAGATCCCATAGGTCTTATTTTTCTCATGTTGCATGAGACAAATTGTCTCATGCAACACACACAAAAGTGGATGAGACTCACTTTTTATTTTCTTTCTCTTTTTTTTAGTGGGACCCACCCACTTTTTTGTGTGTTGTATGAGACAAATTGTACGAAAAATAAAACCCTTTAAAATTATCCTTATATGAAAATTTTGGAATATGCTCATATCTATCAAGCCACACTCAGTTCAATAAAATTAAGGAAAGGGTTTTCGGTTCAAAACAAAGAAGAATCTGCACAGGCTAACACATTGTGGTTTAATACCTTTATTCACATATAACAATGATTGCTAACCATAGCATATATCATACAAGTAAAGAATTCCTCATCATATATCCAACGTAGGCGTCTTTGAACTACAAAATCTTATCTGCAGCTAGATTACAAATTGAGAAGGCAATATCCAAAAGTACAAGAAAATTTGAATTTCAAAAAAAATATTATACATGTCCTCTATTATAAAGAGGAACATAACATGAATTTTCTATATTAGTTGCCTTGTGGTATAATTACAGAAGACCATCAGCTTGTTGATGTATACTCCTTTACCAGCAAAAGTAGAGACGCATGCTGATCCAACTACAAGGAACTGACAAACCATATGCACAACGGCCAGCATTGCTCTTAGGAGGTATAGGATCCCAATGGTGCATGTAAATATGCATTTGAGACACTCCAAAATGTATAATGCAGTTTGCTTGGAATGAAAGTAACCATGCCTCTTGTTTGTTTAAATATCTAACGAACACCATCTTTTTTGGAATGCATGTTATTTGATGTCCTTTCCTTCATGGCTTCTTTCTCTAATTTCTTTTTTTCAGCATCCGCCTGCCTTTCATTCTCTTCCCTTGATTTCTTGAACATCTTGACAAAGACAACAAGGATTTGTGTCACTGCAACAAGAACACAACCTTAACAGTCAACATAATCTTGACAGATTTAAAAAAACAAAATAATTGAGTGTTTTATGGGTGTTATCAGTAAGGAGCACACATCAGAAGGACATATGGTTCATCTTTGATCTCTACCAAGGATAGACCTTCAAAAACTCATTTGCAGTCAACTATAATTTCTATTTTTCATCATCCTTATACAGTTTAAAGTGACAAAGACAACAACACAACCAAGGAGATAGAAAGGCAATCTAGAGATCTTCTTCCTCCAGACATATTCGCACCGCTCAAGCAATGCAAGATTTTGAATTTCTTAAAGCCAAACCGAAAACATGGGGCCCTTCTAAACAATCCTTACAATTTACAACCAAAAAAGGGGTTAAAAAACTCAGTCCTTGTGCATGAGTATAGACTGTAGAAAACATCAGACCTTGTTCAAAGGGGCACCTAGATGGATCCTCCCCAAAGTACTGAGACAAAGAATCTGCATTTCTTCCCTGAAAGAGAAAGTATGAAGACCAAAAACAAGAAATAAGTAGCAGTTGGCAGAGTTAGTTATCAACATAGTCCTAAGTCCTGACTATTATCTGGATGGTACATCAAAATCTCTTCTGAGCAGGCAATCTCCTGCTCAATCTTCCAGCCTAGAACAGCACCCAGAAAAGAAGAACTATAACTATAACAGGACTCACCACTTCGGAATACAATGATATAAGTGACCTCACATCAGCTTCAGCAATATCAAGAAAATTCTTCAACACCTGAACAAGAGAAACAGTACTGAGAAAATCATGAATAGATAAAATCAAATATTTTATTAATCAAATCAAGGTTTTTCCCACAGGGCCATACAGCCATGTAACCATTCATAAAAAAAATTAGCTAGATGCCAATGATAGCTAACAGTTGTTACCAATATTATAATCTATTGATAAAGATCACAGCATTAGTTTGCATCCAGATGTTATCATGTAGCAATGTAACCAAAGGAAATATCTAGTTTTGTTTTGGTGCCTTGATTGCAAGCTGTTGAGATATATAAAAACATTAATGTAGTCTCACCCAATAGCTTAAGCTTTTGGGTTGAATTGGTTCTTTACAACATGGTATCAGAGCCTCGTGTCCCGGGTTCGATTCTCACCGCCCCCCCCCCCCCCCCCCCCAACTTTCTCTTGTGGAATTTCTTAACATAGATAGGTGGGCATGTGCATTGTCCACCCTTCATGCCCAGTGCGCTCTCGTGTGAGGGAGCGTGTTGAGATATATAAAATCATTAATGTAACCTCACCCAATAGCTTAAGCTTTTGGGTTGAATTGGTTCTTTACACATGCCCTCGTGATTTTCTTTCGAGTTTTATAGAATGAATTAGAGTCAAGCTAGAGTTGTTGCCGAGGCTTCTGTTTCTTTTATGCATACATTTGTGTGTTGAGGGGCTGGGAGTCAGGATGCTGAGGAACGGATCAAACAAAAAGTCAAAAATAATAAATGCATATTTTGAGGCTGCCACTATTGTGTTCAATGGGACAAACATTCGTGTTTTCTCTAGTAGAGAAGTATCTTCATTTAGGAGCAATATATCTCATAAGTGTAAAAGCCACCATTTTTTAGTCCTCACCTTACGAAATCCTGTAGATATAGCACCATCATTTTCAGAGGCAGTGAGTTCTTGCTCAACTTTCTCTAAACCTTTACTCACAGCTTGCATTTCTTCAGCTAATGCTTTCAGTTGGATCTAGATATTGGACGTAGAGTACACAAATCCATAAACAATTAACCTTACACAAGATCATCTGGAATACAACTATTATCAAGAAAGTGAATGAAAAGCATTGATGACCAAAAGAATACCTTAGACGCAGCTTCCAAATGGACAAGATCCTTGTCAAAATCTAGCAATTCGGGCATTTTCTCAGCAAGAAGCTAGTGAGACAAGAATAAAACTTTGTAAGATATCATATCCAAAGTTTCATCCTTGGCAAACAAATGATGAATTTTTATAAGGAATAGAACATGTTAAAGACCAGAAGAAGCATAAACATTGAAAACAAGATGGATAGAACAAAAAGGAAATGAGAAAATAAAATAGAAGAACTTGGATATTGTAAAGCTAAAGGAAACTAAATAACATAAACAAAGCTAATAACTTAGTAGTCTCCGAAGCATACTTCTACAGATGACTCTGATATAAGCAGTCAAAAATCATAGCAAAATTAATGCAACCTTGCCCCTTCTCAATCAACAGAGAATTATTTTTTACCCTGTGACGCAAAGGGGAGTTAATACCTTGCATAAACTACAATCTTATACCAGAAGTACAGGTTCAATGAGATATAGATGTAGCCAAGTATATAAAAACGGGAGATTCAGACTTCTTTAAATTGTGACCCACAAGCCCTGAATAATGCCCAGAAAAAGAACAGAGAAACCTTAATATCAAAGGTTACAGAGATAACTCTTTTCAGAAGGAAAATGGAATTTCTTTTCTTTCGCATAATATTTTATTAAGTATATTTACATTGTGATAGAGAAGACCACAACAACCTTAAAGATCAACATCAACAACACATTTATCCCAAACTAGTTGGGATCAGTGGCAAATGAACCCAAATGAAAAGTACAAAAAGATTAAGGAAAAAAGGATGAAAAAAAAAGTTAAAAAAAATATACATATACATATAACACTAATCATTAAAACAAATAGCAATAAACAATTAAAAGGAAAAATAGAATAAAGTGAAAAAAGAAGAAAATACATAAATGAATAAAGTTATGAGAAGAAAGATTGAGAGGAAAAAAGAGAAGAAAAAAAAAAGGAGGGATAAAGAAAGAGGCAAAGGGAGATATAGGGGAAAAGGACTAAACATGGACCATTTGGAACATGGAAAGTCTAACTCTCCATACTCCAATCTGTCCTAAGACACACCATCTGCCAATCAATATCCCGCAACGACGATACAATAGTAAAATGCAAAATATAATTTGAAGATTTTGGCATATCTACCTTACACAAATAATGCATTAAAGTCATTTTGTTATTTCTTGCACGAGTATCAGATAATTTAAGAAGGCTATCCAATTTGAATCCAACTGCTGATCCTGCAATGAACAACAGAGAAAATATAATCTAAACAGTATAGCAGAAGCTTTCTTATTCTGCCAATCATATTAAGGTGAAATAGGAAGTAAAAATCCATCTCAAATTTAAAATACACACAAGTAGGATTAGAATTAACAACAAAATACCCCGTGTTGTTCCTTGATTCAAGGCATTGCCCAAAGTAAGAATAGTCTGCATTATTTGACGCAATTTTACAGATTCTTTCACCTGTAAGCATGCGTAATAACATAAAGATGCAGCTCAATAATGCCTTCATGTTTGTCAACTAGGAGCCATTAAACTGTACCTCTCTGGTTGCACCATTGATTGTATTTAAATGTAACCTTAAATCATTCACCTGAAGAAGCAAGAAGAACAAGTCTTTAAGCAAGAAATATTATCAATATCAATAGAAATATAGAATGCTAAACTATACACAGATAATCATAACCTAGATAACATACCTGAGAAGAAAAGGTGATTTTAAAAGCAAACACCCTTAACTTGGATTCTACTCGAGGAACCTTCATCAGCTCCATAAAAAACTGATATCAAAATAGAAAATGTGAGAATCAACATATAGAATTTGAAAGGATTGTTTGACTAAACAGTATCAAGAAAGAGAGAACCTGTTCACACTTTCCAAGCATTTCCTTGTTCCCTGTATAATTCTGAAAACAGAAAGACTTTTTTAGCAAGGAAAAATAAAAAAGACAATTTCCTTTTTCCCTATTAGACAAGGCAGCATCTCATACATTTTTTACAACCATTTTAAATTTTAAGCAAACTTTCAACAATTTTTTATGTACCATTAAGAAGGTTTACAGTTTATTAAAAAAGGTTTAAGCTGAAATTCTCTATATATAGTACTTGATAATATAAAAAATTTATATTAAGGTTTAACCTTCATGACTGAAAGGTTCTGGGTTCGAATCCAGGAAACAGCCTCTTTACAATTATGCGAGGGTAAGGCTGCGTTTTCCTCCACTCCACACTCGCTAGTCGGGTTTAACAGGGAGTGGTTTTTTATGGCTGTCATATTATTTTGACCATGTTGAGATATATAAAAACCATTAATGTAGCCTCACCCAATAACTTAAGCTTTTAGGTTGAATTGGTTCTTTACATGAAGCCCACTGAGCTCTCGTGTGAGGGGGCGTGTTGAAATATATAAAAACCATTAATGTAGCCTCACCCAATAGCTTAAGCTTTTGGATTGAATTGGTTCATTACAGACCAAAATGGGACAAGTCAACACAATATATTAATATTTGAAATCCTAAAAAATTAACTAAAGTCCAGATCATAGGAAAATATGCTTTATGCACTTTCTAATATATCAAGTGTCACTGAATGATGTAAAGATGGCAACCTCAATTTATACAAGTACAAACAACTATACAATGATATGATTTTAGATTTTGAAACTGGAACCAAGGACAAGAGAATATGAAGGTTAAAACATTGCAAACCAAGATACAATTCATACCAACACTATGATATTAAATAATGTCACACATTGCAGTTTACAAATTTTTTGATAGGTTCCTGCACAAGGTAGGAGAAGGGGGGGAGTACCTTCAACATTTCCATCTCTTCCTTTGTGGGACAGAACTTGATGAGATTCTCAACCTGATCAATATCAAGAACAGAAGAATCCAATGCCAAAACTGCATTCTGGAACCAAAAACAAAACCCACAAAAATGAGAACTATTGAGAGCGGCAAACATGAAAATAAATGCCATTTGAAATCAGCCCACATCACAAATGTAAGAGAATTAATATTTAATATTAGGTAGAACTCTTGGCAAAAAAGTGCTTATTATATCAGTTTTTATCAAATAAAATGGGGAAATGCTGACAAAATCCTAATATAATAATGAACTCCACTGAAGGATTATGCCGCAACTGTGTCAGCAAATCTCCTAAAAATCCAGTCTAATCAACTAACAGAGTGAAACATGACATTGTCAACAACAATGAAAAAATCTCTAACACCAAGATGATGCGATATAAAATCTCCTAAGTAAACTTTCAAAAGTAGACTGGGATAAAACATTACAATCGTCATACTAAATCAAAAACATGGCTTCGTAAAAGTGACAGTAGAGAAGACTTCCATAACAAAACAATTCCCGATTTAACATGAAATTAGTCACTTCTATGAAGCTTTTTCGTAGAAGAAGAATTTGTATAGGAAAATAAGAGAAAAACATAGAAGGATATTGAGAGTTCCTCCTAAAGGAAACAAAACAACAGAATAAACAACTTACTTACAAAGAAAATTAGAAGCATCAGCTACGGATATTATTACCTATATTGGGATACTTATGTTTGGACTCTTCCTTCAATTAAAACAAGAAGTAAAACAAATCTACCAGGTACTACTTAAAATTTCAATATTCAATTTTTGCTTGAGGATTTAATATGAACTAATCAATATTAACGTTGATCAAACTTCCCTTTCCCACTACCCCACAAGTGATAAAATAGTTAACCTAGTGTTCCTTAGAAATTAGCATTCAGAAAATCGCAATAAATGCCCTTCACCCAGCTTTCAATATCCAAATGTCCTGCTACAGTGCTACAACAGAATACTTGGATGCATTCACCCTAAGAAAAACAAAAGCAAAATGCATATTCCTCCCAATGGGGTTCTTTTTTTAATTTTCCTTTTTTCTGCGATAAAAGAATATAATTAAGGAACAGAGAAAAACAGAACAGGAGCATTAGGAATCCTCCTATTCAAACCCAATCCCATTAGGTATCTTTTTCGACAATTGAGTTGAGTCTTGACTCCACAGATTTGTCAATATATTTTAATATCAATATCAACAACAACATTGGGTTACAGGGATAAATCAACACCATTTAGGCTCTATCTAAATGTTACAAAATAATATAAACCATTAGAAAGGCCCGCATCAATAACTTAAGGTTTTGGGTTGTAGTGGCTCTTTACATGGTATCAGAGCTTCAGTAACCACAAGATCACGAGTTCAATCCTCACCGCCCTCCACTTGTGGAATTAAATAAGCATAAGATAAAGCAAAAAACAAAATTGGGCCTATGCAATATCCACTTTTCAAGTTCAAAGGGCTTTTATGTGAGGGAGTGTGTTATAAAATAATATAAACCATTAGAAAGGCCCACAATCAATACCTTAAGGTTTTGGGTTGTAGTAGTTCTTTACACTAAATATAATATACATTTACGTTCGTGCTCAAAAAGTTAGATACATCTAACTTTAGATTTGCAATATGAAGCAACATAAAGAAACATCTGAAACTTAAATAAAATATGTAATTTCATTGAGTAAACAGAAAAAATCAAACACAAGTATAGGGATACTTACAAGCATATCTGGCAAAGGAATTTTGATTTTAGAGAGCATTATTTCACAATTATATGCTCTACGCAAGTCAACCTGACAGTGGGATAAAAAAATTAGTTATATATTTCTTTTATTAATCAGATAAAATAAATCAGACAAAAATAAAAAACATAACAGAATCTGCATTTAATTAGGTTTAGATAGCACAAAATCATACTGAGGTACCATATCTTAACATCCACCCTGCAATATTGAATATTTGTTTCAATAGAAAATTGTATATTGTAAAGAACCAATTCAACCCAAAACCTTAAGGTGTTGGGTGAGAATTTTTTAATGATTTATATTATTTTCTAACATATATCAATACAATCCAAGATAAAACATTTTAGGAATCAATTCTTTTGTGCTTTTTCCTTTCTTATTTACCATGGAATGAGCAAGAATAGACAAAATCTCCCAGAGACTACAGTTTAGATACTTGTTACTCTTGATTGCCATTTTAATATCAGTGACACCTAATTACCATTATAGAATATTATAATCATGCATAGATAGTCTTAAGCAATAGGTGGTAGAATAATTTATGCCAAAGAGGAGTAGCATACCAATTGTACTTTCTCAGGTTTGTTGATATTAGAACCACGCCGACCTCCACCTTTAGTACTGCTCCCATCAGAAGCAGATGCTGCAGAAAACAGGCTCTCGAGTTCTGATATATCAATTTCAGGGGCCCTAACAAAAACTTTCATTATCCAAATCAGAAATGCTAAATGGACATAGCATCCCACCCTCATATGTCCTATCCAAAGAAGGGGGTACAGCAAATTAAATAAATAGGCCCACAACCACAGTGCACGATGTGATCAACAATTTAAAAAAAAAAAAACAAATATACTTAAAATAATAATTCTCAGTGACTACGTAAAAATTCTTAGGAAAATGAAGTCTGATATCTGTATGAGAATTCAATAATCAGTACCTCGATTCATTATCTTGTTTCTGCGAGTCAGCCCACAGACTCCCTTGTGTTGCTCGAGCAACTTTCACCCAGTGCAGGGGCTTTAACAAAGTTTTCTTAGGAGCAATGGCAGTACCACGACCTCTTGCAACATTTGCTGTTGCTAAAGAAGCTTTGCTTGGGGGTGGTGGCGCACCTGAGGCCCTGGCTGCAGGAAATGGAGGTGGCACTGGTGATGCACCAGGACCAGATGGTGGAGGAGGAGCACTTGGAGGCTTTGGTGCTGGCGGTGGAGGTGCTGCAACTGAACCCATTCGTATAGATCCTGGAGGAGCTGGTGGTGGAGGTGGTGGGGCTGAACCTTTTCGTACAGAACCTGGAGGAGGTGGAGGTGGTGGTGCTGAACCTGTTCTTACAGGTCCTGGAGGAAGTGGAGGTGGAGGTGGAGGTGGTGGGGAAGAACCTGTTCTTAAAGGTCCTGGAGGAGGTGGAGGTGGAGGTGGAGGTAGGGCTGAACCTGCTCGTGCAGGTCCCGGAGGAGGTGGTGGGGTCGAACCTGTTCGTACAGGTCCCGGAGGAGGTGGAGGTGGAGGTGGTGGGGCTGAACCTGTTCGTACAGGTCCGGGAGGAGGTGGAGGAGGAGGTGGTGGGGCTGAACCTGTACGTACAGGTCCCGGAGGAGGTGGAGGAGGAGGTGGTGGGGCTGAACCTGTACGTACAGGTCCCGGAGGAGGTGGCGGTGGTGGGGCTGAACCTGTTCGTACAGGCCTTGGAGGAGGTGGACTAGGAGTACTATTGGCATTACTGCTTATAGTAGGCGGAGGAGGAGGTGGTGGTGGAGGTGGTGGAGCTAAACTTGGCTGTATAGGTCTTGGAGGAGGTGGAGGTGGAGGTGGAGGTGGAGGTGGAGGGGTGGCATTATTAATGTTACAACCTAGAGAAGGAAGGGGTGGCGGAGGAGGTGGCGGGGGAGGAGGCACTTTATTGGGCGGCGGAGGTAAAGGCAGAGAAGGCTCCTTATTAGACATTGGTGGAGGTGGAGGTGGAGGTGGAGGTGGTGGAGGAGGTGGTACTTGTGCTGGTGTTGGAAGCAGAGGTTGAGTAGCAGAAACTGGTGAAGGCGATGGTGGAGATGAACGAGGTGAATTTTCCCTGTCAGGGGTGTTAGATGTTAATAATTTTGAAGAATCAGTAGAGGACTTAGGAAAAACATCGAAGGCCTCATCTGAACTATCAGCAGTGCTTGATTCATTATTTTCTTCTTCGGAGTCAGGAGGTGACGAATACCAACTTCCTTTACCTTGCAACCTCGAAAGCTCTTTAGCATCATTTAAGACAGTAAGTTGTTTAAGCAGCCAGACAGCAGCAGCATCACCACTGTCAACCCATTCTACGCCATTAAAAAGTTCTTGAACCCTTGAAAATGCTTCAATGGGCAATCCACCTCTCTCCTCACCATCTAAAATGGTTGTTGGAGCCCTTGGAGGACTTATGCTTTCAGCCTCCCCAAACAAAACCTAAATTTCAAAGTTTTACATGATAAGAATAACCAGTAACTTTACTAGGGAAAAATCACAACCATCACACACAAGTGGTCAAAGTTTTAGTTTTCCAGACAATGCTTTAACATGCACTCACCTCAGCCCGAAAGCCTTTTGGATACCGCTCCTTCGAATCCCAAAGAATGTCCAAGTTTTCAGTGTTCAGCATCAATATGTTGGATCGAATAAACGCCGTGTTGAACATTACGCGAAACATCATCACTTCCCTTTCCAGATCCAAATCCAAGTGGACACACTCCAACACCACATCTCCTTGCACTAAACATTGAATATCAATCTTAATCACATCACAGTCTGCCTGAGATAAAAAGACAACAAATTCTAGCATCAACTAATAGGCACATGAAGTAAAGTAACACAAACACAATGAACTCAACCAAACAAAAAAAAAAAAAAAAAAAAACCACAAACCTGGCGGTAATGCCTCAAGTTCTTCTTCTTCTTGTGCATGGAATAAATCATATGAGTGGAAAGCCCACCCTTGCTACGTAAATTCCTCCCAAAAATCCTAACCATGGGCCTGGACCCATTCTGGGAATCAAAACTAGGAATTCCTCTAAGAATGAGACAATCGAGAGAGAGAGCCCTCTCTGGTGGTGGCCACTCAGGAACAATGTTCCTCCTTGCCACATACTGAATGTAACGAAGCTGAGAAGGAAAAGGGTTCAAGGGTGATAAGAGCTGCAACAAACCCTTAGGTGCCTCTCTATGAACCATTTCAAGGGTCTTGCGTTCACCACTGTGAACCCTTCTGAAAATTAAGAAGCTAGCAAGAAGGAACGCCAAGGGGGGCCAACCCCCTCTTTCACAGTGGAAGAGAATCACGTTTTGGTGATTCCCCAAAGAAAGCCAACTCTCACAAACGCGAAGAAAATGCTGAACCAGAGACAAGGGTAGAAGGGGACAACCCTCGTACTGCTTCGGATAATCCATAACGGTAACATCGTACTCGCAGAGAACCTCGGCGAAGTGGCTACGCTTCTCGCCGTCGCGGAAATTGAAGGCCAGAAAAGAAGATTCTGGAAACTCTTCGTGCAACTCGGTGACGATTTCGTGAAGGTAAAGTTGGTACATTCCGTCGGCTAATGCTTCGGTGGAGAAGCAGGAATCGAAAACTGCATAATCGGAGAAAATAGCATGAGATTTTTGAGAAATTTTTTTGAAAGGAAAAAATGGAATGAAAGGGGAGATTTTTACCGTATACTCTATCGACGAATTCGAGCAAGCCATCTGGGGGTCTCTTGTAGAAGAATCTGCTGAGAAGGGACATGGTTTCGAGCGCGTAATCACATGTGGGTTGGTGGGTAGAAGGAGAATGGAGCTCAGAAAGTGGAGTTCGTAGCTATGGAGTTTCAAGAGAGAGAGAAAGAAAAAAAGGCACGTTTTGAAATTTGAAAATAGCATACTCAACAGAAAAATAAAAACAGATTTGGCTGCTTCACCAACATTGGATTTTTTTTTAAATTTATTTGTATGTTTGGTAAGAAACAAAAAAAAATATCAGGTGTTTTTTTTTTTTTTCCAAATTAGAGTATGGTTCTTTCTAGCTTTTATTTTTCCAATTAGGTAATTTCAGTTTTTTATATAATATCTCAATTAGTATATTTAAAAATATGTGTTCATTTTTTTATTTGTTTACACCTTAATTTTTTTTCATCAATTTGATTTCGTTAATAATTGTAAGTTGAATTTATGGAATAAAAGTTTCTAGTAGTATGTGTTGATATTCTGTTCAGAGATTTGTTTTTTGAATTTTAAGTAGTTAGAATGGATCGCGATAATATCCCATCAGTTTAGTTTAAATTCTGTTTGTATATTATTTTCTGTTCGTTATTTTTAGGGATTAGAATAATTCTATAGTATGCATAGAATCCTCAGTGTCTAGCAGTTTTCACTGGAGCGTGCAATTTTAATGTTCACCAGTGTTCCAATTTCAGCAGGACCGCATCTAATGCTTCTAATGAAGATAGCGCAGAGGCTGGACCACAAGTTATGATAGTGACCCAGAGAGTTCAAGAAATGAGCAGTGCTTAAGCTTATGGTCCTAAAATTCCAAGGGCTTCAGGAATCAATTCACTGATGTGACAAAATGCCATTTGACCTACACACATATTGGGTGGTGCCACTTTACCTATTTAATACAGAGGTTCTAAAAAATTTGGGGCCAGAAGAAATTAATGCAAGCATCTGAAGCATAATAGAAGAGAAAGAAAAGTCAAATGTGAGAAAGCGCACGTCCGTAAACATCATATAAAATGTAAATTACGGATTGTCAATCAAACCAAGATAGCAACATAATGTTTAAATATGTTAATCTTGTAGCAAAATAATTCAGGTATTCCGGTTTTGTGAGAAAATTGCCTTAAAATGGTAAAAAGATAGGTGCTTCATTTATATTGCAGATAAGAGTCATCTCATGACTAATCCAACCAGTGTTTTAAAATCCGACTCGGACCGGCCAGGTCGACCCAGGACTCGGTGATCCGGTGGGTTCCCCGGTCCGAGCGGGTAGTTGGAACGGCTATGCAGTCAGCCCGGATTGAACCGGTTGACCCAGCCGAAACTCGGCGACCCGGTTGACTCGGGTTAAACCGATCATTCCTTCTTCTTTTTTTCGGTAAATTTTTTTTATTGATAAGAACTCTTAAATTAAATCATATTCATATTTTATGATGAATATGATTAAAAATAAGGTGAAAATAACAAGGTATTTCAGATTAGTGCAGTTCGTTTATGTAATTTAATTGCATCTTATAATGATCTCATGAAGTTAAGTGGTGATAAACACTGATGGTCTCATGATCTCATCTCAACGGTGGACACTTTTTCCTTAGTATATATTTCATGCATACTATATGTTATCATGATAACGGTGATACTTTTTTCTTATAGTGTATATTTCATGCATACTATTAGTTATCATAATTTAATTTATCCGTATCATGTCAAGCACAAAAGGTGCATTTAACTAATATTGCATGGTTTAATCCAATATTATGATGTGGTCTAGAGGTATAAGCTTAGATGTATATAATATTTGCTATCATTGAAAACCAATTTATTTTTTGAAGATTTTTGATATTTTTCTTATGTGAGTTTTTATTAAAATAAGTAATATTTTTATATTTTAATATGTAAACAGTAAAATCAGTTCAACCCGGTTGAACCAGTGACCCAATACCTCGACCGGTTCGATGACCGGTCCGAGTTTTAAAACACCGAATCCAACTAAACAATGGCAAAGAAACCTTCGCTTTCATTAAATCCAGAATTTTGATGCCAACTACATGTTGGCATCAGTAGCAAAGGGAACAAGCCAAAAATTCACTTGGAATTAATTATTGTAAGTGGTGTTAGCTGGGGATTTCAAGTAGAGCGTTCCTTAATTTGAAGTAACTAGCATGAATGCCAAATTTTTGGGGCTAATTGACCATTTGAGATTAAATTTGAAAAAAATTACCATTCAGGTACATTTATCCAATCTGACACATCGCATGTCATTGCATTGCTAATGCGCAAACCTACATTGCACAACTGTAATAAAATTACAGCCAACCCACTCTTGCTTTATTTGAAAAAATAATTAGCCACGTAATTAATTCATTTTATAATTAACTCACTTTGTAACTATTCCAAAGTCACTATTAATTCATCATTAATGCATTAATTTTAAAAGATAATAACAAAGAATAATAACATATGGAAATCTAAAATTCATTTTGAGAGTTTTCTTTATTGGTAGTAAGAATATATGTCTCTAGTTGTTGATATGAAAAAAAAATTCTTTGTCCACCATGCAAAAGAATTCGATTAGTTTTTTTTTTTTTAACCATGCAAAAGAATGCTTAGAGGGGGCATTTTCTTTGACACCAATAAAGAGCTATATGGTGATATTATCAATTTATCACCTTGTCTACGTACAACTTGCAACCCTCTTTGACATCGTTAAAAATAAAAATAAAAATACAGGAGGAATTTTCCTTTCTTTTAAACCAAAACTTACACTACACATCAAAATCATTTAGAACAGATCTACCTAACCTCCAGATCATGATCTGAATCTGACATCACTTAGAAATCACGAGTTTCAATACCAGCTTCAGCAGCAGTGAG
Organism: Gastrolobium villosum; assembly: GCA_032173675.1. Lineage (NCBI taxonomy): Eukaryota > Viridiplantae > Streptophyta > Magnoliopsida > Fabales > Fabaceae > Gastrolobium > Gastrolobium villosum. Next base: position 396,379 of record JAVKPL010010370.1, on the reverse strand, counting down.
GCTATCGTCGTTCTCATTCAATAAATAATCACAATATTCCAAAAGCATATCTGCAACCGGAGGAATTCCCGGATTTCGCCCATCGTTATATTTATGGGCATTATAAGTAATCTGCCAGATATCATGTCTAAAATCTTCTCGGCTCTTGTACTCCATATTCCGTACCCTTTCCCTGATTCGGGAAAGATCCATAGGCCTCTCTATGATATCCAGGTAGTCAGGAGCCTCCTTCTTTGACACCGGTTTCACGAAAAGATAAGACAGATCATACCTATCTTTAACAATGGCGTCCACAATGCTCTCCAAGATATTTGCCAAACCAACCTTCAGGAAAATTAAAGTTAATACAACTCAAGCCAAGTGAAATACACAAGCTATGCTACAAAAACATAATCAAAAAGACCTACCACCACAGCCATATAAAAATAAATCCAAAACTATTTCTGACCAAAATTTTATCTCACAACCAAACCAAACCACTCCCCATTAAACTCCAACTAGCAAAAAAGTTGTTTCCTGAATTTGAACCCGTAATCTTTCAACCACAAAAGAGCAGCTTTACCACTGCTCTAGGCTCACCCTTTTCAAAATCATATCTCATAATTTTAGTAAATAAATCTTGATGGAGGTGAAACAAGCACAAAATAAAGAGAGAGAAAAACAAGCATAGGAATGTACCTCTCCCCCTCCCCCTCTTCGGCGTTTTGCTGGTGGCATATTATAATCTGCACCAATCTTTCCTAACTCAACAACAGATCTCCTTTTTCCACTCCGTTCTCTTTCTACAATCCTCTTGTCATATCTTCTTGTTCTGAGGTCATCTAAATAATCATCTCTTAAATCAGGCTTTTTCTTCTTCTTTTTCTTCTTTGCTTTTTGTCGTTCTTCCTCCTCCCTCTCTCTTCTAATATCTTCTTCGTATCTTTTTATCTCGTCTAACCTTTCTTGCTCTTTGAGCATCCTGATTTCTTCTTTGTGATGCCTCCTTGTTCTGTCTTCTCTGAGTCTTGCTTCATTTCTCCGTTTCTCTTGCTCTTCCCACCATCTTCTATCCTCTGTAGCTTTCAATTTTACCAAACCTTCAGTTGAATACATGGCCTCCTGCTTTCTGTGCTTCTCAAAATTCGACAATTCAACAATTCTTTTAGTTTTCCTGTGTTCAAATCCTGTGTTTCCACCAGGACTGTCCAGTTCCAGATCAATAACCTCCTTCGCACGTTTTATAATAATCTTCTTATGACTTTGCTCCCTGTCTATTTCTGAAGGCGGGCGTATTTTAATTGGGAACTTAGGAGAATCAATCTGACCTCTACCAGAATCAGTAGGAGGCCGTATAACAATAGCATGCTTATGAGATTCAGCCTGCGAATCATCTGGTTTTGCTTTGTTGGGAATAATTATCTTATTAACCTTAGCAGACTTAGCAGTTTCTGAATCAGAAGTGACTGGCTTCTCAGAACTCTGCAGGGTTTCCATTGCAGGTTTATCGGAAGATTTCTCAGTTGAGCTGCATTTGAACTTCACTGGAATTTTTGTTGAATTGTCAACTGGAGCAATTTTTGTTGCGCTTTTTGATATTGACTTTTTGGAGGGGGCTTTGTTCAGGGACTGACCGGAGGGATCCAAAAAGCTGGATTTTCCAGATGATTTTTCTATATCTGTAGATTCAAGTTGTGCTTCTAGATCTTCACCATATTTTGGACAGTTCTTGTTCGTTCTCATGTGCCCAAGCTGGTTCATAAACAGAATAATTACAAGAATATAAAAGCATGGAGTGCAAAAACTTTTACATAAATAAAAATGGGTTTTATTAATATTATGTTACATGATTTAAGTGTTGTTTCCAACACAAAAAATGGAGAGAGGAAGTGGAATGATGAAAGAGAAAGAAAAAACATGTGGACCCCACCTCTTTAATGTGTGTAGGAAAGTGATGTTATATCATGTTACTTGATAAACATAAAACCCAATAAAAATACCCATCTACTTTTTTTTTTCCGGTAAACAAAATACCCATCTACTTTACGTTCATTGATATATCACTTTTATTAATTATTAAGGTAGAAAATATAGAATTCTTTTAGTTTCTTGATCACGATTAGCTGCAAAATACACATGTAAAGTTACAATTAACTTTATATCTACTAAAGTGATTTTTAAAAAAATATCAAAAGCATTAAGCCTCAAGCAATACGTGTCAACAACTAGTTTTCTGGAACAACTGAAAGGCTAATAAGTTGTAAAGAACTCAAGATACGCACCTGGCCACATGCTCCACAAACAAAAGTTTCCCTTGAAGGTTTTTTCTCCTTAAATACCTGGTTCTCCAGACATAAATTAATGATGCTATCAGAAGCAGGAGTAAAAATTGAAAACATTATAACAATCTTTTTGAAAGAAAACAATCACAAAATTCACACACAAACAAATAGATCAAGTCTAAAGCTTTTAAGATAACTACAAAACAAGATAATGCATTGCAATCTGAACAAACATCAAGAAGTCTATTTCTACGCATTTGGTTCTATTATATAACAAAAAATGATAAAAGTTGTAATACCTGCCAAAGAATTTCACAAGGACATCTTAAAAACAGTTTCAGACAAAGAAAGATGTTTCTGATTTTCTCCATCATTTAATACGGGGCAATAAATTGTGGATTTGACCTTTGTTAGAATATCTCAGGTGATTTCATGTATATATCCTAGAACCAATTAGGATTATATATATCCAAGAGAGAATCATTGTAATTAATACCAACACGTTACATTTAGAGACCGTGTATGGACTGTTACACAATTTCAATCATATCAAGTTTATTCTCTAAACTTCAAGTTCACAGCAAAGCGGGTTTCAACCAGTCTCTTCCAATGAATGCATGCCCACTATGCCAACTATCCAGGGGCAAACATCTCCAAACCCACTATGCCAACTGCCCAATAGTCCTTTTCTCCTCGTCGTGCCTCAATACTGGCAAGCTTGTCTTGTCGTGCCTCCTTCTGACAAGCCTCTGCCATGTTAACTTTTCCAGCAACCACAAAATTTCCCAACCACATCCGAACAGTCTCCATCACCTCACCGCACCTCATTACTAGCAAGCCCACTTTGCTGCACCTCTTTCCAACAAGCCTCTGCTGCAACCACCAAATATGAAGCCCAATATCCAAGCTGCCCAGATTCCAGAAGCCCATCATCGCTCACTTCTCCACGCACCTTCAAATGGGGATTCTAGGTTGGTAAGCAAGCTTTGTAAATCACAATATGGTTTGAAACAGACATCCAAGGCCTGGTTTGGCCTCTTTGGTGCAGTTATTCAAGATTTCAGCATGACTCGCAATAAAGCTGATCATTTTATTCTCAATCGGAATCAGTATATAATAAATGCATATATCTTGTTTGTGCAGATGGCATAGTCATCACTAGCAGTGACTGAGAAGACATTGAACAATTGAAACAACACTTATTCAAACATTTTCAGACCAAAGATCACTGCAAGCTCTCATTTTTTAGGTATTGAAGTGACACTGTCTAAACATGACATCTCCATCTCCCAGATAAAATATGCTTTAGACATATTGGAAAAAACGGACATGCAAGGGTGCAGACCCATTAATACAACTATAGATCCCAATTTCAAACTTCTACCAAGACAAAAAGAGTCGTTGTCAAATTGTAGTTATTATCGAAGACTAGTTGGAAAATTAATTTACCCTACAACAACAAGGCTAGATATTTCCTTTGTAGTAAGCGTGGTAAGCCAATTTCTTTACTCTCTCTCATTGGGATATTGATGTTATAATATTTTATACATCATACAAGGAGAGACTTACTATATAAAAATAAAGTACATACGGAGATTTGTGGTTATACAAATGCTAAATAGGCAAACTCTCCTTCAAATAAGTGCTTTACTTAAGGTTAATGTGTTTTTTTTGGAGGGAATTTGATTTCATGAAAAAGCAATAAGTAAATTTGTAGAAATATAAGACTGAAATATACTTTTTCATATTTTGATTGACACCCAAAGGGTTCATTATATACAGATTACAAAGTAGTTAAGGAGATGAAGTAATAAATAAAATACACAGTAACCAAAGAGACATCACACTACTCAAAGAGACAAGTAGTTAGAAATAATTAAAAGACTCTAGAATATTCTACACTCCCCCTCAAGTTGGGAGATATATATTGATCATCCCCAACTTGCTAATTAAATCCTCAAAGATGGGTTTGTGTAATCCTTTGGTGAGAATGTCGGTTGTTTGCTCCTTGGTAGGTATATATGACAAACATACACTACCCTCCTCCAATTTTTCTTTGATAAAATGACGATCAACCTCCACATGTTTGGTTCTGTCATGATGTACAGGATTTTGAGCAATACTGACAGCAGCCTTATTATCACAATAGAGTCTCACAGGTAGAGAATAAGATATCTTTAATTCTTCAAGAAGTCTTCTTAACCAGATTCCTTCACAAATACCATGAGCTAACGCTCGAAATTCTGCTTCTGCACTGCTTCTGGCAACAACAGTTTGTTTTTTACTTCTCCAAGTCACAAGATTTCCCCAGACATAGGTACAATATCCTGAAGTGGATCTTCGGTCCAATGCAGAGCCAGCCCAATCAGCATCTGTATAGATTTCTATCATCCTCTTGTGTCCTCTTTTAAAGAGCATTCCTCGACCAGGTGTGTTTTTGAGGTACTTGAGAATTCTATAAACCGCACTAAGGTGCTTTTCCTTAGGAGAATGCATGAATTGGCTAACCATGCTAACGGCAAATGCAATATCAGGTCGAGTGTGAGATAAGTAGATCAGCTTCCCTACCAACCTTTGGTACTGCTCCCTGTCAACATCCTTTCCATCTTCAATTCCCAATTTAATATTAGGTTCAACTGGAGTTTCTGCAGGCTTGCACCCAAGCATACCTGTTTCTTGTAGCAGGTCTAGGATATATTTCTTTTGAGATAAGGAAATTCCCGCTTTGCTACGAGCAATTTCCATTCCAAGGAAATATTTGAGTGATCCAAGATCCTTTAGTTCAAACAGATTAGCTAAACCCCCCTTTAAAGATTTTATTTCCTCCCAGTCATCACCTGTGACAATTATGTCATCAACATAAACAATGAGGATAGCAATTTTGCCACTATCGGAGTGTTTAAAAAATAAAGTGTGATCAGTCTGAGCTTGGATAAATCCCCTTTCTTTAAAAGCACGAGTAAATTTTTCAAACCACTCTCTAGGGGATTGTTTAAGCCCATAAAGAGACTTCTTCAACATGCATACAGAACCATCTCCTTCTTCAAAACCGGGTGGATCCATGTAAACTTCCTCATGTAAATCCCCATTTAAGAAAGCATTCTTTACGTCCAATTGATGCAAGGGCCAATCAAGATTGGCAGCAAGTGATAGTAGGACTCGGATAGAATTAAGTTTGGCAACAGGAGCAAACGTCTCCTGATAGTCTATCCCATAAGTCTGGGTAAATCCTTTGGCAACCAATCTGGCCTTATATTTATTGATGTTGTTATCTGCATTAAATTTTATTGTGAATACCCACTTGCAACCTACAGTTTTCTTTCCTCTGGGAAGTACCACGGACTCCCAAGTTCCATTTTTTTTAAGTGCATCCATTTCTTCAAAGACAGCATCCCTCCATTTAGGGTCATTAAGTGCCTCTTGGATATTTTTTGGTATTTTTGTACCGTCTAATATAGTGTTGAAAGCACGAAAACCTGGAGACAACTTTTCATATGAAATGTGATGAGAAATAGGATGAGCAGTGCAAGATCTAGTACCTTTTCGAAGGGCAATAGGCATATCTAGGTCAGCTGTACCAGTGTTCTCAAGTGGATTGCTGGAACTAGGACACGGGTCAGAATCCTGGCAGTCTAGAGGATCTTGAGGAGATTTACGCCTGCTGTAGAATTTTCCCCATTTACCGGGAGGATCTCCAGTCTCTAGTACAGTTCTTGTCCTTGTCTCCTGTACATTAGCTCCCCCTGTCTCCAAAGGTAAAGAAACAACAGATGTTTCCAAAGGTAAAAGTAAGACAGAAGAATTATTTGGAATCCAAGACTTGTCTTCTTTTACACCGATAGACTCCCCCTGAAGAGAAGTCGAGGGAAAAAATGATTGTGTTTCATAAAAGGTAACATCCATAGAAACAAAGACCTTTCGAAGAGAAGGTGAGTAGCACTTGTAACCTTTTTGATTAGGAGGGTATCCTATGAAAACACATCTAACAGACTTTGGATCAAGTTTGGACCTTTGATGTTGAGGAATATGAACAAAAACTACACAGCCAAACAACTTTGGAGAAATATAAGAGAGAGCCCGAAAGGAGGGAAAAGAGCGGGTAAGGCAAAATATGGGAAAATGAAAATTTAGGACACGAGAGGGCATCCGATTGATGTCTATTTTTTCTTTCAGCCACCCCATTTTGTTGAGGGGTGTTAGGACAAGAACTTTGATGGATAATGCCTTGCTTGGTTAGGTAATCACCAAGAACAGAATTAAAATATTCAGTATCGTTGTCAGTTCGCAGGATTTGAATAGAGGTCTGGAATTGAGTTTGTACCATAGCATGAAAATTTTTAAAAGTGGCTGCCGCTTCAGACTTATCCTTTAGAAGATATACCCAGCATACTCTAGAATGATCATCAATGAAGGTAATAAACCAACGAGTTCCAGATATATTTTTTTCACGAGCTGGCCCCCAAATATCACTATGAATCAATGTAAATGGAGACGAAACATGATAATCTTTGGGAGAATAAGGAACACGAGTGTTTGGCAAACTGACAATCCTCACAAAAAAAGGAACTTGGTTTTTTATTGATAAATAAGTTTGGAAACAACTTTTGAAGATAAAAGAAATTTGGGTGTCCTAAACGACGATGCCACAACAAGACATCATTACAATCGTCTGATAAACATAAAGAGTGGTTTGCAAAAAATCTCTTTTCATGAGAATCTTCTTCAAAATAGTAAAGTCCTTCTTCCTCTCTAGCACTGCCAATCATCATCCCCGAATCCTGTTCCTGAAAAACACAGGTTTTGGCAGAGAATTTAGCAACACAATGCAATTCAGAGGAAAGTTTACTAATAGAGATCAGGTTACAAGTAAGAGAAGGGACATGAAGGACAGAATTCAGAGTAATATGTTCAGAGAGCTTAATGGATCCCTTTCCCGCAATAGTAGAGAAACTACCATCAGCAGTCCTTATTCGTGACTGGTGATAATAAGGGATATAAGAACAAAACAAGGATACATTACCTGTCATATGATCAGAAGCTCCTGAATCAAGAATCCAACGACAACTATGATCAACATGGAGTGCCATACCTTGTTGAGCAACATGACTAGTTGCCTCAGCAGATTTAGACATCACTTTCTGAAATTGCTCATACTGAGCTTTAGGGATGAATACACCATCGGAATTTGGAGAGGCACGAGACTCTTCACCCTTATCATCAGAAGAGATTTGATAAGCACGACTCTTGTTTGGCCCCTTTGCTTTCCAGTTTGGTGGTTTTCCATGAATTTCCCAACATTTTTCGCGAGTGTGACCACTCTTATTGCAGTGAGAACACCATCGGTCAGAACGTTTTGCATCACTAGGGGAACGAGGAGTATGTTTTGCTACTAAGGCAGATACATCAGAGGATTTAGAGTTCTTGTCCCCCAACATTACCTTTCGGCGAAGTACTTCCCGTCGTACCATAGAAAAAGCAGCTGCAATGGAAGGTAATGGGTTCTGCCCCAATATCCTTCCACGAACATCATCAAAATCACGATTAAGGCCAGCAAGAAACTCATAGAGACGTCTTTTCTCTAAGTAACTTTTAAACCTTGCATTGGCTTCTAAACCTTGAAGATCTGCTGCATCATAAAGGTCCAACTCCTGCCACAGAGTTTTTAAAGCAAGAAAGTATTCAGTAACAGACATCCCCTCTTGATGTAACTCTCTTACCTTGGTGTTGAGTTCAAAAGCCTGAGAAGCATTGCCCAGGTCAGAATGATATTCTTTAACGGCATCCCAAATTTCCTGAGCCGTATCAAGAAACAAATAAGTTTGACTGATATCAGGATCCATAGAGTTAGTCAACCAGGTCATGACCAAAGCATTTTCAGTCATCCATTTATCATAATCAGGTTCATCAGCTCCGGGTTTTTCCTTTTTTCCATCAAGATACCCCATTTTCCCTTTTGCTTGGATAAACAGCTTGACAGATTGATGCCATTGCACATAATTTTTACCGTTTAAACGGTGGTTAGTGATCTGTATAGCTGGGTTGTCTCCGAAAGATGAAGAAACACCGGAAATATTACCGGATAATTTTTCAGAATACTTATTCTCAACCTCAATATTTTCAACTTCCATCGTTAAAAAAAAAGGAACTCGGAACAGGGACAGAATCAAAGAACCGAGGAGGAACCAACTAGACCCAGCAAGAAAAGTGCTCCAATCGTGATTTAAAACCTCAGAACAGGAAGAGGGAAGCCAGGCGAATCGTTCTGTGAAAGCCGCGTGGCAAACGGAGTCCGGCAAGGCGGCGCGTGGCTTACAAGCGCCAGGAAGGCAGTTCTGTTGTGGCGGCGCGTGGGAGACTTTCCGGCGACGGGGCTGACGTGGGTCGACTCGGAAATGGCTGCTGAGTCCAATGGTGGCCTTGGTTTCGTGATTGGAGGGGTCCAGATATAATTTCTGAGTTATAGTAGGGAACGGTGAAAAAAGAAAAAAAAAATGAAAAGAAAAGGAGAGATGAACGTGGAGGTTTACAAAATAATCACAGGATAACCTGCTTTGATACCATGTAGAAATATAAGACTGAAATATACTTTTTCATATTTTGATTGACACCCAAAGGGTTCATTATATACAGATTACAAAGTAGTTAAGGAGATGAAGTAATAAATAAAATACACAGTAATCAAAGAGATATCACACTACTCAAAGAGACAAGTAGTTAGAAATAATTAAAAGACTCTAGAATATTCTACAAAATTGTTCTCTCCAGATCAAATGCAGAAGCTGGGTATTAAGCAATAGGAACTGCAACTAGTGAACTCACTTTGTTAAAACAGTTGCTCAAAGAATTGAACATTTGAGAACCTTAATCGATAAAACTCATGTGACAATCAAGCAGTACTACATATATCTTCAAATCCTATCTTTCATGAAAGGACTTAACAGAAAATTCAGTCCGGGGAGATCGCAACAACATTTGTACACTTAAATGATCAACTTGCAGACATCTTCATTAAGGATCTGTTTGGTGTGACGTATAAGGCCTGATAGTATAAGCTTATACTATACGTTATGACATTTTCAGTTGTTTGGTGTGACCATCGTATAGTATAAGCTTATACAGCAATACATCGAAATGATGTATAACTTAATCCGGCCTAAGGGGGAGGGATAAGGCCTGATAAGAAGTTGGTGTATTAACATCGTTGACTAATGTAATTCTAAAAAATTAATATAATATTTTAATATTAATATATTAAAATAAAAAAAAATTAATATATTAATTTTTAAAATATTGAATATTTTTATTTTTATAAAAATTAATTTATGTTTTGGACACACTAATCAATAAATTTTTATAAAAATTAATACCATATGACATTTTTTGAAAAATGCAAAAGAACCAATTCAACCCAAAAGCTTAAGCTATTGGGTGAGGCTACATTAATGGTTTTTATATATTTCAACACGCCCCCTCACACGAAAGTCCACTGGGCTTGAAGGGTAGACAACATACAAGCCCACCTACCTATGCAAAGAAGGAAATTTCACTACAAAGAAAGTGGGGGGCGGTGAGATTCGAACCCAGGACACGAGGCCCTGATACCATGTAAAGAACCAATTCAACCCAAAAGCTTAAACTGTTGGGTGAGGCTACATTAATGGTTTTTATATATTTCAACAAAAAATTATATAAATTCTTTATTAAAGGATATTTTTATTAAAAATATTTATTTTTATCCTAAATAGTATTATACAGTGCATCACCAAATACTAGATGATATTATCTTATACAATATATTATTTTATACAATACTGTGTCAAACGCTGGACAGTATTAAAATTCAGTCAGATCTTATACAATCAGGCCTTATACTATCAGGTCTTATCCTATACTATGCACCAAACATGCCCTAAAGCTCTTAAAGGCCCTTTAGTCAACTATACACGTGACAAGCTAGGTAGATATCATATATACGCATAAGCTTGAGGGGGAGTGTTAGAATATCTTACAAGATATCATGTGTATATTGTAGAATCAATCAGTATTATATATATCTAGGATAGAATCGTTGTAATTAACACCAAATTATATATAGAGACCATGAGTTGACTGTTATAGACATACAGTTTCAATCATATCCAGTTTACTCTCTAAACATCAAGTCCTTGATGGTCAAGATTGAGATCTTATATTGGTTCTGAAGGGGGAGGGTGGCCATGTAAAAAGACGAAGCATAAGATTCTATCTAAAATACAAAATTATATTGAAACATACATATATGCATATAAAATAACATAAGCAAAATAACCTTAAAATCACAACATTTAATTAAATTCCAATTGAAAATACATACGAAAGTCACAAGTCACTACTCGAATTAAAGTTCCAATTCAGAATATAAAAGATATAAAATGTTTTTTTTACATAAAACTAAAAGACATGGCAAAAACACCCACAAAAAACAGCAAAAACATTTGATACATGCATGAATGCATTTGTTGCTCACTTTATCAAACAAGCACTGTCATACAAAAAATTTCAGCTTCATATAGTAATGCTTTATACATAAATTCAACCATATAAAAAGGTTTTCCAATGGGAGTGAAGAGAGTTATGAAACAGAATAAGTTAAAGACTTACCTTAATTCCTTCTCCCATATTTAATTTTATTTTTTTATTGGGTAGACTAATAGGTGTCATATCATTCTTCTTTGCTTTATTGACCTTCACTGATTTACTTTTTTTAGATGAGAAGTTTTCCTCCTGCCAAACAAACATAAAATAAAATAATTAGGCCTCATTGGTAGGAAGTTAATTGTTTACAGGACTATCTATGACATGATCTTCTCACAAACTGTGAAATAAGTGTGCTAAACAAGAAGATGCACATGACAGGACAACGTGACTAAACTAATTTTTGTGTTACCTCCCTGAGATCTGAAATTGCATCCTCTTTCAAATGATTAGTTCCATCTAGTTGCAAAGTATTTGTTTTTTGCTTAACTTGTTCAGTGTTGTCAAAGATGAATTTTGATTGCAGCTTTGGTACCAATCTTGCTTCTTCCACGATAACTCTAGCTTTCTTCTTTTTCTTCCTGTCAGCTTCATCATCTGAATAAAATATTGCCAAAAAATGTCAGATTTGAAAAGTAGCACATCTGAGTTCAGTTTCAAAATAGTGATCCAATTAACAACTTCTGATCATTGCATCAGAACAGCAGTAAGAAGATCAAGGTTCCCACATTCAGTACTAATAAAGGTCTGGATAAAATACTTCAATGATCAATGAGATATCATACCATCCATAAGCAACCTGCATAATTCAGCGGCCTCAGCTGCTTCATCTTCTATTTCCTCCTCTGCCTGGGCCAAAGTTGGGAGTCTTCTCATTTTAAGACCCTTAACACCATCTCCCTTATCACGTTTTAAGTCATTGGTACCCTCTTCTCCCTCTTCACACTCAGCATCAAGTAAATTTTCCAGATCTCCAGCAAAAGAATCTAGATCGCTATTCCCTTCTGAATCACTATCATTTTCATCACCATTTACAGCTGACAGACTCTGAACTTGTCGATCCCAAATCTCCTGGCACTTTTCTCGGGTCTGCTGCTGTAACTGAAGAAAGGACATTCGCTGGCCCCGAGCATATTTGCTGATAGTTGTTGGATCAACCTTAACCCCAGATGCAGCTTGCTCACTTGAAAGTTTGCGTATCATAGCAATGCGATGCCACCGGGTTTGTTTTGCAATGACTTCCTCAGGAACATTGAACTTGAGAAGAACCTGAAGTAAGAGCACTTGAGATTACCAACAGTAATCCCTATGGATTAAATAAGCTGTGCTATACCCTCATGATACTAACAGTCCGAAGCCAACTAGACACTAAGAAGAGAAACTAGCACAATGGACACTGTTAGATGTAAAACCATTGAAAATACGAAATATAAAACCATTCATCTGTTTTCACTCAACAACTAATGTTTTGAGAAGGATGGTTCATATGGTGGAGCATATGTGTGGAAAATAATTTGGTTCATAAGCAAGTACTTTAATATGTGTGAGAAAAAATCTGCACAAAAAGGAAAAAATACTGAAAGTCTGAAAATAGATATAAAAGAGAATAACAACAAGCAAAACAATCATATTTCACAAAATCAATTTCATTTATCAAATGTAGGTCTGAGTTTAATAAAAAGGATAAGGGAATGAAAGGCGAACACACCAGTTCTTGTGAAATACTTGCCTACTCATATTCAAGTAAATGAATCACTTGACTAAGGTATCGATGAAAATCAAATATCTATTTTTTTTCAGGCACCACTATTCATATTCATCATGGATTAATCCAATTTGCTGCACTAATTTTTATTTCTCATGTGCAACATGTAAATCAGTTTATTTCAAGATTCTGTCCTCATCTCAGCTTTATTCACAATCTCACTAACAAAGTACAAAATGTGAGGAAAAAATTCATCTGCCAAAAAGAAAAGCCTTTTTTTAACATTAAGCTCAATGGTTCACTAAATAAATGCAGTTCAGAGCAGATCACCAAAACACAACGCACCTCTCTTGCAGCCTCCATGCTTAATCTACGTAGATCAGCATCTGTACCAGTAACAGTGGAACCTCCCCTGCCAGCAGCTGCTTTCTTCTTCACTGTTGCACTAGACACTGGTGCCTTTGGAGGTGCCCGAGCATAGCTAAAACCCATTCCACGACCAGATGGATCACCAACACCAGTAATTTCCATTCGTTCAATATTTTCCTTACCCTACCAAAAGCAATTCCAGGGAAGGAGGGGGATGGAAATTTTCATGACTAAATTAGTCAATTACAAGAAGGAAAAATAACAAATACATTATCATCACAGTGTAGTAAATTTTCTTTATATTATTTACAAAACCCCCATCTTCTGAAAACATAATTCCTATTTCAAAACACTAAAATAGAAAAATAAAATAAAGTACAGAAGTCAAATAATTCTACCCATAGAAGTAAATTATAACTAAATCAATTGTATATGGATGCATGAATTCTTTTGCTGCATGTATCTATATTCAACTGCAATATCTACTTTACTTGTACCCAAATTTTATTGGATTTATATGACACTCGGAATGGAAGAATTGTGGTAATTAAAGGAAGAATTGCAGTAATTCTAGGCCATATGTAGAACTAGGACTAACAGCTTTCAGGACACTAACTCTTAATTCATGAAAATCTCAAAGCAAAGCATCTTCTTTTCAACATAACATTACAGAATAGGTCAGCTTTATGACATGCTGCTGTGAACTTCGATTTTTTGACTAAATTTTAGGGTTGCAAAATATAAAAGAGAAAGGTTAAAAAGATATTTTTTCTTTTTTGGGATGCAAGGAAGAAAGGGGATAAGTAAGATGTTAGAGGGGACACAATTTTCAGGGCCTTGGCACGAGATTCTGAGTGAAAAACTGTAAAGAACCACTTCAACCCAAAACCTTAAGGTGTTGGGTGAGAGTCTTTTAATGATTTATATTATATTCTCTAACACACCCCCTCACGCAAGAACCCTTTGGGCTTGAAGCGTGGATATGGCACAAGCCCATTTTTTTGTCTGCCTCGTGCTTTTCTTAATTCTACTTGAAAGTGAGGGGGGGTGAGGATCGAACTCGTGACCTCGTGGTCACTCAAGCTCTGATACCATGTAAACTTCTTCTTCTAACTACGTAAAGAACCAATTCAACCCAAAAGCTTAAGCTATTGGGTGAGGCTACATTAATGGTTTTATATATCTCAACATGCCCCATCACACGAGAGCCCACTGGGCTTGAAGGGTGGACAATGCACAGGCCCACCTACCTCTGCGAACAACGAAATTCCACTTGAAAGAAAGTGGGGGGTGGCGAGGATCGAACCCGGGACACGAGACTCTGATACCATGTAAAGAACCACTTCAACCCAAAACCTTAAGGTGTTGGGTGAGAGTCTTTTTAATGATTTATATTATATTCTCTAACAAAAACTATAGCACATTTTCAAGCTTCAAACTTGTAAAGAACCAATTTAACCCAAAAGCTTAAGTTGTTGGGTGAGGCTAGATTAATGGTTTTTTATATATCTCAACATGCCCCCTCACACGAGAGTCCACTGGGCTTGAAGGGTGGACAATGCACAGACCCACCTACTTGTGCGAAGAAAGAAATTCCACTAGAAAGAAAGTGGGGGCAGTGAGGATCGAACCTGGTACACCGAGGCTCTGATACCATGTAAAAAACCAATTCAACTCAAAAGCTTAAGCTGTTGGGTGAGGCTACATTAATGGTTTTTTATATATCTCAACATAACTCTTGCATAATATTAAATAAACTAGTAGTGCAAATGTTACTAATAAGGAACTATACAAGTCAGCAACTCATTAATGGAGAAATTATATGCACATCTAACAAGGATAAGCTACAATGAGATCATTCTGTAGTAGTTTGTTCATCCTTGGCAATCGATTCTTCCATTTATTTATTTTTCCTCTTCTTTTTTTATATTTTCACTTTTATCTTCAAAAAAACCAAATTGACATATATTAACAAATTTTCAACACACAAACAGGATGGATGCCAATGCCAAATAATCTCAAAATCAGATTAAACATGGATCACCTGGCTTGTACAGGCAACAAAATTGTTACTCAAGTTCCAAGGAGTAATTTGCAGTTCCCTCTCAATGTGTGATGCAGCAGCCAGTGCTATTGCTTCATCAGGAAGCCGACTCATTGCAGACGAAATATTAGTAGGATGTGTTTCAGTTATTCCTAAATGTTTTAGACGGTAGAGGCCAGCTTGCATACTTTCATAGGCACAAACCTAAAACAATTTTTAACGAATATAAACAAAGAATCATATTAACAGATGTAACAGATAAGTCTTATAACAAAGAAACAATAAAGAACAGATTCTGGACACACACTCACAAGCAGTTAATGCACTTTCAAAACACACACACATACAACCAAGCTACGCATCATGTAGAGTATATAATAAAATATTATTGAGATTTCTAGTCCCTGAAACATACAAAATCATAAAATAGTACAAGGCAAAGAGCAGACACAAGGATAAAAACGCAATATTTGTGGACTTGATTGAATTATGTTTTCAAAAACAGTTTATTGATTTTATTTACAAAAAAATAAAAAAAATAAAAAAAAACTGTTTGATAAATTCTTTTTGTAAAAATAGTTCTAAAAATTATTACTGTCTTCTAGTTTTTAGAATCAAATTTAGAAAACATGGGCTTGTTTGATTTCAGTTCTTAAAAGCAGTTTTTTAATTTTTAGAACAAAAAACTTGTTTGGTAATGTCTGTTTTGTAAAAAATAGTTCTAAAAATTATAACTATTTTTAGTTTTTAGAATCAAATTTAGAGAATGTCTGTTTGTTTTTGTTTTGTATTTTGACTTTTAACTTTCAAAAGAAAAAACAAACCCAGAAAATACTTGTTTCATTAACAATTCTACAAAACAGTTTTGAGGGGGAAAAAAACAACAAAACACAATCAAATAGACCCCATATCTCAGTTGTTTTTGTTTTGTGATTTGACTTTTAACTTTCAAAATAAAAAACACAAAAAATATCTATTTTATTATCTATTCTACAAAACAATTTTTAAGAACAAAAAAAAAACAGAATACAATCAAACAAACCCTATAATTTTTCAAAACCTCACTTTTTCAACAACCTAACAGCACACCATCAGGAGTGCACCAAAAAGGAGAACTCCTGAATCATGAAATTGATGGAATAAATTTTACAGTGCAAGTTCCAAACCTCTTAGCATGTTTTAAAGATAATCTTCTCTATTACTATTAATACTGCATTTCAACAAAAAGTGATGTTTTAATTAATCAGTAAAGAAACTGAATGTCATGTGATATAACTCACAAGCTCTGGCGTCACCATTTTTCTCAGTTCATCCTCTGACCACATGCGGAAATTTCGCTTTTTAACCAAAATTGACTGTCCATTTGTTCCCCTCTGCAGTAATTTATATTGAACGAAACATTCAGGTATATAGAAAACATAATCAGAAATATAGATCAGATTGTAATGCAAATCGCATAAGTTCCAAAATAAAATCATTTTCCAGAAGTTTTCTGTATATATATATATAGAGGAGGGATATTCTTACTACCAACTCAGTACCTATCTAATCACCATTGGATCAACATTTTCTCTTTTTTCCAAAACTTTTTAACACTCTCTCTCTTTGATTCAATGGTGATTAGATAGGTACTAAGTTAGTAGTAGAAAAATTTGGTAGTAACAATATCCTCCCTCATATATATATATATATATATATATAATTTTATTTTTGCGAAAAAAATCGTAAGTCGGGTTTCATTTTCTTTCCAAAATAAAATTATATAAGGATAGCCTCATCCCTACCCATGTAAGTCAAGGTTTAGTAGCTCTTTCTCTCTTTATTCTTTCTTAAATAAATAAGGGCCTGTCTGGCTTCAGAAAATGTGTCTGGTTCAATGTTCTGATTTCACTAACAATTACAAAAATGTGACCTTGTTTTCACTTTATTTCTAGTTTTCAAAGATTTGTATAGGAAAAGGTTAAACTATTACAAATCTTCGAAAACAGAAACTAAAGTTAAACAATGTGGCATTTTTGTAATTATTACTAAAAATAGAAAATAGAAACAAAAAACATTTCTTTCAACCAAAAATACCCTAAGGAATTTTATTAGCATTCATTTAGTATATATTAATAGGATAACAAGCTTTCTGAGCCACCAATACCTGTAAATTGGCATATTCCTTGATTTTCTTACGGAATGAGGCTTCTGATTGGTAAGGAAACTGTGACAAAAATTCATCAATACGGATGTGTGGAGCCAAATGTCGCTTCTCTGCTGCTTGGAATTCACGGCACATGTGTACCAGTAGCCTGTTCATCATGTAAGTCTGAAGATTCTTACTTCCAGGTGATAAGACCTCCATGAGAGGCTCCTGCAAAGAGTGTTTGAATAATACATTAGCTTACATCACAATTACGAACTTTACATCTTTTTTTTTTTTTTTTGCCATAGACAAATTTCCAGTGATTTGGTAGGCAAATTGCAGTATCAAACAAGAAAAAGCTAATCAGAGATAAATAACACATCGTGACTGCTTAAAACATGCTATCCATCAAAGGTTTCACCAAACAATAATTCAAAGACTTAAAATGAAATTCCTTCAACTTATCATTAACTGAAATTTACAGAATTAAAAGAAGACAATTATTAACTCCACAAACAGCATTTAACAAGAATATACAGACCTGCTGCCCGACAACATGAGCTTTATCGATGCGCCTCAACGACAGCTTTCCCTTTGATGAACGAACCAGCAGATAGTCAGTTAATGGAACTTTATGAGGAAATATGGGTGCTCTATACATATTTGTCTCAAGTGATGATTGACTGCAACCAGGTTTTAAATCTCCAAGGAAAGGAGATTTATCAGCAGGATCCAGAGAAATAATGTGCCCCAAGCTGCTATCTGTGTTCCGTAATAAGGAGCCAGATTGGTCATCCGGTGAACATTTTTGATAGTATGTACAAAGTCTTGCGCCCATTCCTACATTGCTCAAAAGTAAAGGCCTTTCCTCACAATACCTACGAAGAGAACATATTCAATGAGCTTCCAATGGAGTACCCATTACTATTTTTTTAATACATATTGCAGTTTTTAAGTTTTTTTTTCTTTCATATTGCAGTTTTAATTTAAGTGATTTGAATATTTGTTTTTTATTTTTTTAATACATATTGCAGTTTTAATATTAAGTAATATTTTTTTATGATTATTATTAGTTTAGTTTCGTTTTTTTGTTAAATTAATGAATATTAAATGAAATATACACTGTATAAATTAAAAATATTATTTAATATTAAAACGTGTCCCAATGTGTCGAAATCCATATTTTTTTTAGGATTGACATGTCGGAGTGTCGTGTCGTGTCATGTCGGTGCTACATAGGGAATAACCCTACAAATACCAATTACAGAAAGGACCCAGAAAACAGCTACTTGACCATGAAAGTATGCAAAAGAAATAACTCAGCGACCCCTTTCTAAATATGTTGATGGGCTATGTTTATGACTTTCCCATGTAACATGCTCTCTGCACAAGGCTGCTTTGAAGGAGTTTAACAGTATACGAAGATATTTGACATCTATATCGGGTTTTTTACAGTTTATGGCTCTCTTTGTTCTCCGGTTTGTTTGTTTTGGAGAATATCTCATCCTCCCCTGAGTTGTACTTCTCTTTCCTCTAATAAAATTTCCTTTATATAAACAAATATTCTTATAAACAAAAAGCCATAAGATTAATTTGAATACAAACTTTCCCTAACTTCCATGCTAGAGAAGCTGAAGAAAGAAAAAGCACTAAGCAAAGCACAAACAAGAAACTTAGTACATGGAACAAGAAGTAGCATGCTTGCAAAATAAGAAAATAACTTTGCTCCATAGGAAAGCATGCATACAAATTAACAGAATAAAAGTTTTAAGTCACTTACTCCATCAGAAAAACATGTCCGTCTTTCACAGACAGATCAGACTTTTTCTTAAATGCCCCTGGAGGACGCAAGGATTTATTCTCACCAGGAACCCTTTGTGCCCTTGGCCACAATTGTATCTTTGTACGGACAACATGTAACAAGGAGTTTGGTTTAACATTTTGTGCAGCAAGGGATTTGTCATCTTCAAGCTCCCTCCCTAAATAAAATATTTTCACTGTTTCTGATACCTTGAAATCTACCAAAATAAAAATCCCAGGTCAGTCATATAAAGAGGAGGGGAAAGTAAACTAAAGACAAGAATAAGAGCCAAAGAAAACTAAAATATTAGGGGGAGGGGGGGGCGGGGGGAATGAAAACTGCAACTTAAATTATGATCTCAATATATTTTATTATAGAAAGAAGAAATTTTAGAAGAGAGAAAAAAGAAATTGACAACCTAGCTTTTTGGAAGCTTTAGCTTTAACAGAAGTGATAATTTCTTCAGCATCAACATTCAGTTTACTCCCCTTGCCACCCAAGCTCTTCATAATAATTTTCATGGGTGCCTGTGTTGGTAATTTCCCTTGTTCTTTGACAGCCACCTCATTGTCATGGGGGTACCATAATGCTTTAGGCCGATGAAAATTTGCAATATCTTTACTGCAGAAGTTTTAGTAAGATTATAAAGACAAAAAATATACAATGTAAGTGTAGATAATAGATTTCGAAGGACCAAATAAAAATAAAGAACTGGTATGCCCCACTCACACAAATCAGGAAAGGTCTTCCAAGAACTTGATAAGTGGCATAAGCCATACTAACATTATTATGGGCAACTGACAGATCATAGAATGGGCTAGTCTAAGGAATGTGTCAGATGTTATAACCAATGAAGACCTTCATTACAATTCACATGGGGGAACATAAAAAAAGGGCCGACCCAGTTCAAATACCCACTTCGTGAGTGTCTGGGGAAGGGAATACTCTAGGCAGCCTTTCCCCTGCTTTTTGCAGAGAGGCTGATTCGAACCCGCGACCTGACACACCACGGCAAGCAAGCTTACCGCTGAGCCATAAAACAAATGTAAAATATAATCATGAAACAAAAACTGGCTGATATTGTTTTTCAAAATTTGTATTGGTAATACTTCTTTTTCGTAAAACTGTACATGTTAGGTTCTATTAGCATGAAAAGAAAGAATTTTTTTATAGAAAAAAAATTAACAGAAGAAGAAAAGTACACAGAATAAAATATCATCCAAAGCAAAAAATTCTAGATACAACAAGGAACAGGGATAAAAAACTCAAGAATGCAGCAATGATGCCCAATCAATCAATCTGATATCAAAAATAGCAACCCTTGACATTGTGATGAGAAGAACATCAATGAGATGCCATAAACATAATTGTAAAGAACTAATTCAACCCAAAAGCTTAAGTTGTTGGGTGACGCTACATTAATGGTTTTATATATCTCAACACGCCCCATCATAAGAGAGCTCATTGGACTTGAAAGGTGGATGATGCAATAGGTCCAGCCTATCTATGCTAAGAAATTCCACAAGAGAAAGTGGGGGGCGGCGAGGATCGAACCCGCGACATGAGACTCTGATACCATGTAAAGAACCAATTCAACCCAAAAGCTTAAGAAGTTGGGTGAGGCTACATTATTGGTTTTATATATCTCAACAATAATCATAGCCCATAATATAAAGTTTGGGGTCAAAGAGACATATATATTGGTAACACATGCACAATTTATAAGTAACGATACATTCACTTATTTTTCTGTCAATTTAACAGACAGAAACTTTTTAGATTAATCTTTCATAGATGTGGATTACAGACTAATTATTTATTAAAAACGCTGCTGTACCAACAAAGGTTCACCCACACAAAGACAGATGAATATGCACAATTTCTTCCATATGAACCTGGTTTATAAAAAACTGTGGATGCAGGTAAGGTGCTTTACCATATTGGGTATCAAGTAGCCACAAACATCAAACAAGCTTTCAACAGCTAGATACTTTGTAAGAAGAGATTTTGCCGGAACTTCATTTAAAAAACATAATATTCTCACTGAGAAAGAATGTCTCAAATACAGACAAAAGTGCAAAAAAAAAACAAAAACAATGCCATTAAAAGAACAGACTCGCCCAAATAAACAAATACTTACTTGCTCAACTTCAATTTCATCGTCTGCAACTTCAGTGCAGGCTGTGAGTGAAAAACTTTGACACCATGAGCTGAGCGTTTTTTAGAATTCGATTTCAGTTGCTGAGAGGTTTTCCTGTTTGAATAGTGTTTGTCATTAGCAACATGTCGCCATCCATATTGACCCCCATGTCCTGGCAGCTCAGAAGAGTCCCCACTGCTTGATTTTAAAGAACGAGTTAAAATCATAGCCCCAGCATGAAGGCGAAGATGTGTGCCATCCTTGCTATCCAAAACTTCAAAGTGCATTTGGTCATCCTGAAGATCAAAGATAAGCTTTGGTTCCACATTAGGCCGATCAAGCTCCTCCCATATTATCTTGTCTAACCAGGAGTCCTCCATCATGTCTCTGTTATGTGACATAAACTTGGTTAAATGCTTTACTTGACCACTTTGATTATGCTTCTGAGACATATCCACCCCCCCTCCATCTGCAAGACTAGAGCTATCCACTTCAGATCTGGATTGTAGCCTCAAAAGTTGGGGATGAAATAGACTTTTGGACAACAAATTGGTTGTAGCTCCAGAAGAATCCCTTGATCCAAAGGGTTCCAATGAGACAGGAGAGCAGCACATGAAGACATTATGATCTTTGTCCTCGAGTATCTTGTGGGGCACCAACTGAAGATTCTGTATCCCACTTTCAATTTCTATTTCACTGCCAAGAGAAACTCCCAAACCAGGCCCAGAAATTTCATAGCTCTCGACATTATTGTCACTTGCAACAGGAGAATTGCCCCAAAGGATATCATCCTCCCAGTCTCGCTGATCAAGAGGATAAAAGTTGGTCCACGTGAGAGGATGATCTTTCATGGAAAGATCATCTACAAAATCCCCTTTCATTGGTTCAGCACTAAGATAAGAATCCTTTGATTGTCGATCATCTTTCACAGCCATTGAGACATCCCTGTGAAGAAATCCGAATTTCGGAAATTCCAAGTCAACATCATTGCTTTCTGATACATCATTACAGACTATACAATCCTGTTTAGTAAGTGAGAGATTCTGAGAAAAGCACTTGAGAAATTCCTCTTCATCCTCTTCTACAATATCATCAGATAAATCTGAAGACTTAAATCTATCTGGAAATATGAGTAAAAAAAAAAAAAGCGCCAATTAGGACCCAAGCCATAACAACAAATACTGAAAAAGCTAGCATCACATTTTGGCATTCAAATCTAACGAATGCCAGTTCTAAATTTCAATCACATGACAGTATAAATTTCGGGGCAACTATTTAAGTTTTCTGATCACACCTCTCCTAGAATAACTCAACAGATTCTTACACTTGCAAATGCAAACAAAATCCAAGTTAACATTCCCTATCTCTATGTAAATACCTCTAGGAATGGAATGCCGGTGCTCTCTCTTTTCTCCCTTTCTTAAAGGTTCATAAATACCAAAGATTTCAGAGAAGCGTAAGATTTCCATCCCATCTTCCACACACAAAACGGGCAGCGGCGTAGACCTTTTCAGAACTTCAGGCCCTTCCTGTTCGTTTCATCAATTAAGACATTAACATGTCAATAGAAAGTCAACCATGATAATTTTATAATCCTGTCAACAAAAATTATTATCAATGTTAGAGAAAAATATGTTAGTGTGTGCAATACTTATTGGACAAGGCTTGTACCAGTGTACTTGATAGATTCAGAAGTGAAAATGCAAACTATAAGGTATTGTTTACTAATTAAAAGAGAAGATCCCCTCAACAGAAGCAATTTCCCTGGGTTACGGCAGCAGAAAGGCAACACAACCAGAGGAATATACCTCAGATCCAGGGAAAGATACTCCTAGGTCCTAATTCCCAAAATAATGAAAAGAATGGTCTATCCACACTCGCCTCCTGCACCTATAACAGAATGCTGCATGAGCATTCCCTAATTGCCAGGCAGCTCAACTCTCTCAGGATGATTCCCTTGGCCCCATGCCTCTCACTCACATAAACCGTGAGACTGTGATATACATGTGCTGAACCTACAATTACTAATAAACACAAAAGAGCCAAACTACACCAAGTTAGTGCATCCCAATATATAGCAAGCTTGTAACCAAAAAAAAAAATATATATATATATATATATATATATAGCAAGCTTTTTACTCTTACTTATTCTCTCCCCTACCCCCTGTAGCTTTTTACAATTAATTCAGCACCATACTGAAACAGCATCCAACAAATCTGCATGTTTCGGAAGTGCATCAAGTAAAATAGTAAATAAACATGGAGAACAACTAGTTGAAAACAGAAGAGGGGAAAAGTTATAGGCATATTGTCAAGTAGCAACTTACCAAAAAACTTAATTTGTTCGGGGCAAGCAAATGAATGATTTTATATCTCAAGCATGCCCCTTTACCCACACTCCAAAGCCTACTGGGCTTGAACTTAGTGTCTGTTTGGATTGCATTCGGATATGAAATATTGAATTTGAAAGTATAATTTTCCTTTATCAATGGAAATATATATATATATATATATATATATATATGTTTGTGTGTGTGTGTTAATGAGGGAGGAAATGAGAGATACTAGGTGAAATCCATCTTTATATATATATATATAGATATATATATACATGTTAAGGGCGGAGTAAGCCACAGATACTCGGTGAAATCCTAATTACCATAATTACATGATTCTGGTTAGTGTATACAATATATATATATATTGTGGGGATCGTTAGAATCCGTAGCAATTAGCAGGGGTAATAGCATGTGAACACCTAGTTATGTATATAAATGCTTTATTCTGAGAGGAAAGGGATATCTGCTACATGGAGCCGCCCTAAAAGAGAGGTCGCCCCTTGGAGATGGATATCAACAAGATGGAGTCACCCCTAATAGACAGGCCACCTTTAGGAGAAGGGAGTTATTAGCAAGATAAAACCGCGGAACCACATCGAATTTGGTTCTCTCATGTGTGAACCCTATAATGTTAAACTCACGATTTTATTACATTTGTAAATGGTTATATATCATTATTACATTTATGTATTGATATGAACCTTAGGAGAACATCACCCTAAAAGCTAGCTCAAAGGGTGGAGTGCCCAAGGCCTTATAAACCCCACATTAGTTTCCCATACAACCAATGTGGGACTCCAAGTCCCATACCTTGCAAATGGGTCATAGCATTCATCATGCTTCGCAACCCAAGCCCGGGGTTCCAAGTCCAAGGGTCCAATCCACGGGTTCCAGTTCCAAGTTCCAATCTACGAAACGTAGTGGGTGCTCTGATACCATTTGATAAAAACCTTGAGATGCACCATTCCAAAAGCTAGCTCAAGAGGTAGGAGAGCCCAAAGTCATATAAACCCCACATTAGTCACCTATATAACAAATGTGGAACTTCAAGTCTCATACCTTGGAATAAGATGGTAACATTCCACCATGATCTGCAACCCCGGCGCTCACGCGGGATGGCTTTGCTCTAGTCTTTTACTAGCCTTGGGCAAATACTGCAATGTCAGCATCACCACTCGCGCCGCTCGATTGCAACTGAGAGACATAGTAGAAGGCTCTGATTCCAATTGATACGATCCTTAGAAGAACCACACCCCGAAAACTAGCTCATAGGGTGTGAATGTCCAAGGCCTTATAAACCTCACATTAGTTTCCTATACAACCAATGTGGAACCCCAAGACCCCTACCTTGCAAATGGGTCCTAACATGTATTTTATCTCATTTTGCTAAATACATACAATGATATCTACATTACTATATAAATTTCCTAAATTCTCGTTAGGCTCATACGTCATTGATTTTGTCTATATAATTTACTTTCATTGTGGTGGCATATTTATAGCTAAATTTTGAAAAGTTGAAAGCACTTGTGCATATTTTGATTTCCCTTCAAGTTCATTGTGGTTATTATGCCTTCACGGAGTCTGTGTGTCATAGCTAAGTAGCAAGTTGCCACCCCTCAAGTTCGTTGTGTTATTATGCCTTCATTGAGTCTCTGTGTGTCATAGCTAAGTAGCAAGTTGCCACAAGTTGCATTTCTTCCTAATGACTTTGTTTCTAGTAAGAATCCGTTGTTTAGGTTTTATATGGATTTATTTTGGAACCCTAGGCATTACATAGATATAGGAGATTAGATATTGAAAAGTTTTGGGTCGTATCAAGTCTTTTAATATTTGAAAGGTATATCTCTTTTCTCGTTGTAGCTAAAATATAGGGGAAACTTGGTCCGAAATTTCAGTAAATTTAAAAAAGATTTTTAATTCAATCCCCCACCCCTTTATAAATCGTTTTGGAATATCATTTTGCTAAGTTATTGTGATATATAGGTTTGACAAGCTAACCGGAGTTTTGGTTAGTTTAACTTAGTTAAATATTATTAAACTAGGGCTCCTAAAATAAGGAAACACTTGAGATTGAATAATAGAACAATGGTATATTGAAAAATTGTGTGTTACAATGTACAAGAGCTCTTAATTTAAAGAGACTAAAAGACGTAATGGGCTAAGCCCACAAGATGTGGAACTATTCTATTATATACACTGAACTATTCTAACAACTACTCTAACACTCCCCCTCAAGTTGGTGCGTAAATATTGTAAGCACCCAGCTTGCCACAAATGTATTCAACACGAAGATCTCTAAGAGCTTAAGTAAAGACATCCGCAAGTTGATCATTAGAGTCAACAAATGCCATTTTGATTTCTCCTGACTGAATCTTTTCTCAAATGAAATGACAATCGATCTCTATATGTTTGGTTCTTTCATGAAATACAGGATTAGATGATATATGTAGCGCAGCTTGATTGTCACGAATGAGAGTCATGGGTTGTTTCTGTTCACAAAGATGGAGTTCCCGAATCAACTACTTTAACCAGATTAGCTCGCAGGTAGCAACTCTCATTGCACGATACTTGGCCTCTGCACTAGAGCGGGAGACAACAGTTTGTTTCTTGCTTTTTCAACAAATCAGGTTTTCTCCAAAGAAGACACAACAGCCTGAAGTAAAGCGTCTATCCGAGGGTAATCCTGCCTAATCAGTATCTGAATAACCACAAATTGTTGTATTTCCTTGATCTGAATGTAATAAGCCTTTCCTTGGTGCTCCTTTGATGTACCGGAGGATCCTCACAGCAGCATCCCAATGAGAATCACAAGGAGAGTCAGGGAACTGACTAGCCACACTAACAGCAAAAGAAATCTCCGGCCTAGTCACAGTGAGATAATTAAACTTCCCAATCAACCTACGATAACGTCCAGGATCAGATAATGGCTCTCCCCGTCCGTGCAGTAATTTGATAGTGGGATCCATGGGTGTATCAACCGGCTTACACCCCAACATACCAGTCTGAGGTCTCCTCTAGGATATACAAGGCATATTTCCTTTGACAGATAGAAATTTCCTGTCTAGATTGTGCCACTTCAATCCCTAAGAAGTAACGAAGCTTACCAAGATCCTTCGTTTGAAATTGACTGAACAAATATTGTTTTCGAACGACCAAAAAGGATGTCGGAACAGTGTTTCCGGCAACTTGAACAATGACTGTACGGACACGAACATTAATTGTACTGACAATGAACAATACTGCCGATGAACAGTAATGCGTGAACAGTACCATCGATGAACAGTGCATCAGTATGAACAGTAACTCTAACAGTTGCAGAAACAAGCCGGAGGGACGCACAGCATAGAGGAAGACTTGTCAAAAAGACGCACGGCAAAGTAGAAGAGAATACCTAAGCAGAAGGCTTAGGGTCTTAGCGAAAGCGAGGGTCCCCAGAACAACCAGCTCTGGTACCAACTTAAGATTGAATAATAGAATGATGGTATATTGAATAATTGTGTGTTACAATTTACAAGAGCTCTTTATTTAAAGAGACTAAAAGATCTAACAGTCACAGCCCACAAGATGTGGGGCTATTCTATTATATATACTGAACTATTCTAACAACTACTCTAACAGAAACTATTCTTAAGAGTTATCAAAGATACCCTCTAAACTATTTAAAGATATTAAACGATATTTCTAAATATTCTAATAGTGATATTAGGTGGCTAGAGGTAAAGTCCTTCTAATGATTTGCTTTTTTTAACTAGGGTATTATCCTCCGTAAAGGAATTTTAAAGCTGTAACAGGGTCAATCAGCTTTCTTAATAGCAGAAGTTGTTCTTCTATTTACCCTGTTTATTAAAAAATCAGCCCTCTTTTAGCAAGTCCATGTAACATTAACTAAGCTATCCACATCTCAATGGTTGCATTCATTTATATTTTCTTCTGCAATATTACAACTTACAAGTAATCTAACATAAAATATTCATTATAGAACTTGGAGTCATATCCAGTCGCAGCTTCAAACCAGTATTTATATTCATGTAATCATCAGAAAAGCACACAAGTTAAATATCAATCAAGATAATAAATATCAAAAAGCTAGAAAGGCAAAAATAAACATTTTGGAGAGAAAAAGAAAGCAAAAATGAAACAATGAAACTGACCTCCTCGAGTTTTTGTTCATCAGAGTCCAATTCCTCAGTCTGCAGTGAGCCAACTTGTGAATCATGCTCGGGAGCGCTCTCCCCTTTAAGTGCATCCAGAAAGCTCTCTTCTGGCTCCCCTGAAAGAGAAAAATTATCATAAGTGAACTGAAAGATTCCAATATGAAATTAACTTCACGTACCATTTATTCAGGAAAACCAAGTATTTTTAGTTTTCTTTCCTAAGATTCCAAGCTTCAACGCTCAAATAATGATTAAATGTTGAATTGAGCTTAGTCAAATATTAAGGTATTAAATCAGAAGCTCAAACACAAAAGCTATTATATTCAAATTCAAGCTGATTATTCAAGGCTGAAACTCAGACTCAAGTTTGACTCCATCTAATATTAAATCAAACTGTATAATAAAATTGAACTAAATTAGATTTATTATAATGATAACTTGTAGTATAATCAACTTACTAGTTCTCAGTCAATTAGCTACTTGAAGTTGAGGAATTTGTGTGTCTAATCAGACTACACAATATTCTATTTATAATAAAGAATTAGATGAGCTTGGACCCTATTTACACTAAGTGGTACAATAATATAAACAGCTTATATCTAACACAGCTCACAAGCCTATGAGCCAAATACAAGTCACTTGAGCTTGGGTAAATTAAGAATTGAGCCTCACATACAAAATTGAATTCAACATAATCGATCTACTAATCAAGCATTCATCAAGTCAAACGTACAAAGCCTATCAAATAGCAGGATTCAAATTATCAAATATCACCAATAATAACTAGCACTTTTAGGGCTCGTTTGATGCACAAGATAGGATATGAAATGATAGGATATAAGGGCTGGATAAGAGTAGGATATAGGATATGAGCCTGATAAGCTCATATCCTACCATGTGCACAAGATAAGCAGTCTGCTAAGATAATGTTATCATATCCGGTGTTTGAGGCGAATCATATAATGTCATGACATGATATAAATAGACAGAAATATCCCTTTATTAGAATTTTATATGATATTTTAAAATTGATTTTTAAACTACTTTTTTATTTATTTATTTACACATTATTTCTTATTTTGAATTATTAAAAAAATTAAAAGTCATAATTTCAAATAAAATATATTAAAATACAAAAATAACTTTCAAATTTTTTAAAATATTAAAATTATATCCTCACCAAATAAATTTTTAAAAATTGTTTTAAATTGATCGTCAATATTGGTGGTCGGTGGCTAATAACAGTGGTGGGTGGTGGCAGCGGCAGCTGGTGCGGTGGGTGACTGATTGAATTTGTGGTGGTATTAGTTGTAGGGATAGGTGGCAATGGGTGGTGCTGATAGCGCCGGTAATAATCGGTGACAACTGTGGTGATCGATTGATGGCGGTGATGGTTGGTGCCTGGTGGTTGGGGGTTCTAGTGGCCAGTGGCAACAACAGCGATGGTGGTAGTTGTTGGTGCGATGGTGGCAGGTGAGAGTTGTTGGTGGAAATAGTGGTGGTGGCGACACCGACGCTAACGGGTGGCTAATTGTGGTGGCTAATTGATGGCAATAGATGGTGATAGCGGTGGCGGTGAGAGTTGGTGCTTGGTAGTTAGGGGTGGTGGTAGCCCGAAGTGGTGGGTGTTTGGTGGTGGTGGTTGGTTGTAACTGGTGACAATGGTGGTGGCTAGTAGCTCATGGTGATGGCCGGTGGCGATGGTGGTGGCGGTAGTGGGTGGTAAAGGTGGCTGATGGCCGGCAGCGCAAGGGCTGACCCTCACGTGCCCAGTAATGTTCGTAAGGGAAAAACATAGGTCTACATTTGGAATGAGAGAAATGTGACATATGATTTCCTATCCTATTCATTCCTAAACCAAGTCCCCCTTAAGATAACTTATCCTATTGCGGACATGATAAAATGAGCCAACAGGATAAGGTTATCATATCATATTGGTTCACCAAACAATGGATAAGGGCAGGGTATGATAACATATCCTATCTTATCCTCCTTATCCTGTCCACCAAAGGACCCTTAAAATTTTATATGTATTTCAAGAACAGTGAAAATCAAATTCACGAAGCACAACTGTTATTTCCCGTGGTCAATAAAAATATATGAAAATAGTTTACAATAGAACCTGAGCCTAGTGGCACTTATGCACATAAGAAAATTGAGAACTATCTTTAAGGTGAAAATAAGGAGACCCATAAAAATGCAAAATCCAAAACATTATCATGCAATGTGGACAAGAAATGTTTCCAGCCTATATCTGAGCAAGGCTGCAAATAAAAAACTAGAGCTAGATTACCTGAACCAACTTTCTTACCCTTTTATAACGACCAGAACCAACATCTAAAACATGTAAATCCACACCTTAAGTTAAAAAACACATAGTACAACAGAAATAACAAAATGGTGTAACTCAAGGAAAAAATATTACCAGCTAAAGAGATGTTATCAATTTTAGAATCGTTATTCACTAAGTCTTGTTCCTGTTCAGATTCTTCATCATAATTTTCATCATCAAAGACAGAAGGTCTGGACTCCAAAGCTTCAAGAGAGGCTTCAGCAGAGAAAAATTCTTTTTTTGGCAATAAATAGTCCTCTTCATTGACAGCTTCAGTCTCTGGACCATCATACTCTTCATCAATATCTTCATAATCAACTGCATCTTCAGCTTTTTCACCACAATCTAAGATTAAAAGCATCCCAGTTAGTAACTAAAACAGAAAACTTCGTACGAAACCAAATACCACCAGACATGAAGCAAGATGTCTTAAAGTAGCATGACTGCATGAGTACATGTAAGTGGTTTTGAAAGAGTTTTTATTGTTTCATAGAAAAAGATTCACGACAAAGCAACTTAAGTTTTGAGTTTCATACTAAGATTCATTTGTTAACTGATTAAAAACTGCAAGCACAAGTGAGTTTACAAAAAAAAAAAAAAAAGACATATTATCAAGTTAATTTTGAGTTTCATACTAAGATTCATTTGTTCACTATTTAAAAAAGACTAATAATGACTAGAAAAACAGTATATTGTCTAGTTTTCACACTCTGCAAATGACACATTGAGTACTTAAGATGAAATCCAAATAGGAGCATATAAACTGGCTCATTAACACAGAAGAGGGGGGGAACAGATGTCTTATTGTGCTCCCTTTAACCAAGCTTTACTTCTTCATCAAATTCAAATAACTTTACAAATTCTAGCAAACAAATGCCTTTGATGTCCACAAGCTTTATCAAATGAAATTTCCACAAGAAAGAAGAAATGTGCAGAGCAGAAGGTTCAAGAAACCTCCCAGCAATAAAAAACAATAAATAAATAAATAAAATTCAGCTTAAAAAGCCTTCTAAATCCCTCTGTAAATCTCTCAAAGAAGCCCTATTGAACAAATTACAAGAGCCAAATCAAAATCCTCACCCTCGTGTGAATTAGAATTCCATGAGAAACAGTGAGAAAGTGAGAGAAAATCCAAGAAAATGAGAGCATAGAGAAGACTGAGCTGAACCCATAGTATTTTTGAAGAAAAGATTACAGGAGATAAAGTCACGAGCTCTATTTGAGGATGACTCAGCAATGAGTCATCAGTCCAACTAATCAGTCTAACTAATTGCTAACTGACTAACTGAATAAGGGAAAATTATCTGATTCACTCTGGACTATAACAAAGAGACAATACAATAAAGAACAGTAAAGAAGTTGTTCTAATAATGTGAGGCCCTCAATTGACTAAGTCATTACACAAGAAGAGAGAAAGGAACATTGGCATAACCCCTATGCAGAAAAATATTGTGGGGCAGTGCATGAATTTTGGGGACCCAGCACAAGATGACCTGGGCCCTTACATGAAAGGATCCAAATCCAGACCGACATATAAAGTATCCCAACCCATTAAATTTTCACTAGCAGAAGCCACTCACTGCAATTTTTCTTGTATTTTGTTCTAAAATGCACCAATACCCAGAACAAAAGAGCACAAACCTCCTATTGATTGAAGAATCCCATAAAGGTTCCAATGAAGTCTTTTATAAGACAATTCTTTTCAACTAAAATGCACTCCACCTATCAAATAATGACTTAAGAAAAAAAAAATCATTTTGGTGCAAACAGACAACAGAAACACCTATCACTCACCCCAAGTTTTAGGAGTCCATGAATAGCCATGTGACATTATATGGCCGCTAACGGATGATGGCTATTATCCATGCATATTGTTAATACCAGTTATACGCCATCACTAAAACTTCATATCAGCTTGTTTTCTGAGTCTACTTCTATTGACTAGTGGCACTACTAATCCTTGCATCAGGCATGACTACCAATGTTTTAATTTTACAAAAAGAATTTTTTTTAAAGATATTTTTCCTGAAACGAGAGTTCCACCATGGATTGTCAACTCTTATCCTCCAATACCATGGTAGAATATCTTAGATATAAGAAATTTTCTTCTTCAACACGAGAAAAGAAAAATAGCTACTTATTATATATTCATATTTTCCACCAGATATACTTCATGTGGGAAAGAATTCCAGTAGAAATAAAACACGGGCGAATTGCTCTCAGTTGATAAGGGGAAAAAATGATACCAACAGAATATCAAAAACTGCATGATATAGTTTTTCCTGGCAGGCAACTTCACCTTGTTCAACAACATCAGGTGGTGTTTGTGGTGATTTTCCTGACAACTGCAAACAAAACAAGACTTCATTATTATCATCATCGGAATGGAAGAAGATGTGGAAGCAATGAAATATAGAAGGAAAAACTGTCAATTAGACACTGGTTGACCACATCAACAGATTAGCATTTTGAATTCTAAACTCAAACAATACAGCCAGATAACAATATTCAGATTCGCTTACATCTATATCTGTCAGTGATGGACCCAGCTTGTCAGCCAATGCAGAAAGATGCTCCTTTGCATCCTAAAAAGGAAATATGCTTATTTAGACCAACATTACAGTTTTTCACCAAAACATATTAACATAAATAAATGAAGAAGCATAACAACGGTCTAGAACAAGCAATTACTCATTCAACAATCAATATAATTCAATTTTCAAAAAAAGGAATACATATCCTAAAAGATAAAATTATCTTCTAGAAAGACCACCAAGAATCTCCAACATATCCTTCTTTGGATCATTGATAATCTGGCATGCCCAATTCCAACATCACAAAAAGTAGTTAAAAACATGAAGCATAAAATCAATATGAATCCTATTACACAGAAATTTTAGGTCAATCTCCTAACGCACTCTAAACCCAGCTGTAAATTCTGATGCCTAAACTCATTCCATAAATGACCTTTTGTAAGCTAACAACTTGATCTTAACCACGATCAATGAATCTTTGCACACTAAATTAAATCCTCCAAAGTTGAATTGTATATAATACTTTTAGTTTAGAGAACCATACTGCACACAGGCTTCCAAATAGCCTCCTTTTTTGTTTTTTGAGAAGTTACAATGCAAATCTCTAGGAAGAACATATCCCCACAAAAAAATATATCTCAAACACAGTAAAAGTGATTTTAAATTCTCTAATATAAAATTTTAGAAACTTAAAAGCCCTCCACTTAACAATCGTAAATAGCTACATTAGCTTAGAAATTTCAGGAACTTTGAACTGCATAACTAATTAGGATGTACAAAGCGCATCATTGAAAATAACAGACAATTAAAAAACACATGAGCAATCTAAACGTAACATATATGCATGAATCCACTCAATCTTTGATTCTCCAAACATTTTGACCACCAAGTACACATGTACCAACATCAAAGGCTGCATAAAATTACCTCGTCAAGATAATCAACATCGAGATCACCAGAATTATCAACATTTCCAAACATGAACCCAAGAAAACGATTACCCTTGCCAGACTCCTCATATTCTTCTTCATCATCTATCAATTCGAATTTATCAAACATTGAGTTAATAAACTATGCCAAACAAGAAACTAAACTACATGCAATAACACCACTTAAAACTCACATGTAAACCTTAGTTTACAGATTACAGTACATAGCCATAAACATAGATACCATCCATTCAATCCTACTCTCAAGACTAAATTTGATAAACAGATAGAACAAGAGAACGGAATAAGTACCGGGCCTACAACAACTATAACAACTAGACTATACATCCAATTATGCAACCTGATAAACTATTGTAGCTTTTTTTTTCTCCTTGTTCCTGTTACTTCTAATGCTGCTATTCTACAATTTTCATTGAACAAACTGACCTTCATCCCTCCCGTCTTGCGAGGGGCTATCCGAATCGTACCCCATGTTGTGTGGACAAACCTATATCACAATTTAACACGGGAATTTATAACTCATCAAAGCACAGCTACAGCGCACGATTCTAGCAGAAATCAATTGCGATTACTATCTACTTCTTATGCCTTCTGTGCCGGTGGCTGTTCCACACGTTCAAAGCGTGAAAAACCCCCAAAATTAAACTTCACTAACGCCGCTTCACTCTGCAATTTTCCTCTACGCTCAAGGAAGAAAAAAAAGACGAAGTTCACAAATTAGGTTTCCTCCCCTCCCCGCCGGCGACGAACCCTTGCGAATTTACCTCCAAGTTTCTTAATCCGTCATTCCTCAACCAATTCGAGCTAGGAAAGTAAACAGCGCAATGCTCCCTGCCGGAAATCAAAACCCTCCGACTACGTTCACTTTTCAGGCCATTTTCCCGACGAGATTCAATTCAGAGAAAACTAGAACGTAGCTGTGCTGTGGTTCCTCGTCTCCGTGATCGAAGGGAACGTCGTGAAACGTAGGGTTTCCGGCGAATCAGCGGTTTTCGTTGATCGGAGATTGGGGAATTGAGTTGCCGCTAGTTATTTGAAAGTGAGATCGTTCATTTGGAGAGTGCTATGGGTGATTTTATTCAACTCCGTGGGTGGGCCAAACAGTGTTATAAAATCTTAAATCTCCCTCTGTATTTGTAGCTGAAGGAATAACTACTTTTTTTATAAATAAAAAATTTATTTTTGGTAAAATAATTTCCAAAATATAATTCTTTTTAAAAACCTATATTGCTTGATATTTATTAATATATTCATATCGTACTATTTATAATAAATAATTAGATATAATTATATATATTTCTTATTTTCAATTTTAAGCTTAAATGGAAAGATAATAATGAAATAGTAACACAAAGTAAAGTACACGTAAAGCAGCTTTGAGCATAATGGATATACACATTCCTATTTATGTATTAATGGTACATATAACTTCTGTCTTACTATAAAACTAATGTGGTAACATAATTTTTTCTTTATATCCCATGTTATGATCTTATTGATGAAAGATTTATTTATTTATTTATTTTTTGAAAATGACTACATCATTTGGACTTTATCCTTGTTCTCTAATTATAAATTCAACATAAAAACTAGTATTGGTGTCCATTCCAAAGATATAATTAATAACATCCACCAATTATGCAGATGCAGTAAAGAATGCAGATGCAAATATGGTGGAGAGCACGTGATTTTATTTAGTTAATTAAGTTATGTGTCAGCTATACTATTTGTAACTAACTAGGATTTAGTTAGCTTTTATTTGGCTTTTTGTTATTACTTTAGTAGTTCAGTCACTTAATGACTGACTTTCCCTTTACTTAGCTTAGAGTTCTATATATAAGCCTTCGAGGCTTTATTGAATATCAATTTTGCCATTTTACATTTTCAATCAAAATGTTCATTCATAAGATGGTACAAAGCTTTAAGCTCTGGTACTCACCATTATTCCGCTGTAAATTTCGTGTTCTTGATAATGGCACATCAAGGTGCTCTTCCAGATTTCCTTACAAATCCAGCAAATGCTTTCTTTCTTCATCCTAATGAAAGTCCAACATTGGTGTTGGTTAATCCGGTTCTTGATGGAAATAACTATCACTTTGGGCAAGGGCCATGACTATGGCGCTTCTTTCAAAGAATAAGCTAGGCTTCATA
The DNA here is from genome assembly GCA_032173675.1 of Gastrolobium villosum. Taxonomy (NCBI): domain Eukaryota; kingdom Viridiplantae; phylum Streptophyta; class Magnoliopsida; order Fabales; family Fabaceae; genus Gastrolobium; species Gastrolobium villosum. Next base: position 360,952 of record JAVKPL010010370.1, on the reverse strand, counting down.
GATGGAAGCATTGAACCTCCACCTGCTGAGGATCCTTCGTTTAGTGCATGGCGAAGATGTAATACCATTGTTCTTGCATGGATTCACCGTTCAATTAATGAATCCATCGCAAAATCTATACTTTGGATAGAAAAGGCTCGTGATGTTTGGATAGATCTTAATGGCCTATTCTCGCAATCTGACATATTTCGAGTTTCAGATCTGCAAGAAGAAATTTATAAAATGCAACAAGGAGAAAGAACAATTACTAGTTTCTTTACCGATTTGAAGACTATGTGGGATGAATTAGATAACTTGAAGCCACTTCCTGCATGCAGTTGTGTTAATCGGTGTGCATGTGGTGGATATCAACAGATGCAGAGATATAGAGAAAGAGATCATGTCATAAGAATCTTGAAGGGTTTGAATGATCAGTACTGTCATGCTCGATCACAGATCATGCTGTTAGATCCATTGCCAAATATCAATAGAGTATTTTCCATGGTGGTTCAACAAGAAAGACAGATGCTTAGATAAGGGAAATTTGATGCCATTGTTGAACCAAAAGGTATTTTCCACCAATTCTGATAGAGGAAGAGGGTGTGGAAATTATGGTCAAGCAGTAAGAGGTCGTGGAACCTATAGTCAACGACGAGGAAATGGTAAAATCTGCACTTTCTGTGGGAGGCACAATCACGCAATAGATACATGTTATCAAAAGCATGGATTCCTCCAGGTTTTAAGCCAAGAAATATGGCAAACCATGTTGCATTGGATTCTGATGAGTCCATGCCAAATCCAAGATTTGTTAAAGATTCAATAGTTTCCATGTCTCATGAACAATATGAGACTTTGTTAAATGCACTGCATTCATCACAGATCAACTCGGATACAGTGAAGTCTTCATCAAACCATGTTCAAACTTCTGCTCTGAATGCAGATACTTCTAATAAGCCAAGTAATCAACCATTCAGTGGCTCCTTGCTGCTGGAGCCACAGATCACATATGTCATGTTCAATCAATTTTCACCATTCTTCATAGAATTTCACCAATTTCTATTTCCCTACCTGATGGCTCAGAAAGTATAGCATCATTTGCAAGAACAGTATATATTTCCCCTCATCTGATTTTGATTAATGTTCTTTGTGTTCCTACCTTTCGAGTAAATTTGATTTCTGTTACAAAACTAACCAAAACTGTTCCATGCTACCTCATTTTTCATGACTCTTTTTGTTGTATCAAATAGAACCATACCAGAGCGATGATTGGTTTAGCTGAGGCTGTGGAAGGACTATACATGGTGAAGATCTCCCCCCAGCAATTTTCTTTTCCAGAATAAGCCATATGGCAAAATTACGAATTCCACACTGTAAACACTTGTATACCTCAATACCCTTTAGCCAATAACAATGTACCTAGTGCTACTGATGCTTCCTTACTTTGGCATCTTAGAGTAGGATATGTATCCCATAATATTTTGAAAGAAATGTCAATGCAATTCCCTTTTATTCCCAATGTTCATACTGCACCTTGTGATGCATGTATATATGCTAAACAGAAGCGTTTATGTTTTCCAGTAAATAATACCAAAACAGAAAGGCCCTTTGAAATTATACATGTGGACATATGGGGGCCATAGCGGTGTCTTCCATACATGGGCACAAATACTTCCTGACAATAATAAATGATTTTACAAGATACACATGGACTTTTCTTATGAAGTCAAAGAATGAAACCCGATAAAATCTTCAAAGCTTTATCAAGCTAATGGAAAATCAATTCAATACTTCTATTAAGACTATAAGAAGTGATAATGGATCTGAGTTTCCAATGGAAGGATTTTATAAATCAAAAAGGATTATGCATCAGCAAAACTGTGTTGAGACACCTGAGCAGAATGGAACTGTAGAAAGAAAACATCAGCATTTGTTAAATGTTGCAAGAACTCTCATTTTCCACATTAAATTGCCACTAGTATATTGGTCCTATGCAAATGCAGTGAAGAATGCAGATGCAAATATGGTGGAGAGCACGTGTCTTTATTTCGTTAATTAAGTTATGTGCCAGCTGTACTATTTGTAACTAACTAGGATTTAGTTAGCTTTCTGTTATTACTTTAGTAGTTCAGTTACTTAATGACTCACTTTCCCTATACTTAGCTTAGAGTTTTGTATATAAGCCTTTGAGGCTTTATTGAATATCAATTTTGCCATTTTACATTTTCAATCAAAATGTTCATTCATGAGAATAATCCTTAATTTTAAAATTAATGTTACTATATTTTCAAGAAAAAAGAAATTGTGTATATAAAACATAAGTTCGATCCTTAATTAAGTTACTTATTTTCCTCTTTCATTCAATACTTGCACTTGCAATTTGAAAAATATATAAAACACATGCTTTTATTGAGTTAATGTTTTTTGGCGGGATACACTTGCCATAAAAAAATTACCACCTTTATAATCAACCTAATCACCATTGATTTCTGACAAATTAACGATTATAATTTATTATAAATTAATAATTAATTAATAAATGCGACCCAATAATTTCTAATAAATTATAACCGTTAGACTAATGGAAATCAATGGTGATTAGGTTAGTTGCAAAGATTATAAACTTTTTTTGATGATAAATATATCCTTCCTCGATGTTTTTATCGAGAACGGAAAGAAAAGAGAAATATATACTAACAATCCTCGAAGAGATTTTCATTGAACCCCAATGTTTTACAATTACTAAAACAACAACATGTCACTTAGATCGTACCTTGTGACATACCATACTATATGTACTAAAAAAATACCATATTAACGCAGTTACCAGACTTTAATTGCAATTAAGTTGAACATAGATGTCTACCCAAAAAAAATGTTGAATGTAGATAGTCCCATTATGCGAGTAATGGATGAAAGGTTGTTTGGAGATGTAGCATTTCGGTTTCTCATTTGAAACTTCAAAATTAAGACAAGCTTTACAAATACAAACCAAGGCTGTTATTTTTGTCTATCTGGTATTAGGTTGAAATTATTTTTTGCGGGTGGCATTCATTCTCGCGCTCTGCCTTTCTTTTTTATGAGACAGTTTTTATAATTTTTCTTATTTTTTTAAATGGGGTGTTTGATAGAGGGAAAAAAATTGCCATTGGAATCACGATTATTAAGAATATATTGGGAAAGTGATTTTTTTTAAAGATTTGATCAAAAAACTATTTGATAGGCTACAATATTACCAAAAATGTTTACTCAAATTTCCTGATTTTATATTTGGTTGATTATCAAATATTACTATAAGTGTAGAGTAATTTTAAAAATTGTACTGTTGGTGCTAAATGAGCCATCATCGTGTTATTGGCGTGGGAATAAAATATTGCTTGAAGACTCAGCGCTAGTAGCGCGAGAAGAAAATATTGTTTCGGGCTAGCAACGCCATCACCATGCTAGTGGCATGGAGGCTGAATATCTTCCCACCTTTTGGGAATCCAAAAATACCACCCCTAATGGTATTCTTGAATGACATTTTGCCTTAAAAAGTGTTCATAAATTCAAATCTTGGGAAAATCATATTCATGGAAATAATTTCACAATTCTTGTACCAAACGTGCATAAATAAAATTATCAATGTCAATTTCCGAGGAATCTAAAAAAAATCCTTGTACCAAATGTCTCCTAAAGAGTTATGTGGATCACGAAATTCATTAGTTTTTTTACCCACTTAAAGTTTTGCGAATTTGATGAAAAAACGCATCATGACAATCTTAGTCATCCAAAACACTTAACTCTTTATATAAATACCTAACTTCCCTTATTTCCCCACTCACTCATTTACTACAAGATTTCCCCCTAATCCCCCCTCATATGTTAGTTGTTATTAACTCATTGTTTTAAGTTAGTGGCTACGATCACATTCTTAAGTTTCGTTACTAATGATGTCAATGTAGCAATATCATGTGGTATTCGAACTAATATAACAACATGTTATCACTTGCTTACAATAATCACATTTAATATTATATGTCTGTGATTTGTGCTGGTCCATTTCATTCCTAATTCGTGTTAACCTTAGTCAAATCTTGGGGCCTAGTGATGTCGGTTTGGGGCACAAAATGGGATCGTTTGCACGTGAAATATAATATTCACATCCTATTTTATTGCAATCATTAATTAATTATTAATTTCTAATAAATTAAAATTGTTAAATATATGAAATTCAACGATTAAGATTTTGTGTAAAACTTATTATTCTTATGCGATATAAGTTTATCTTATCTGTAATAAATTTTACAATTATTTTATTCGATACTTATTCCCATCAAATAATATATAATTAGTTGTCACAACTTTTACATAACACAGTAATTTTTGTGTTCGGGTTGACCAATATTCAAGTTCATGTCGTGTTGCGTGTCAATTTGTAAATACAAAACTGACTCACGTTAATTTTCTTATAGGCTATTCATGTCGCATTGTGTCAACACGAGATTGGGGAAAATAATATTCAGTACACAAGCTATGTGGGTCTTACTTTGACGTGTCAATTCACTCAATAAAGAAACACCTTAAGATTAATGAGTTATTTGTATCGTATTGTGCTATATATTAACTCTAATTTTCATCCTTATATACAATATAAATTTGATTAGGCCAAAGATTGATATTAAATAGTAAAATGACAAACAAAATCTTATTATAAGTCATATGTTGTTGTTTGAGTATTCATGTCCCAGATGATATAAATGGTTTAGGATGAAAGGTTGGTTTCTTTCATGAGTAATGGTAGTTATATGTAAAAATTGAATAAAGGGATTAAACTTCTCGGATAAGTTTTTCATCTCCTATTGACCCATTTCATGTTGGGTCCACCATTTGCTTTTTTAAAAAATAAAAAATAAAGACATGAAAATCAAATTGAGACAATAGGTGAGAGAAAGACTTCTTCCATTACAAAAGAAGTTTAAATTCCTAAAATAAATCTAAAAAACCACATTGCTATCATGTTTGGAATTGACCTCATTATTAGACGACTAACAATATTGACTAGGATTATACTTGATTTTAAATCATGTTAGTCGTGTTAGTATATAGGTGTCCTAAAGAAATTTGAAAGTCGGATGGTCTCATGTACTTCTTTATTATTATGAATAAAATTAATAAATAAAAGCATTCTTTACATAGTTTCATATTGCCTATCTCAAATATTATACGTTTATATACGTTGAATATGAATAATTCAATAAAGCCCTTGGAATAGAATGAGTGTCACATTGAGGATCTGTGATAGGGATCACAATCATGAGTGCTAAATGACACCACGTGTTTGTTGCCTAAAATATGTTCACAGTCTAAAGACGTCGAGAATGGTCATTGATGATCTCGGGTAAGACTAGCACGACTCAGCTACTTGCATAGAGAAGCAAGGTAGAGACCTTGTGAGCTGCAGACATGGAGATGTCTTAGCTGACTCGTGGGTGGACCTATTAGAGAATAGCTCGCTATGAACTGGTCCGCCAAGAGACACTACAAGAAAATCTCACAGATAGTATCAATAGATAATGTCTCTTATTATTTGGGTGTGTTTTTATTTAGACCTGATGTTGTCACATAGTCCTATGCTCTGCGACACTTGTTTGATTGTATACCTTGTTTGCCTGAAACATGGAGACTCATAGGTATGTTATTGGGCATGCCTTAATGACTCAAGGTTGTGTGACAAGCTAAAGGAATTCGTTGATCTCAATGAGATATTAGGTTATCCATAAACCGGTAAAATAAGGATGACATTTACGAGACTCGAGAATCTATGCATAGTAAATCATGGGATGACCCACCCTTTAGATTTTGTAAATGAAAATTATCAGTTTTGGCAAAAGCTAACCCTAGACCACTTGAGTTGATACGTTTATTTGCCCAAGGTTAATGGATCGGAGAACCGAGACGAAAGGACAATGCACACGGTAACTAAATAGGTATAACAAGTTGATCATTCGATGAACTCAACTATCTATGTGGCAACAAGGCATTGCTAGTGCTCTGTGTTGTCATTAGATGGATTAGGGCTAGTCGGTCAAAGCCTATTGATGTTAGTGGCTATGTTTAGCCTCATTGGTCATACAAAGACACCTTGAATTGTCTTGAATTATAGCATATATGGTTTGGGCCTAATAAGAGTTAATGGGCCTGAGTTGGTGAAACACACATGTTGGGCCAAGAGAGGGAACGTTGGATCACGAGCCAAGTGAGACTTGATTCATGGTCAACCTAATTAATCTAAATGTCAAATTAATAAAATATATTCTGAATTCTTATTTTGAGAATATATGCATGAAATTGGATTGAATGACACTTGAGAAAATTGAGGAAAATGACTAAAATAAAGGAAACCAATTAATTACATTAATTGGCCAACGTTAATGAACCAGTTAATTACATTGATTGGTCTAGATTAAGAAAACCAATTAATTAAACTTAATAGCTAAAATTAAGAAAACCAATCAATTGGACTGACTGAATAAAAATTAAGGAAATTATTAAGAAGTGATGGGGCATTAATTTGACATAATTAAGGGGTTGATCACCTGTCACATTTATTTATTTATTCTTTATTTACATGCGGCATTTTTTCTTATTTTTATCTATCAAAAAACTATAACTGAAAATACACGCAAGTGCAGCTGTCTCTCTCTCTCTTAAACTCACCATAGCTGCCACTCTCATTTGCTACTTCTTTTGATTTTTTTTTTGGTGAAATAATTCTTTTGATTTTTAGTAACTTCTTTCGAATGAATTTGAATGTTGAAAAATCATTCTTCTCTTACAAGACAACAAGGTGATGTGAACTTTCATCAAAGGAATTCTGGTTTCAAATCTAAAGTAATGATTAATAACGCTTTTGATAAGGAGTTTTTAATCTGAATATAGGTATTGTCTTTAAAACCTAACATGTTTATTGATGTGCCTTGTGTTGAGTACGTGGGAAGGTGGATAAAGGTTGTCTCTTCTATATAAAAAGTTTTGTTTTCCCCTCCTTTTGTGTTCATGGCCCGCAAAGGCTTCTTTTAAGTCATTCTAGTTAAATTGGAATGTTAGTTTAACTTATGTTGTTTCTTCTCACATAAACAAGACAATAGTATATATTTGAATCAACTTATTCCATATTTAAAATAAAGAATAATATTTTCATATCATAAAAGGTGATTTTATCTTCTACACATACATAAAAGTATGTGAGATTCATATTTTGTTTCACACATTTTTATATACGTATAAGAGCTAGAAAAGTATATTCTACAATATTAGAATATTAATTGCTTAAAATAATATATAATAAAAATGTGATCTAATCTTTTTAAGTAAGTTAATCCAAATTGCAATTAATTTCTAGATGAGATACTTTTGTTGATGAATTCCGAACCCTTGTTCACCTATCAACATCAGAGGAACCAGAACTTTAAATTTGAGTCAAGCTCCAATTGTATCACTTTGATATCCTAGTTCACGAGCAAGTTTAACAGCCTGTTTTCTTTGTACCGGATGATTGACCTCATCGCAAAAGTGCATTAGAATTCACGCTTTCTCCGTTTGTCAGTTTCGAGAAGATATCGACGCTGTCAAAATTTAATCGGAGGCCCTGGGACTAGATATTTTCCACCAATCATATTATTAATTAAATTGATGATTTATTTACTAAATAATAATGTAATTAATATACGGATTTACCTGAGATAAACAATTTTCCTACACATATAAAAAAGTGTTGGATCCCACCACTCTTTTTTTTCTCTCATGTTATTTGTAAATCCCACTTACAATTTTATTTCTATAACATGATGTAATTATTTTCCTACAACATAAGAAAAGTATTTCCCTTCGCATAATACATCTAACATACGTATACTTAATTGATGTAAATATTTTTTCAAGCGAATTGGAGGGCCTATGAGTTAACCACTCTGGCTTGGGATTGTCCTCTACCTGCTCGACTTTCTCTTTCTGCTTTTTGCCTTTTGGTTACGTTGATCTCATTTTATTTTTTATTTTTGTGTTTTATAAGAGTTATGTTGTAGAAAAAGTATTTGTGTTATGATATAGAGATTCATTTTATGTGTTAGAGTTTTTTTTACTGTGGACCTCACAAAATATTGTGCGAGTAGAATTTTTTTTCTGATCATATTATGATAAAATATTTGTTTTTTAATACAATCATCTCTTTCTGCTTTTGCTGTTGGTTTCCATCGAAAAGTTAATGTGTACAATACTGCTACAAATAAAGGCCACATTGGGGCAACTAATGATTCCATTCCAAAGATGGCCATTTTGTGAACACCTTTTGTCCGTATCACACATGCTTCAAAATTCGGATTCTTCACTCAGTTTCTTCTTAAAATAATTATTCTAGTGTACGTGTCTATATATACGATTTTATTAATATTATGTAATAGAAGACAAATCCTCTCATGGAGACAATCGTACGTGAAATCCATCAACTTATAAAAAAAAAGAAACAATACAAAAATTGATGTATGTATAAGAGAGAAAAAATTCTTCAACAATAAGAGGAGAGAAAAAATTCTCCAACAATAGGAGAGTACATTTCCCCATATATATATATATATATATATATAGGGAAAACATTTTCTCATGTTACATGAGAATTGAATTCTCATGTTGTGACAATTCGATTTGTGTGTAAAGCTTTTATTATTTTTTGAATAAATGTGGGATCCACCACTAGTTGAGTCACAACATAAGAATTGAATTCTCATGTAATATCAGAAAATCAAATCCCATATATATTGGATGTTCTAATTACATGACATTTTTTTCTCTCCTATAACTCATTGTTAACGATATATCTCGGGAAATATATAATTATAATTAAATTTTTTTCCTCCTCAACGTCAGCAAAAAAAATTAATATTATAATTATATATTTTTCAAATACATAGTTAAAAACAGACCGCAAAACAAAAATCACATTCCTACACCATAATACTTGTATTTTCTATATATATATATATATATATATATATATATATATATATATGGGTTTATCATCTATCATTTAACATGATCAGACAAATTTTCCTATACTCACAACATTTTGTGGGCCCTGCAGCAAAAAAAAAATTCTAGCACACAAAACGAATCTCTATAACATTACACAATCACTTTTCCTACAACATAACTCTTATAAAATCCTATATATATATATATATATATATATATATATATATATATATATATATATATATATATATATATATATATATATATATAGTTTTGTATTTTATTGTTGTTTTTGGATTTTAATTGTTTTAAAACACACCGTCCTTATCGATATCATATTAATTAATATTATATTCTAAGTGAAATTATACGTAATTATTAGCTCTGTTTATGTTTTTGGAAGATATTGTTAACATATTATTTTCCTTGACATTTCAAGATGTACCTTGTTTCACCATGTATTATCAAACTCAAATCGGTTATCAACACGGACAAATACTTGATTAATGGATTATCGATTTAATCAGTTGATCATTGATTTAACCACAAAAATTAAATATAAAATTAGAAGTGTTATAACTAATAATTATAATTAGTTTACTAGTAAGTGCAATATGTTATAATCCACATAGTTCGGTTCGAATGTCATTAATGACATTTTTTTAATATTTTGTTCAAAATTTCACAAACCCAATCTTTTTATAAAAAAAAACCAATCTACCGGTTTTGGTCAAATACATAACCAAATTAATATTAAAGCGGACCGATTAAAGATCCAATTACGGGTCAACCGATCATATCTGTCAAGTGCGATCCGTTTTTGTAACCCTGCTCTCAACTCGCAATCCCTATCGTGCATCGGTGTTAGGATTTTATTAATCTCATGCTAAAGGAGATAGTTATCTCATGTTATAGAGATAAATTAGTGGTTTTCATCACATGAAAAAACAAAAAAATAAATAAATAAAAAAGTGGCATAATTATCAAAGAATATATAGGAGAGAAAATTTATATCATGTGACATAAGAATAATTTTTCCCTTTATTTTATTACATGCAGCAGTTTCCCTGTGCAAGTGCAACCATCCTACCACGTTGTTACAAACGATGAAAAAGCGCGTGATGTATTATTAATATCAACATTACTTTTCATCTTAACTTATTTTTTAGATTAATATTAATGAACTCAAATAAAAAGTAAAATAAATTGAGGACTTAATTTATTTAACAAAAAATATATCAGATGATAGGAATAATTTATCTATTTTTAAAAAAAATTTCTGCTAATGAATTCAGTTGGTATACAGATCGAATCTGGATAATGCATGCATTTCAAAATCATTTATTAGAATAAGCACCACTAGGGTTAGCCTTTGTCAGGTATTTTTACTTTTTATATATAGGTCAGTTTCCAGCAGCTCCGGTAGTGTTCTGTTGAATACATTATTAACTCACTTTTCGAGTGTGTGATAAAATAATTCAAAGAAACAAATGTTTTTTTATTTTAATATTCAAATAACTTTTTTTATTTAAAAGACTTTTTAAATAATGCATCTAAATATAAAATAATTTTGATTTTTAAAAAAGATTTTTTTAAATAAATAATTTTTTTTTCCCAAAAGCCCACGGATCCCAAAAAAAGTTGTTTTTTCAAGGAAAGAAAAACAAAAAGCCGTCAAAAGTTAAAGGATCAGCTTTTCATAGTCCGTCGAAATTCACACGGATGACAAGTTGTTCAGATCGGTTCACTGACTTATAATTTATTTATTTATATTATTAAATTAAAAAATTTAAACACTTTAAATTGTTTATATTAAAATACAAAATGTTAATAAGTATTTAAAAAATGGGAAAATATTTTTATATCTATAATAGAAATTTTTTATCTGTCACGGAGAAAAAAATTGAGATGGAATAAGATTCATTAATTACCATATTCTTTCTCTTACTTTTTTTGCGGCAAATAAATTTTTTTATCACAGATATAAAAAATATTTATTTTAAAACAATATTTAATACTTTTTTTTTAGTATTAACAATATTTAATACTTAAAACTTCGATCGAGCGACTCATCTATTTAATTTAACTATTGTTAATTCAATTCATATATTTTCATCTCAAATTTCGATTCATTTTCACATTTTTATTTATCTAAGATACCATCCTAGCTAGGGGACGGGGGAATAGGATAGGCCCCACCTTCCTCCCTAGCCTGCAACTCTACAAAGTAGCAGAAGTGAACTGACAAGCACTTTTCCACTCTCTAAACTGTAATTACATCACACTTTAAAGTTTCAGATTTCAATAAAATCTTGTTAGTTGTTACAATACCAGAAATATTAAATTCATATATGATTTTTTTTTTTCTTTTTATGAAGATGAGTGCCATTTTGTAATTAAGTACGAAACACAAACCCATTTTGTGTCGACCACAGCTACCCACAAACCAAACGACAAAAAAATCAGTGTAGTTTTGTTTCTGCTGCTGCGTCTGCGTTCTCAAACTCAAAACGCAGAAACCAAAAAGAAGCATTTGCTTTTTCTGTTCCAAAGCTGCACCTCGAAACTAAACTAAACCATTGCAATGGCAGAGGAGGAACACGAACAGCGAGAGCGAGAGGAGGAGAAGAAGGTGTTGTGTTCGTACATAGGCTTAAGCTTCTCGGTGTTCCTTGCACTGTTACCGAAGACTCAGCTGCGTGACCTGTCGCTGAAGCTGTTTCGTGCTGAGGAGGAGCTGAGGCAAATGAAGTCAAGGAGGCAAGAAGATTCGAAGGCGAATGCCAGGGTGGTTGAGATCTTCGCCTCCCACCGGAACGCCTGGCAGGCGGAGGAGAAGCGGTTGCTGCAGCAGATCGACGCGGCGGCGGAGGAGATCACGCGCTTGAGGGGGAAGATGGAGGAGTCGAAGGCGCGTGTGGATGAGTTGGAGAGGGAAGTGGCGGAGAGGGACGACATGATAAGCTTCATGTCAAGGAGGATTGAGGAGGAAGGATTGGGTGCTTGCCAGAGCAGGGAGTACTATGGTGTTCCCGGGAAGAAGAGTGGTGAGTGGTTTCAGAAAGAGGAGGAGGAGGAAGAGTGCATGGTGGGGACCACTAGGAATGTTGAGGTTATCTATGAACACCAACATCAACATAATGAGTTTGATTCAGAGTTTATGGCTTCTGCTTCCAAGTTCTGGGCTGAAAAAGCCTCCCTTTGGCAGGTTTGAAATTAAGATTCACAATTACTGCATGTTTGACTTTTTTTTTTTTTTTTTTACCTCTCTTAACAATTAAACTTATCTTTAACCAACTTTCTCTTTATAATGGTGGTTATAATTTAGGGTTTTATTAGAGTTATGTGGTAGGAATAATGATTGTGTTACGTTATAGAGATTCGTTTTGCCCGCGGGAATCTTTTATTTTATTTTTGGAACAGGCCCCACAAAATGTTGTGTGTGTAGGAAATTTTTTGTGGTCATGTTAAATGATAGATAATAAATTTTATAATTTATTTTAACTTTTTGTAAATGTGAAGTGGTTGTGAATTTAATATAAAATGAAATATGATTTACTTTTCCAAAGGATGACCTGCTTAAGGATTTTGGGTTATAAAATCCTTAGTTCTAGCTTTATTTCATGTTCCTTTTTCCAACCACTTTTTACTCAATTTTCAAGGTTATTATAGACTTTAGGAGGTTCCTCGGGTATGTATTTGTACGGCAGAACTCTGCTTTGGACCTGACTTTCTATGAGGAAAAGAAATGGTGTTTATAATGGCAACTGGGGTCCGTTAGGCCTTGGGTTTTTTCTTTCAAGTTCAGATGGAGTTGGTTAGGTTCATTATGATTCATCGTGGTGGAGCCATGCATCATCCATTTGTTATTTGTTTGTTTCTGTCTTTTCTTATAGCAATTTTATCCCATTGGATGTTATGTTGCTTTGCATGCCTGGTCCACTTTAATTTCAGCAGGCAGTTGTCACCATTCTTATCTGGTGATGAAATCTAGGGGCATTATTCTGCAGGTTGTTTATTGTCTATGCCGGTGACATGGTTGCTAATTGCTAAAGCCACTAATATTGTTGTTACTTGTTAGTTAGCATTCATTGATTGAGATAGAAACACAACTTGCCTTTTTGCTGCTAATAATCTTTTTTCTCTTTGCTACTACAAATGCCGTATAAGCACACTTTTTTTGTTCTTCGAGAGTGTTGACTTAACCAAGAAAACATAATGTAATAAATAAGAATATTCTTAAAGCTCCTACTCTATTCAATTTGATTATTTCCCCCCTTACTATCTTGTGCACAAAATAGGTGGTTGTATGTTTATTTACTTCTTCTCTTCATAAAAATGTCCCAAGAAAACTACTTTTATTTTTTTTCTTGAAAGATGGCTTTGCTGAGAATCACCATTCACCAACAATAAATAACAAGGGATGGCCTAAGCAAACTAGGTATTTATTAAATTCCATTGTTCACCAGATAAGTGATCATCAATCCAAACTCTTACTTAAGAAAGGTATCAAAGAACCGCTTTACCTAAAAACTTAAAAAGGTATTTGGAAGAAGACTTTTGCTTCATAAAGTAAACATAAAGACCTATGGTTATTTGACTCCATATAACAGTATTTATTCCACTCGAAACAAAAACCATAATTTTGTTGGGTGTTCTCAATGTGATTTACTTGGCAACACATATTATAAGTAACTACTTGTCCAAGAATTTTGCCAATTTCTGATCTATAATTGTTTACTCTTGCAGGATGTACAGTATGAATCCCTTGAATCAATGTATAATACAAAACATTTTGTGGCAAGGTAAATAATTGATATTCTATATGCAAATGACTTTTGTTGTATTTGGCATTAATCTCCAACTCATTTAAGGGTAATTTTTCTCCCCAGAAGAGAGTCCCCATGGAAGGTAGATGGTGATTCGGCAGGAGTTTCCTCTAAACTTAAATCACTTGAACAAGAATTATTAAATCTGGAGAAGATTGGTAAAGGTGATCCATCCAAGGTGTCATCCTTAATTAAGAAGCAGGCAAAGAGATATCAAGCGCTTTCAGAAAAAATTGACGATTTATGCCGAAGAATAGTAAGTAATTCATGTTGTATTTCTTTTTTCTTTTTGTTTTTTTTCATGGTTTTTCCATCTTGCGAATTGTAATTAATCCTTAAGTTGGAATGTGAGTCATCCTTTTCCACCTTTACTTAAAATTCTTCATCCTTCAATTATTTCAATACAGCCACTTGTATATTTTGAAATATGTCTCTTTCAATGTGAGCTGATATGAAAGATGCGTGATGTCAACACACCTACAAAATTCATTGGTACATTCAATCAATTGGTTCGAGTCCTATAAAACTCTGTAGAGAACAATGAATCATGGTGATGCCCTGATAATATTTACTGTCATGTCAACTAGCTGGAATAGATGATAATTGGTCCTGAATCAATGGTTGTGTGCTTGAATACCATTTTTATTCACGTGCAATGTAATTGGATAAGCAAAGTTAGTTGTTTGTGGGTGAAGCTTAGTGCCAATTGATTATCTATTTAAATTATTATTCTAAGTTTTTTGTTTGGCTATCAACTGTTTCATCCCAGGGATGAGAAGTGATAGCTTGCATCATCCATAGTATTGCGCATGTAATCAATGCCAACAACAGAATCACCATTATGTAATTCAAGGAAGAATGATGCAACATCAGAACTTTCTGTGTGTTATGTGTATGCACTAATATAATCTGATTTGAAGAAAGTTCAATGTGGAGTTTATGTTAGGTAAAGGCAGCTAATACTTTGCACGAATGTATCCCCAAAACAATGGGCCCACTGCAAGCCAGCTTTTACTGACATGATCTTTTATTGCTTCATCTAGTTAAACCTGGCACATTTTACGCTTTCATGGGAAACAATTTGCATTTTTGGGCCTGACATCCCTTTTCTTTTTTAGCAGGCTGGTGATCCCTGTGAACCCTCCCTGAGTTCAGAATTTAGAACCCAAACTCAAACAGAGTTTTTACTCGAAGCATTTCGGCTTCAACAGGGTGCATCTGAAACTGGACAGAAGCTAATGCCATTACAAACTGAAATTGGGAAGAGCAATTACAGGGATGAGGTAAGAAGTGATACCACACTGACCACGAGACGGTCTTTGGACTCCATTAGAAACAACTTCAAAGAAATCCAGCGAAATTTGGAGATATGGTTGGCCAGAATTATTGGCGATCTCGAAGGGATTCTGGCAAGGGATGGTGCATCTCGTGTAAGAGAATATTATATTTCTAGATATCCTTTTGTTCAATAGAATCTGAAAGACTGGTAGGAAGCCTCACTTCTCAACCCAACAAGTTATCTCTTTTGGTATGTATATTGTTTCAATACATAAAAGTGGTAGTTGTGATATCCCTGTGAAATGAAATCATACCACTTATGCTTATGTTGGCATCTTAAATATGTTCTTCTTCGCCCCCCATGAGAACATCCATCTTAAATGCATTTGTCCATTTGCAGATGGAACCACACAAATGTAACAGCCATGAAACAAGAATAATGGTAAAGATTCATCACATCACTAATTCCAAAAGAAACACACACATAAGCACACGCACATCCCCATATCCATTTCTTTTTTCCTATTTTGTTTGTTTCTCTTAAGGAGGATTCTTATCAGCTTCTTCACTGTTCACTGTTCACTTGTTTTACGTCATATAATGTTTTGTCTTTTTAAGAGAACAATGAAAAGGCTTAGGATACAGTTACTCGTAAGATATATTGGATTAATATCTGAAACATCCTCTTGTTATTTGTGCTTGTAGAAACTTATATAAATGATGATGATCAAGGGGTTTTGATTAGGGTTTTAACAAATTAATGACAAGTAATTTTCCTCTTTCATTCCAAATTCAATTTCACGGAGTTGTTGAAAACTACGCTACAAAAGGTGGTTGGATCAGCACACCTTAGTTGAGTTTTTGTTTATCTTTTTTTATTTTTTATTTTATACCCGTGTGTCACATGTAAGAATTAATACCGACCAAGGATAATTGACCTCCATGGTCCCATCCATACGGAGGAACATTATTGCACGGGGTCACCTTATACATGGAAATCGTCGGATTTTATTTGTGTTATGTAGACCTATGATTTTATGCGTCTCACTATAATGAGTTGAACGGCATAAAACTTTTTTTTTTTTTTTTTATACATTATACTATCTTTACATCATTCATGTAGTACGCTTATACTTAAGGACATTATTTATAATAATGTAACTTATGATAGCTACGTCAGAGCTATGGGTTTAGGTGGTATGAAGGTTGCGTTTTATATTTCTCATTTAACATGAGAATTTAAATTTTTCTACATACCCTTCGATTTCCGTGTTGATATGGGTCTTACATCTAATTTTTTCTAATAAATGTATCCCACATGTTTTTTATCTATACAACATGAGATTTCAATTTTCATTTAATATGAGAAATATAAAACCTGTAAGGTTTTATTGGATTACCTGAAATTGAGGTTGAATTCTACTTGGTTGCCATTTATTTCTCATGTATATAGTAAATTTCTTATGTTGCTTAAAAAAATCCCGAGTTATAATTTATGTTGATTCGACCCATAAAGTTTAATTGATTTGATTTTAATATTAGTGCCATGCGTTTACTGTAAGAAATATTATAATTAATATTAGTGCCGTGCGTTTACTGTATATAAGTTTTGTCGGATTGAACTTTACATTTTCTGATTATATGCATTGAGGTCCTTGTGTACTAAAAATGAGGGAAACTTATCTTCCATGTGACTAAACCAAGCGCTAAATTTATATACTTATAGTAATTTTTATCGAAGAAAAACATGCTTGAAATGTGTTAATTAGTACTCTATTTGAGAAAGAAAGAAAGAAAGTTATCATTGTAATTTATAACGTGAACGTGTTTATCCTTTTTGTCAAATTCTTCTCTTTCATTCATTTCTCTTTCATTCATGTTTTAGCTATTCAATTGAGGTGTATAAATACACAATTCATAACAGAATAATCACTAGTCCTAAAAAACCTCTAACACCGACTTAAAACAAATATTGTTACACATTTAAAACAAATACTGTTACAAACAAACTTTCAAATTTAAACTTCTTAATCTAACACTCCCCCTCAATTTAGTGCATGGATGTCAATCATGCATAACTTGCTAATTTCTTTCTTCAAACACTCTTCCAGAAATCGCTTTGGTCAGTACATCTGCCAACTGATCTTCTAGCTGGAGTGTATACATCATAAACAACAAGCTTGAACAAGAAAGACTAATAAACATAAAGTAAATGAGTGGGGTTGTAACAACTCTACAACTCACCCTAAAGAAAAATAAGAAATATAATAAACTAAAATAAAATAATATCTATATCTCTAATACTCCCCCTCAAGATGGAGAGACACTACATCTTGGGAAGAAAGAGAAATAACACGAAGCTTCATGGAATACAACACAACAAATCAACTAGAATGAATCAGTTTGAAGAGCCGGTAAATATAATGTGCTGGAATGAACATCAGCTAAGGAAAAAAGAGGGCTGGGATGGACATCAGCCACCAAATATAAACGGTGCCAGAATGGACATCGGCAAAATCAAATATTCTGAAATGAACCATGCTCGCCCGAATAGGAAGCTAAAATAAAAGCCAAACAATGGCAAACCAAATACAAGCCATAAAAGAAAATCAAACTAAAAATAATAAATCATTGAATAAGATGAAAACACGGCCGGAAGGAACAAGATTTGGAAGTGGTTCGGTTCGGTTCAAAACTGTTTCGGTTCGGTTAGAAATAAGATTTGGAAGGAGTAAAGAGACGTGATAGTAGAAGTAGCCATTATAGAAAGAGAAATCGGGGATATAGAGAGATTCTAGAGAGTGAAGAAGCAGAGAGAGAAATTTCAACAATTCAGAATGTGAAGGTGGAGAGTCTGAATCCAACAATTCAGAAAATTCAACAATTCAACAATCCAATTTGGGATCTTTGCGTAAAATAATGTTTTGGGGAACATGAAGAGGGTTGGAGTTTTCAGAAGCAGAGTTGGTCATTGAAGAAAAAAAGGAACAATTTGAATACAGTTAAAAAAAATGGTGTATAAAAAAAATGACGATTCGGGACTTCATAGTAGTAGGAAGTAAGTAAGAAAAAGAGAAGAAAATCCGGAAAATTCAAAAGAGTGAACCGGAGGAAGGAAGGGGAAAAGGTATAGATGCAAAGGAGATCTGGATGATCAAGAGATTTAAAAAAAAAAAATGATGGTAGCGGATCCTCCATTCATGGAGCATGAAAAATTTGCTCTGATACCATTCAAATTCTTAATACTTCAAATTCTTCTCTTTCATTCATTTCTCTTTCATTCATGTTTTACCTATTCAATTGAGGTGTATAAATACACAATTCATAACAGAATAATCACTAGTCCTAAAAAACCTCTAACACTGACTTAAAACAAATATTGTTACACACTTAAAACAAATTCTGTTACAAACAAACTTTCAAATTTAAATTTCCTAATCTAACACTTTTAACTGACATAATTTATATCCTTTCACTCTTACAAAGCGGTGGGACTCACACATTTTTTTTTTTTGTCAACTTTCTCCTACTTTATCTATCTCTTTAGCTCAATATCTTTGGTGCATCAGATGTATCGAACTCGGTACATCTTTTTTCTAAATTTGGTAAAATTTGTAATGTGGTGGGAACAAAAAATTCAAAAGTGGTAAAATGTTTTCTAAATTTGGAAAAAAAGATGTACCGAGTTCGGTACATCTGATGCACCAAATATATTCTCCTCTTAAAATGACATAACTTTACATCATTTAAAATTATACACACTTTTCCCTTTATAAATATAGGAAAAAGTGTTTGTCATTTATAACACTCTGTCCTTTAAATTTCTATTTCTCTTTTAAAATGACATAACTTATGTCTTATTTAAAATGACAAACACCAGGCCATAAACATATTCTTCTCGATTTTGTCTTTTTTTTTTTCCATTAGCTGTTATGGATTCTGAAATCCGTATCAATTGTAATTAATCACATTCTGATCGGTTATGACTAAATCAAGAAAAAGAATGGAAAAACGTTAATAATACGGCATTAAATAAAAACGAATCTCTTGAAATCATCGTATAATTAAATAGGTAGATTAATCGACTTCTTTAGCCGGTTTTGTCACTTTTCGTAAGGTTCAATTCAGATCATTGCAACCATTGTTTTAATTTTTTTTTCGTATCATCACATGATCATTGATCCATGGACAGTAACGACGATGGTCATCCATTCCGTGAAAACATTGTTGTCTTACTACTCATTGCCATGGGTTCAGCAGGATTTGTTGTCACAACTTACCATCTCATAACTATTTGTTATTGCAACCAGCGCTTCACAGACGACCAAAATTCAACGGAACAACAACCGCCACCAACACCGACCATCAACGGTAACATTTCCTCGTCACTGCCACTCATGATTCCAACACACAAGTATCATAACAAGAAGAAGAAAGTTGATCATGTGGTTTCAGTTGATGATTGTGATAGGGATGAAGGTGACACATGTGCAGTATGCTTGGGAGATTTTGAGGAAGGTGAAGAGTTGAGAACGTTGCCTGAATGCATGCACTCTTTTCACGTACCTTGCATTGATATGTGGCTCTATTCACATTCAAGTTGCCCCATTTGCCGTGCCTCTGCCACGCCTTCGCCGGCGGCGCTACACCACTTGCCGGATTCCGGTCCCCCTGATTTGAATGCACATCACAGCATTGACGTGATGGAAAATGGTCTTGTTCAGAGTGCGTTGCCACCACGGTGAAGTGTAACCTTGTTGCTAGCATATTCTTAGTTTTAAGGAGACACACCTTTTGTCTGAGGTTGGAAAATTCAGCTATACCAAATGATGCTGTTACTATTAATAGTGTTATACATTACAATTCAAAACCCTTAGTTTGGTTTCATATTTTTCTCATATTGTTGCGCCTTGAGTGCCAGCTTTGATTCCTGGATACTTTGGTATTGTGATTAGATACTTTTCAGCAATCATAATATAAGTTATTAGTTTACTCAACTTTTTAAGTGATTATGGTAATATTTAAATCATATCTCACTCATTTTAAATCATACATTTGTTTATCTCTAAAAAAAGTTCTCAACACCATATATATGTCTATAAAATGTTCTATGAGAAATTTCATAGTACATAGTACAATCATACTTTGAATTTTATATCAAATCAAAAAACTTTGTATGCACCTTTTTATAATTTCTCGCACATCATATTTTTTTTTTTCTTCATACTCTTACTATTTTTCCTTTGAGACTTTAGGATAATAAATAAATTTTTACACTTTTCTAGAACCATATAACCTTGCATGACTTTTACAACTTCACCATTAATGGTAATCTTACAATTTTTGGAGTTTGAGTTGTTAACCAAAAAAAAAGAAACTCTACATGCTTTGTGATATGAACCATACACATAAAAGTAACTATTCCATCTAACATTTTTTAAAAAATTGTTCCTGTCGCAACCATGTCAATATACATACTCGTTTTCCTAGGATACTACTCCACCTTTGCTTTTGTTGAATGTGTCAAAATAATGCTTTAGGTAACAAATATGAACATAACACTCCAAATCTATAAACCACTCATCTTTACAAGAGAAAGTGTACTTGTATTTGGAGATTGCAAGAAAAGCTCTTTTCATCAACTATCATCGCAACATTTTCTATCTCACCAACTCGTTTTACCCTTTGTGGACAATGTTATTGAGAATGCAAGAAACGCAGATGCAGAGCATTGTGCTCAAGACAAAATAAAATATGTAGAATTCTCATTAATAAGAAATGAATCTTACAAAGGCATATATACCTATCATTCTAATGAAAAACTGAATCCGTAATTTGCGGGAAAGGAAAACTAACTTATCTAACTGAAATAACAAAGTTAACTACTTGGCTATTCTATCATGATTTTGTCCACGTGTATGTGATGTGTCAATTGCATTTTGGGCATCAGGTTTCTGGTCCAATAAGTTGGGCTTGGACTGTTGGTGAATAATGGGTCGAGCAGCAGTATCCATGTGTAATACCCCCCGCAAAATGGGCCATGTATATTGAGAAGGCCCAACTTGGAAATGGCTGTATGAAACAGACGGGGAGCCAACGACTTTGTGAAAACATCGGCCAACTGGGCAGAAGAAGATATCGGAAGTAAACGCAAAAGACCAGATTGGATGCGTTCACGAGTAACATGGCAACCTATCTCAATGTGTCTCGATCGTTCGTGGAAGGCTGGATTATGAGCCAAGTAGATAGCGGAACGGTTGTCATAGAAAACGGAAGCAGCCTTGTTCCATGGAATGAGAAGATCTTGAAACAAATGCTTCAACCATTGGAGTTCACAGGAAAGAGAAGCTAATGCTCGGTACTCTGCTTCAGATGAGGAGCGAGAAACAATTGATTGTTTCTTAGACTGCCAGGTGATAAGGGAAGAACCAATGAATATACACATGCCTGAAACCGATCGACGAGTATCAGGGCATGAAGCCCAGTCAGAGTCAGCAAATGCACTAATCTGGAGATTAGGATGAGCAGGGAAGAAGATACCAGTAGCTGGTGCACCCTTGATGTAACACAAAACACGATTAGCAGCATGCTGATGCGTATCAAGAGGAGAAGCAACAAACTGGCTTAATTGCTGAACAGAGAAGCATAAATCCGGACGAGTGGTGGTGAGATAGAGAAGCTTGCCCACAAGACGACGATAAGAAAAGCCATCAGATAAAGGAGAACCAGAAGCTCTACTAAGTTGAACACTGCCATCCATAGGAGAGGTACAGGGCTTAGCAGCAAGGAAACCAGTCTCAAATAATATCTCAAGGGCATATTTGCGATGATTAAGCAAAATTCCACGAGAAGTTCGAGACACCTCAAGGCCCAAAAAATAACGGAGAGAACCCAAATCTTTAATACGAAACTGAGAGTGAAGATACGCTTTGACACGACGAATCTCGAATGCAGGATTCCCTGACAGAACTATGTCATCCACAAAGACTAATAGAACTGTGAATGAATCACCAGATTGCAACGTAAAGATAGAGTGATCAGCTTGGGCTTGAATGTAACCAAGAGAAATCAAAGCCGAAGACAGCTTGCTATACCATTGGCGGCTGGCTTGTTTAAGCCCATAAAGGGACTTTGTCAAACGACATGCTTGGTTAGACTTGGAAACATAGAGACCTTGAGGAAGGGTCATATAAACCTCCTCATGCAAGTCGCCGTGAAGAAAAGCATTATCAACATCCAACTGTTCAAGGAGCCAGCCTTTGCTTGTAGCTATGGCAAGAAGAGCACGGATGGAAGTCATTTTGGCCACTGGGGAAAAAGTATCAAAGTAGTCCACACCTTCCATCTGGGTGAATCCTTTCGCAACCAAACGAGCCTTATACCTTTCAATCTCACCAGTGGAACGAAATTTGATCTTGTATACCCATTTACAACCAATGGGTACTTTGCCAACAGGAAGGTCAACAATGGACCATGTATTATTCAAGGATAGAGCTGATAATTTAGAATTCATAGCATTTCTCCATTCTTCATGTTTAATGGCTTGGGAATAAGAGGAAGGCTCAATGTGTGTGGAGATATTTAAGCAAAAACGCTTATAGTCTGTACAGCAAGAGGTGTAAGAAATGACAGATGATAAGGGATGAGTTATGAGAGAAGAAGAAATGTTACCTAGACAAGATCGAGTAGAGTGAACAGCAGATAGACTATAGTGGTAGTCTTCAAGGAAACGTCGAGGAACCCTTATGCGTGAGGAACGACGAGGCAATGTGGAGGAATCAGAAGCATGGGACTCAACACCTGTCAAATTGTCTTCATCAGCAGCTGTCAAATTGTTTGCATCATTAATCTGATGTGGCAGTGTGGGATAGTCATGGGCATGTAGCTCAACAGCTGGAAAATTGTTTCCATCTTCAAGCTGATGTTGTCAAGGAGAGAGAGTCAGGGACATGCAGATTAACAACTGGTATATTGATGTCATTGTTTTGGGTGGGAAAAGGTGTATTTAGTGGGTTATTCGGATATTGGTTAGGTAAGCTATGGAAATTTGGGAATGAGTCAAGGTGATCAATATCAGAGGCTGAGATAGGAGTGGGATTGAGGTTATTGTTGGGTAAAGTTGAGCTAGTTGGGGTTGGGTTATTTGGATGTAGATGAAAAGGGAAATAATGTTCATAAAAGAATACATTTCTTGAGATAAAAATCTCTTTGGACAGAAGATCATAAAGTAAGTAACCTTTGGTACCCATGCGATAGCCTAAAAACACTGCCTTTCGTGCCCGTGGAGAGAATTTTGATCTGTGAGCAGTAAATGTGGAGGCATAAGCCAAGCATCCAAACACTCGAAGAAGATCTAATGAGGGTGGTCTGTCATGTAATATTTCAAAAGGAGATTTGTGGTTGAGTTGTGGGCTGCAGGTACGGTTAATAATATGAGTGGCATGGGTTATGGCAAAGCACCAAAGTGGATTTGGGAGATTGGCTTGAAAATATAAGGACCTGGAAACATTGAGTATGTGTTGGTGCTTCCTTTCCACAACACCATTCTGCTGTGGTGTCTCAACACAGGTTCGTTGATGCATGATTCCTTCTTTTAAGAAAAAATCAGTCATAATAAACTCTACTCCTTTATCAGAACGCAAACACTTAAGTGAAGTGCTCCATTGATTTTTGATATAAGCAACAAGATGCTGAAGGTGATTTCTAGTCTCTCCTTTTATTTTCATAAGAAATACCCATGTAAACTTTGAGTAATCATCTACTAGCGTAAGAAAGTATCTATGACCATATATGGGACTAACTCAATATGGGCCCCATATATCAGCATGAAGAATTTCAAAAATTGCATTTGCAGAGCTGTTACTGCTAGGAAATGGCAACCGTTTCTGTTTTGATAGGTGGCATACATCACATGGATCAACATGATCTTTAGGAATGAAGGGAAATTGTATAGCCATTTGTTGTAAAACAGATTTGGATACATGGCCTAACCGACGATACCAAAGTACTGAAATATCAGAAGTCTTCCTATTACAGCTGTTATTGGAATCATCATTCAATTCTATAGGAATACAAGAAGAATAACACTGTCCCTTATTTCTTTCACACATATAGGGCAGTTCCTTTGACGACATAACCACATATATTCCATCTTGAAGTTCAGCAGAACCAGTCATTGTCTGGTAGTTTGAATCCTTCTTCTGTATAACACAAGAGGAAGAATTAAAAATGAGGGAATAAGCATTGGTGGTGGTTAGTTTGGAAACAGAAATCAGATTGATGTTAAATTCTGGAACAAAAAATACATATGTTAGCACAAGTAATGGAGAAATATGTGCAGTTCCAGAAATAGAGGTTGTGATATTTAAGCCATTGGGTAAGGTTATAGAAACTGACTTAATTTTTCGAATGGAAGATAGCTGAGATAAATCGTATGTGATGTGGTCTGTTGCACCAGTGTCAAGTATCCATTTGGACTTGTCATTACCTGAAGAATTATTGAATTCTGAATTGCAAGTATGAATAGCATTGACTAAATGTGCTGGTGATCCATCTTTAGTTGGATCTGCAACTGAATTTTTTTGCAACATATCGAGGATTTGTTGATATTGGCCATGAATCATATCCATAGAAGGAGATTTTTCCGCATGAACAGCTCCTTGAGCTGCATTGACTGAAGGAGCATTATGAGTATTTGGAGTTGGATATCTTCTGTATCCTGGTGGAAGTCCGTGAAGGATGTAGCAGGTTTCAACGGTATGATTCGTCCTTTGGCAATGAGTACAAATCCTATTTGGTGAGTTTCTTCCATAGGATCCACGTCCTCTTCCTCTGTAACTACGTCCAGCATTGGGAATTCCTCGGCTATAATTGTTTTGATCTCCCATCACTGCAAAAACTTGAGAATTAGGAGCATTAATCTGATGATCCTCAGATGCAAACTGACGTTCTTGTTGTGAAACAAGAGAAAAAGCCTTCACTACATTCAGCAAGGGTTCCATGAGCATAATTTGATATCGAGCTTGAGCAAATTGCTCATTTAGTCCTCTCAAAAATCGTATAATCTGATCCTGATCTCGAGAATTTCTCATTTGAAGTATGGCTCCACAATCACATGGAACAGCAGGGGAAGGAAATGGCTTTAGACTTTCCAACTCATCCCACATAGTCTTTAGATGAGTGAAATACTCAATAACATTCTTGTTCCCTTGGTTCAACTTGTACAAATCTTCTTGAAGATCAGCTATGCGAAAAACATCCGATTGTGAAAATCTATCACGTAAATCACGCCAAACGTCTGAAGCTCTTTCAATCCACAAAATTGATTGAGATATGGTTTCTGAAATTGACCTCTGTAACCATCCAGTGACAATGGTATTACAACGTTCCCAGGCTTGGCATTCTGGTGTTTCTGGATCTGGTGCAACAATGGTTCCATTGATGAAACCAAACTTATTCTTTGTCAAGAGTGCCATAGACATAGCACGAGCCCAAGCATGATAGTTTCTACCATTCAATGGTACAGAAACTAACACTTGTGAGGGACTTTCATTCGGATGTAAGAAAAATTGATGAGATGGATTTGTAAGAAACTCAGGCAGAGGAACCTGATTCTCCATATCAAAAGAATTGCAAGAAGCAAATCAAGATTGAGATCTCGAAAGAAAGATGATGAAGCAAAGTACCAGAGCTAGATGAGCTGTGATACCATATTGAGAAAGCAAGAAACGCAGATGCAGAGCATTGTGCTCAAGACAAAGGCATATATACCTATCATTCTAATGAAAAACTGAATCCGTAATTGAATCCGTAATTTGCGGGAAAGGAAAACTAACTTATCTAATTGAAATAACAAAGTTAACTACTTGGCTATTCTATCATGATTTTGTCCACGTGTATGTGATGTGTCAATTGCATTTTGGGCATCAGGTTTCTGGTCCAATAGGTTGGGCTTGGACTGTTGGTGAATAATGGGCCGAGCAACAATATCCATGTGTAATAAATGTCTTCTGATGCGCAAAAATCTTTGTAATGAATAATGATAATATTGTGGTACCTTTCTAATAGATTGTGAACTTGGATTTAAAACTGCTTCTCTCAAATCCACTACCAATTGATCTTCCTCTTCCTTTACCCATCATAACTGTTTTGTGATAATCCATGTAATTCAATGCCAAGTCACCATCTATCTTCACCTCACATTAAAGACTAACTTTGACATCCTCTGGCAAGATTGATTCTGTCCCAAATATCATTGTATTGCGAATATGACTACAGGAAGATGTTAAAAACCACAACAATATCATATCTAAGTATTCAACCTCAACTTTAGCTTCCATTTGGCAAGGTATCAACTATGGAATTAAAACTGGCAATATGAAATTGGACTGACATGTCTTCGTTCGTGCACAATGTGTGCAAATGTTCTTTGATCTCTAGTCAATCTGTTGTAGAATTTATAAGATGGAAAAAATGTTTATCCTTTAAAATGACATAATTTATATCATTTTATTCTCATAAAGAGATGAGACTCACACAGTTATTTTTTTTTGCTAACTCTCTCTCTCCCTTTATCTATCTATTTCTCTCTCTTAAAATGACACAACTTTACATCTTTAAAATGACACACACTTTACCCTTATAAGTTAAATTTTTTCTATCTTCAACCACAAATATGACATTGTCTTTTTTGGCACACCTCACGAAGAAAATTGTAAAAAAATGCTTTCTCATCCGTATCACCTTAGTTCATCATCCAACATCATACATGCATTCTTTGTTTTTCCAAACAAGGCCTATTTTTTTTATTTTTATTTTTGGTATAACCAAGGCCTATTTTAGGAACTAGGAGAGTATTTTTGGTACATGTAATTATGATTTCCATTAAAAAATTGACTCTTGGATTTAATTTTTCCCCCCTCTTTTTCGTACACATATTATATTACAAAATATACCTTCTTTTAATTGGCTCCTCGCACCGAGCCAGTGATGCGAGAGATGTAATGTAAATATTTCGTTATTTTAGATCTTTTTATATCACAACAGACATCTTGCGCATTTGCCAGTTGCCACAAATTAAAGTTGATTATACCATCGAACTTTTCAACAGTAACTATTGAGCTGAGTCATTCAAAGAAACATAATTGTACTAAGCCACCTCTACCTCTGTTCATGGCACACTAATAAAAATTAAGCTGCGAACCCTAATAAAAATAAAATTTTAAAATTATAATAGATGAAGAGACATAATTTAACATGGTCCAATAAAATACGCTCATGTCCATTAGAGAATATAAAATGTACTATATATGAGAAACTGCGAATTATACAACGTAACAATACTTAGATTTTAAACCAAAACCAAGAACCCCATACACAATTTCTTACTGTTTCTCACAGACCATATTTTTCTTCATATTTTCTTAAATAACTCACTCACTCACATTGTTTTTCACTACCTCTTATTTATACAGGAGGAATTCAATATAATATCAATTAATGAGAGATAGTTTCCACTGTTAATTTAGCAATTATATTATATCAATTCCAACAGAGAAAATAATCTCCAAAGATGCTCCACCATTAGCATTAAATGCTGCATTAATGATACTAAATGCTCTATCGATAATCTCTTTGAATTGCTTGGTGCATGAACGAGGTAGTATGATCACATGAATGAGCGACCCACCCAACACAAATGATTTGCCTAATGAACATTATTTTATGATGAGGTGGGGAGTGAGGGTTGTGGTTGTGGGCACAGCGGACCTACTCATACGCAAATGTACGCAAGTGCGTACATAAATTTTTTAGAAAAACTAAAAAGTTTTTTTACATAAAAACAATTAGGGGACATTTGGTAGAGGAGATATTTTTTGTTCTCAGTAAAAAAAGTTGTCAGGAACATGGTGGAGAAAATTTATAGCCGGGTAAGATAAAAAAGATGTTTGGCAGATCAAAATTTATTGCTGGGTAAGATAAGAAAAGATGTGTTAGCTGTGGGCAAATTTTTTTACCATAGTTTGGATGGTAAAGTTTTCAATTGAAATCATGTTTAAAATTTTATCCATCAAAAAAATTTTGCCAACCACTTTTTTATTTCACTTCTACCAAACATAGATAAATTATTTTCCTCACCCCACTCTCCTGAGCAACTTTTTTTTTCCCTCCTACCAAACACCCCCTTACAGTTACTTACTGCAAGGAGAATTTGGTCATTGGGTAGTAAAAATTGGTAACAATGGGAAGGGTTTTCCTCCAATGTATTAATGGATATAATAATCTTTCTCATCTTATTATAAGGTAAAATCCACACATATAAAAATATATTAAATTTAAATTTTATTTTTCTTTCATCTTTTCACATAATCTTATACATACCCTATATACTTTCAGAGAAGGGATATTTTAACTATCAAAATTTTTCACTACCAACTTACTACATATATAATCACCATTAGATTAACATTTTCTCTCCCTTCAAAAACTTTTTAACATTCTCTCTCTTTGATCCAATGGTGATGTGATGGGTAGTAAGAGTTTTTGGTAGTTAGAATCTCCTCACTCATATTTTCATGTGTATAGAAATTAATCTTTCTATTATAATAGTGTAATTACTCTTGATTACTATTTTTTTTATGTTAAGTGATTTTTTTTTATATTCTTTTGTTTTTAATATATTTTTTGGGGGGCTAATTCCGCCACTAAATTGTGCTGCCCGGAATGAAATTTTCTGGGTCCGCCACGATTGTTGGGAAAGGTTTTTCTTAATAGTAGTGACCCCATCCCATTGAAAGTTGGATTTATTATTACCACGTGGGGTTGTGAGTGAAATGAAGCTACAGACGTTCAAAACTCTCAACTTGTAATTGTGCATCATATCACATCATATACGTAGTTACTAGTAAAAGCTGAAGTAGGCATATGAGATTACTGAAACATGCAAGTTAACGCCCCATGTTTACTTATTAAGGTTATCAATTAGGCAATAGTTTGAGAGAGGTTGTAGTTATTATGCCAAAGTCAAACCATATGGATACTTGATAGTTCTATGAGAAAATCATGTGTGCTCTAGATCTTCACTGTACTCGTTAAGGTCCTAAATGTAGCCAACTACTCTTGCCCTTTCATTTAAAACAACAAAACCTGATATACCAACTACCGAGTGTCAGCATGATTTATCGCAAAACAAGTCAAGAAAAGAAGGCGGCAAAAAAATTAATTAATTGCATTATAAATAAAAAACTATAAATTTATTGCTGTTTTGAAACTATTTATATGTATATTGCAATGTGTCACGTTTGAATTGGGCGTCAACAATCATGCTAAGTTAGACGTCACTCATAAGATGTTGTCACGTGTCACAAAAAATTAACATTTTAAACTAATATGGTGTTGTCACGTGTCACAAAAAATTAACATTTTAATCATAAAATTTCTAAAGACCGTAACTTTTGACTCGGGTATCGAAATTGTTATAAAAGACAGAGGGCGATATTAAAACACTATAGCCTTGAACCCATATATTGAACAGAAGGGGTAGATCATCAGAATTATCACTGTGCAATAATAAAAATAAGAACAGACTTACTTGTAGTCAGAATATAGAATTAGACAGAAGAATGTATGCAGTAGAGGATTAAATCTGAGCCCACAGAACGTGTCTCCTTAAGACAATTTGCCCCCTCACTGATGCCTAAGGTTGATGGACACTTGTCTCCCAGGATAGAACGGATTCCGTCTGAAGAATGGTGGCACTACCAATCAACAGCCCAAACGAACACAACAATATGCCAGAGGAATTCACACCAGAGGATGAACAACAATATGCAATACCGGAAGAACAAAAATTCCGGCAGAGTTTAAGTGCAGAAAAATCGGATTGGATTTCTGAATGTGTCAGTGTCTATTTATAGACACTGACCGGTCACGATGAACAGTCGTCGGCGGCGAACTGCCGTGTCCGACGGCGGCGAACGGGTGTGACCGGTGACCGTTCCGACGAACAGGTACAGCCGGTGACTGGTTCGGCGAGCAGACACTTCCTTTAATAAAAAATTATTTTTAATACACACAACCGAACCGAGCCGAGCCGGACGGCGGCGCGCGTGGTGGTGAACCAAAGCCCACCTATCTCCTCCCCCTACATAAAACATGTAGTGACCCAAGGGCCAATTAAAGAGATGGAGGTGGGAGCTTATATACTCTCTCACTTCCTACTAAATGTCCAATGTGGGACTTGTTAAAAAACCCACACAACTCTTCATCTTCCCTTTTTCTCTTTTCTTTATTAACTCACTTCTTATTCATAACCAATGGATCTTTGTACATGAATTCTCTCATTAATTCCAACAGAAATCAGGTAATTCCTTTTTTGATTTCATATGAATTTTCGAGATCTATGCAATGACATCTCATTTGGTATATTTTATCTCTCACAAACACAATTTCAATTTACAACAATGAGACTTTATCATGTAAGTTATAATAGCCCAAAATAATTAGACAAAAGTAAGGGGTATAAATGGATGTAGACAAAAGTACCCAAAATATAAAAATGGAAGTAGAAATATTCCTAGAAAAATATTCCAGACTGTTGGGTAAAGTTTGGTAATTTATGGAATTGAATAGATAGATGAACTAATACCCACTTAACCTGTGTTAAGTGGGAAGCCACTTAAAGGAACCATTTCCCTTCCCCAACCCGTGCAGAAAGAAGAAACAGAAAGAAAAGGAAAGAAGAAGAAAAGAAGGAGAAGGGAGGAGAGAAGAGGAAAGGGGAAAACCCTAGGGGGATCAAACCTTGATGGTTTTGTGTGATTCCAAAGCCTAAACCACTCCAAATCTTCCCCTCTTTCACAATCCTAGCTTGGGTCTTGGTGGGGAGTAGTGTGTTGTGAGATTCCTCCTCCCAAAGTTTCGACCCATTGGAGAAATTGTGAGATTTGGGAGCTTCTACCTCCATGGAAGCTTGAGGAACCCTTACCCCTTGATTGTGCAACACTTAGTGGTAAGATTTCATCCTTTAAACTCTATTTTCATGAAGAATCCATGATTTAGGTTTTGGATGAATAGTGTTTTGGGATTTATGATTATGTGAGTAGATTGGTTATGTTCTAGGAAGATTGAGGCCTAGAGTATGTTGAGAAAAATGCTAGGAATTACATTTAATCGGTGAAAATAAGTTTATATAGTCATATGATTTTGTTTGGAAAATTACAAAATTATGCATTTGACTATGGTTTGGCTTGTTTTTGTGATAATGGTTTGGTTTGGTTGATTGTTGATATTGTCCATGTGATGCTTAGAATTGAGGCATTTGGACCAACCGTGAGTAACCAACCGTTGGAGCAAGCTATGGAGCTCGGTTAGCTCCTTGAAGTTAATGTTGTGTTGTGAAGACTATTGAAGAACAAAGGTTTAGTTGGAAGCTTTGAGGTAAGCCTTCGGACCTTGGGTGTAATTCCCTTTATTGTTCCACCAAGCCCTGAACGGGTAATGATTGTGTTGATGTATATAAATGCAATGAAATAGAGTAATGCTTCGTTATATGTATTTGCATGCTTTGGTGTGACATAGGATGGTGTTTCCCTATGTTGGTATGTTGCATGACGATGCATAAATCATACTTGGTAGTTTAGCTGGCCAGTAGGACTATTTGCATCTGAGTATCCTTAGGACAGCTCGAGAGCTCGAGGGATTTCTCCTGGAGATGTTGTGTACACTTGCATGGATATGTATTTGCTGCATTATTATTGTCATTGCTATTACACTGTTATTGAACTATGGGGTGGAGAGATGCTCCAAGGCCCCCTGGTTTACTGGATATATTCGTATATCTCACCCCGTGTTGTTGGGGACCCCCTTTCAGGCAAGGATGCTGCAGGAGCCTCTGATGGCAAGTGGCCATATTTGAAGTAAAGGGATATATGAAGATTTAGCATCAATTGAATTAAACATGCCATTTTGTAGTTCCTTTGTATAGGATTGTTAAATGAAAGTCATTTGTTATATGCATGTTATGTTTAATTGGTTGGACTTAGCCTATGCTCATCCTCTTTGGTATCTCTTTTGTTGATGGGAGCCAAGGAGTTGATCATAGTGTTTTGTAGCTAAGTCCCATGTTTTGTAATTGAAACTTGTAAACATGATGTAATGTTGTAATTATTGGATATTTGTATAGATGATGAAATGATATGCATGCTTCTCTTAGTGTATGAGTATCTAGAGAGACTAGAATTCATGTATTGAAAGGATTATATGATGTAAATTAGGTGAAAGAAAACCTTTGATTGAAAATTCAAGTAAGAGCCAAGATACCCTGTCTTGTTGTCCAATTTTCGTATCCTATACGATAGATTTGGACCTTTGTGTCTTGATGGAAGTTGTAGATATGTTTCTTAGCTTTCCAGAGAGACCAAGATTGTGTAATTTGGATAAGTATAACTAAAGTTATGGTTAAAACACCACAGGTAGGTCAAATTGCCCTATTTTGGTACCCAACCCCTGTTGTCTGGCGCTAGGGGCGCCAAACTGGCGCTATGAGCGCCAACTTCCAAAATGAGGCAGTGGCTCTGGCGTTGAGGGCGCCACTGTGGCGCTGCGAGCGCCGTCCTCCCTGTGTCCTGCGCATCTGTGGCGCTGACAGCGTGGGACTGACGCTATCAGCGCGGAGGGTCCTGACGATTCAGCACCTGTCTCTTAGAAATCTCATAACTTGGCCTACGGTGCTCCGATTTGAGCGCGGTTTGAACCCACGCGTAACTAATGAAAAATACTATAATATTATGGGCAAATGGAGACCATAATAAATGAAATAAAAGTATGTTATTAAGCTTTAAGTATTTTATTCCGCAATGTATTATGGTTATGGTCACGCAATTGGGTAATTTTAATTCGGCTTGTTTTAAAAGAAAAATTTAACCGGATTTTAATTGCACAAATGTGATTGTAACTGCGCTTAATATCATAAGTCAATGTTAACAAACCGGTTCTAGAACGGGGTGTTACATTTTATGGTATCAGAGCAGTTTTGTAGGGAAACTTGTGGACTATTGTTATACGTGTTTGCTGTTTAATGCTTTGTAGTTGTTTTGGTACTCTTGATGATTATTGCATTTGTGATCACTTAGTGTGAGCCTGATCAACTCATTTATGGGTGTAACTTGTGTAGTGTCATGACGAGGAACCGGAATAACGCCGCAGCATCGAATGCAAACGCTCAGCCAGATCCTGTTTTGGCTGCTTTGGTTAGGCTCCGTGGTGGTCGTGGGGCAACGGTTGGGTAGCCGGATCCTATGGTTGAAACCCCAGTTGTGCATAGGGAGTTGGAAGTTAGTCGTCGAGCTAACGAAAATTTACTCAAAACAAATGAGGACACGCGGAATGTTATGACCGCAATGATGAATGAGCTGAGGGCGATGAGGGGTGATAGACCCGAGAACCGACAACCCTCTCCTCCTCCTCACACTGCCACGCCTACTCCACCTGCTCACAATGAAGAAGATGGAGCGGGTAATAATGAAGGTGAAGCGAGTCACCACTCAGGTAGTCATAGCCATCACACTGAGGTGCGTCAACCACATGCAGAACAGGTTGATGAGCACGAAGCCGAAAAAAGAAGATTAATGGCGTTCAGAAAACACAAACCTCCTTCTTTTAAAGGAGAATATGACCCTATGGTGGCAGCGAAATGGCTCCAAGCTATGGAGAAGATTTTCAGGGTTATGAGATGCCCCGATGCATTGAAATTGGTCTACTCCATTTATATGTTGGAAGAGGAAGCGGAGGATTGGTGGACTAATACGGTGCAACCTCTTGAAGCTGAAGGCTGGGAAATTACCTGGCGATTGTTTGAGACGCTGTTCTTAGACAACTATTTTCCTAGGGAGGCTAGGGAAAGGAAGCAGAATGAGTATAATGATTTGAAGCAAGGGTCAATGTCTATCGATCAATATTTTGCCAAGTTCAACGAATTGGTGAAATATGCTAATTATGGGAGAGCTTTGCCCACTTCGGCTGAGATGGCCTCCAAGTTTCAGTGGGGTTTGAATGAGAAGATGTCTCGGAAGATGTCAAACTGTGACATCCGAGAGTTTAGTCGGTTTGTGACACCTCAAACCCTCCTATCAAAGCATGTTTCATGAAAAGCCTGCAATTGGATGCCCCTTTGACATATTTCATCTTTGTGAATGATGTTATTTAAATTTTTACTTCCCAGCATTAACAAATAATTCTCTGAAAATTTTTCAGTGCGTAGATATTGAAAAGTTATGTGGAATAAAAAAAATAACTTGCTTCGGACTTCTAAGCCAAAAAAAATTACATAGGTCTTCTTTGAATTTTTGAAGAACCATGATTTCAATTAATTGAGTTTATTTTGAATTTTTTTTGTAGTCGGTTTTTTTAAATAGATTAAAATGGGGGATAGAATATTGTAACAACCAATTAGTGTTACTACCAATCAATTTCACCGTAAGATCAATTATGGTGATCCAACGGTTATACTTATTTTCATATTTGTATGGTTATGATTCTTCATATTTAATATGAATGCATTATATATGACAAATCCCAACCATTCAAAGGTGAAAATAAATATAAAGTATTAAATATGGGGAATCATAACCAAACAAAGATGAAAATAAATATAACTCTTGGATCAACATAATCGATCTAACGGTGAAATTGATTGGTAGTAAAACTAATTGATTGTTACAATATCTTTTCCCATAAAATGGACCCTGTGTTTTTTTTTTTAGGATGAAAAAAATGTATTTACTATTTTTAAAAGGAAGATTGCATTTGGTGTTGGTTCCAAAATAACTCAGAGGCTTCTAGGTTTAAATGTTCTTATAGTATCTTGTTGCAAATTCGAATTATGTTGGTGAGAGATAAAACATGCTAAATGAGGTGTTATTGCGTAGATTTTGAAAAGTGATGTCGAATCAATTTTTTTTTCCTGATTCGGATACCCGAGTCAAAAGTTATGGCCTTTTGAAGTTTTACGGTTAAAATGTTAATATTTTGTAACACATGTCAACATCATATGAGTGGCGCCTAACTTAAGCGTGACTGGTGACGCCCAATTCGAGCGTGACACACTGCAATACATGTGTAAGTAGTTCCAAAACAATAATAAATTCATAAATTTTTATTAAAATGCAATTAGTTAATTTTTTCTCCCCTCATTTCATAATTGGGATTTGTTTCTCTCATATGAGAGAAATAAATAAATTCTTTCTACATATATTATAAAAAAATGTATCACTCTTTTTTTGTTTTTATTTTTTTAAAAATAAATAAATGTATCTCACTTCTATTATATTTAGTAACATCATATTTTTTCCCCTTCATAATTTAGTATAAAAGATTTGATCAATTTTAATAGGATAAGGATGTATTATGGGTTTGTGATGTTTATAAAAAATTTCACGGTAATTGTGATTTGAGGAAGGATATTGCAACAACCAAATTATGTTACTACCAAGTTATTACCAGTCAATCTCACTGTTAGATCATTTATGTTGATCTAACGGTTATAATTATTTCCATCTTTGTATGGTTATGATCCTCAAATTTAAAGTGAAAGCATTAAATATGGGAAATCATAACCATACAAAGGTGGAAATAAATGTAAAATATTAAATTTGAGAAATCATGACCATACAAATATGGAAATAAATATAACCGTTGGATCAACATAAACGATCTAACGGTGAGATTGATTGGTAGTAACATGATATTAACATAACTTTGGTTGTTACAATATCTTCCCCTAGTGATTTACTTTTATTAAATATGGGGAAAACATCTATCATTTTAAAGGATATAAACTTATATTCTTTTAGATCCTAACCGTTGATTTCCGTCCATCAACGGTTATAATCTATTGGATCAAACTTAATTGACCAAATTTATTATTAATTAATTAATAATTTTGATTCAATAAATTATAATCGTTGATGGACGAAAATCAACAGTTAAGATTTAAAAGGATATAAACTTATAACCTTTAAAATAACATATGTACATTAAATATAAAGTGACGTAACAGAATAGTTTTAATTTCCTTCTTAAAAGAGAAAGAAATATAGAAAATAAATTAATAGAATAATAATAAATGAATAAATAAAAAATTGAGACATCAAATCAAAACTAAGTTGCAGAGTATAGAGCAGAGAGTAATCAAAGAGGCTACAAGGCTACGCATAGTAATAAAGGGTACCTGGTTGTTTTTACACCATCCATTCTTTGTCCCAAAGCATATAAAAAAATACATTAAAAATATTCATATCTTTCTCTGAGGGAAAAACTCTCAGCAGTTTGAGAGATGCTTCATGTTTGCCTCTTCTGGTAAGAGGCTGAGCACGGTGCTTGTGTTGTTAGTCATTGGATTGCATCTGCCACTGGAGTTCCACATCGGCTAATATTGTGACAATAAAGTGTTTATATACGGGTGCTCAACAGCAGTGTTTGTCCCTTCGGGGACATCCGATAAAATTGGAATGATACAGAGAAGATTAGCATGGCCCCTGCGCAAGGATGACACGCACAAATCGAGAAATGGTCCAAATTTTTTTTTTCCTTTCACTCCATGCTTCATCTCGACTTGTTTTCTCTTTCCTTTTCTGCATCATTCTTCCCTTCATTCTCGTCAACAGATGTGGCTTATGGGGAAGTCTCCTTTTCATTGCAAAGATAATAAGTTGTCATAACTCGTTCACATCTTTGGAATGAGGACAGATATGTTTTATATTTTAGGAAAGCATGTAATTAGAATAGTCTGTGGCCTTTGTTGAATATCGAAAGAGAAGAGAGGAACATTTGAAAATAATACTGTGTGTATCAACTACACAGCGGAGTCTATTATATAACTAAAAAGAAAGAAAATACAAACAGATATACACGATGTGGGACTTCTATACTACTATTCTAGATATACACGATGTGGGACTTCTATATTACTATTCTAAACTATCATTTACAACACTCCCCCTCAAGCTAGAGCGTATAGGTCATATGCACCAAGCTTGTTACAAATAAACTCTATTCGAGGGCCCCTCAAAGATTTTGTAAACACATCTGCTAATTGCTCATTAGAGGGTACAAAGCTAGTTTTAATTTCACCAGCAAGAATCTTTTCTCGAACAAAGTGACAATCTATTTCTATATGTTTGGTTCTTTCATGAAACACTGGATTTGATGAAATGTGTAGAGCTGCTTGATTATCACAAATGAGAGTTGTCTGTCCAGTGTCTCCAAACTTAAGCTCTCTGAGAAGTTGTTTAAGCCAGATAAGCTCGCAAGTAGTAGTCGCCATGGAGCGGTATTCTGCTTCAGCACTTGATCTGGCAACTACGCTTTGTTTCTTACTTTTCCAGGAAATCAAGTTGCCTCCAACAAAGACACAATACCCAGAAGTAGATCTCCTATCAGCTGGACAACCAGCCCAATCAGCATCGCAGTACCCAACCAATTGATCATGACCTTTATCTTCATATTCAAGGCCTTTCCCTGGAGATGCCTTGATATACTTGAATACGAATGACTGCATTCCAATGTTCTTGACATGGAGAATTGAGAAATTGACTGACAACACTAACTGCAAAGGAAATATCAGGTCGAGTGACTGTGAGGTAGTTCAATTTTCCAACCAATCTTCTATACTGCTCAGGATCTGAAAAGGGCTCCCCCTGATTTGGTAGAAGCTTGATACTTGGATCCATAGGAGTTTCAACAGATTTTGAATTTAACAGAGCAGTTTCTTCAAGAATATCCAGAGCATATTTCCTCTGAGATATCACAACACCAGATTTAGATTGGGCCACCTCGATTCCTAAGAAGTATCGAAGTTTCCCAAGATCCTTAGTCTGAAAATGATGACATAAGTGTTGTTTCAATCGAGTGATCCCATGCTGATCACTGCCTGTGATGACAATATCATCCACATATACCACCAGATAAACAGAACCAGAAGCAGAATGACGAAAAAAGAGAGAATGATCAGCTGCACTCCGAGTCATGCCAAATTGTTGAACAACACTGCTAAATTTACCAAACCAAGCTCTTGGAGATTGTTTGAGGCCATAGAGAGACTTACGAAGACGACAAACAAGTCCTGACTCCCCCTGAGCAACAAATCCAGGAGGTTGCTCCATGTAAATTTCTTCCTCAAGATCACCATGAAGAAAAGCATTCTTGATATCCAGTTGGTAGAGAGGCCAATGGCGAATAGCAGCCATGGCAATAAAAAGACGAACAGTAGACATTTTCGCCACAGGAGAAAAAGTATCAATAAAATCCAAGCCAAAGACCTGAGTGAAACCCTTCGCCACCAAGCGAGCTTTAAGACGATCCACTTGACCATCAGGTCCAACCTTAACAGCATAAATCCATCGGCAACCAACCACAGATTTTCCAGAAGGAAGAGGTACCAGATCCCATGTGCCATTATGATGAAGAGCACTCATTTCAT
This sequence comes from Gastrolobium villosum, assembly GCA_032173675.1. Classification (NCBI taxonomy): domain Eukaryota; kingdom Viridiplantae; phylum Streptophyta; class Magnoliopsida; order Fabales; family Fabaceae; genus Gastrolobium; species Gastrolobium villosum. The sequence goes on along the minus strand of JAVKPL010010370.1, from coordinate 322,384 downwards.
CAATCATAGCTTGTCTCCATCCCGAATGTGAAAGTGCATCACCTGTAGTCTTAGGGACAGATACAGAGGACAAAGAGGAAAGGCAAGCAAAATATGATGGAGAAAGACGATGATAACTGAGATTGACTGCATACCTGGCCGGAGGACGAGTATCACGAGTACCCTTACGAAGAGCAATAGGAAGGTCACTATCCGAAGGTGGGACCGAAGCCGTGGGAGGAGATGCAGTTGAATGTGAGTCCACGGATACATCTGACGAATTAGGCTTGATCTCATCAGCAGAAGAGGTGATAGAAGGAGAGTCAGAAACATGGATGGGTAAAGACGGAAGGTAAAGAAGGTCACTTGGGAAGGATGGTTGTACAGAATCAGTATCCACAGGAGTAGTAGAGGATCCAAAAAAGGGAACTGATTCAAAAAAGGAGACATCCGCCGAGATAAAGTATCGACGTAAAGTGGGAGAGTAGCAACGGTAACCCTTCTGAGACCGAGGATAACCCAGAAAAACACATTTATGAGACTTGGGAGCTAATTTATCCAAACCTAGACCAAGATGATGAACAAAACACGTAGAACCAAACACATGTGGAGTTAAAGGATATAAAGTTTGATGGGGAAATAAAATAGAGTGAGGTACCTTATGATTGAGAACAGATGATGGCATGCGATTAATGAGATAGCATGCAGTAAGTATAGCATCACCCCAGAATGTGTATGGAACATTACCATCAATTAACAAGGCACGAGTGGTTTCAACCAGATGGCGATTCTTGCGCTCGGCTACACCATTTTGTTGAGGTGTATAAGGGCAAGATGTTTGATGGAGAATGCCATGAGATGAAAAGAATTGTTGAAATTGATGAGATAAGTACTCACATGCATTATCACTACGAAAAGTACGAATAGGAATACCAAATTGAGTTTTGATTTCATTGTAAAATAACTGAAAAATAGAAAACAACTCAGACCGATTTTTCATTAAAAATAACCAAGTACACCTGGAATAATCATCAATAAAAGTAACAAAATACTTAAACCCTAAAGTAGAAGAATGACGACTTGGTCCCCAAATATCAGAGTGGACCACAGAAAAAGGAGAAACAGCTTGACGGCTAAGACGACTTGGGAACGTACTACGAGTATGTTTCCCATACTGACAAGACTCACAATTTAATTTAGAAAGAGACGATAAATGTGGAACCATCTTCTGAAGCTTTGTAAGACTAGGATGGCCCAGACGAGCATGTATAGTAAGAGGAGAGTCCACAGTGGAGCAGGCTGAATAAGATGGAAATAGTTGATAGAGGCCTTGAGACTCACATCCTCTGATAATCTCCTTCCCCGAACTCCGATCCTGAAAGATGACAGAGGTTTTAGTAAAAGAAACAACACAGTCAATGGATTTTGTCAAACGACTAATAGAAAGTAAGTTAAAAGGAGAATCTGGGACATAGAGAACATGATCCAAAGATAAATTAGGTAAAAGAAGAACCGTGCCAATACCCCGTGATTGGACCAGAGACCCATTGGCCATAGTAATAGTGGGAAAAGAACCAGTAGTACAAAGGGAAGTGAATAAGGACTTATTACCAGAAATGTGATCAGAAGCCCCAGAATCAAGAGTCCAAGGGCCTATAGAGTGCAACTGAGAGATTCCAGCAAAAGAATTACCAGTGGGAGCAATAGATGTAGTAGGACCTGATGGTTGCTTCTCAGACTTATTACCAGCCGGAGACCCAGAAACATTGGAGACGGGAGAGTCCATAATCAAGAGTAGAGAAAAAAAAATCCAAAAAGACTGATCACACAACTAACCGGAAGAAGAGGGATCAGAAAAATAAGACCGGATCCAGAATCGTCTCAGCAAGACGAAAAAATCGCAACCAGCCGTGGCCGGAACGGAGTCGGCACGCGCCTCCACAATCGCCCGGAAACTGACAACGAGACAGTTCCGGGGAAAAAAAATTTGTAAACTACGATGAACAATGGGTTCACCGAAAAAAAAAAATTCAAACGTTCCTTAGGCTCTTGATACCATGTTGAATATCGAAAGAGAAGAGAGGAACATTTGAAAATAATACTGTGTGTATCAACTACACAGCGGAGTCTATTATATAACTAAAAAGAAAGAAAATACAAACAGATATACACGATGTGGGACTTCTATACTACTATTCTAGATATACACGATGTGGGACTTCTATATTACTATTCTAAACTATCATTTACAACAGCCTTGATTCAGTTTGTAGGAAAGGATGCTAATTTTTTAGGGTTTAACTATATAATAATAATAATAAAAGTAGTAATGGTAGCACTCTTGGATGTTTGAGGTTTCGTGCTTATGTCTGGAAAGATTCATTATTTGTCATGCTGCATCATTGATATACGCATTTTCTTTCACTTAAGAACCACAATATTTGAAGGAGTTTTCACAATGTGTACATTACTCAAGGGATGGTACATTATTGGATGGTGTGGCCTTTTCCTTTCTCGTTTACAAGTAGATTGTATATACCTTTTAACTCATTTAATGATATTTGTCTCCATTTTTAATCTTAAATATTGATAATTGGTTGTTTACGAATGCTTGGTATTATGAATTATGATTTGGTCATTTAGTTTCTTTATTACAATGTTCACATCGTATTGTAATCTGCTGCCCCAAATGGCTGACACAAGTCATTTTATACCAGATCAGTTTCCTCTACATTACTATAAAATCTGCTTTTACATTTTGCTGTGATTTTACAACTTGGGACTGTCTTGTGTTGCAGCTGCCAGCTCTTATTTGTCCTGGTATAAAATTACTAGCTTTTCCCCTATGCCCTTCATTCAAGATCAAATAGTGCACCTATTGCAGGTATTGCTACTTTTATAACTGATATGTTTTCATTTCAATCGAGTTTTTGTCTTCTAGATATCTGCTAACATGCTCCTTTTGGCTTGCCATATAGGCAAATATACCTGCTGCTTAAGTGCCAATATGGAATGGACTTAACACCAGGAGCCAATGCTGTTAATCTCGGCCTGTCATTGATTCTGTCGAGATACTGGGTCATTAGTTCAATAAATCTATAATTTATATTTGAAAAATTATAAACATACTTAAATACCTATAAAAAATATACATCGTAAGCAAGTTCTATCCATATGTTCTTTACATCCATCCGCTTTGTGGAATTCTAGTAGTTTGTAATATTTGAGTCCACGTGTTCTCGGTTTAAGTACTTTTGATTGTCTTATGTTCATGTTCTACTCAGCAGCATGTTTAACTTTTGTAGATTACCATCCTTTGACATCTGATGTAAATCACTTATATTTATGTCTCTGTCTAAATTTTATTGACATAATTAACTGACCAGGTTGTTCTGCTTGATGTAGAAAGTGTTGGTTAATCTCTTTCTTACAGGTTTTTCCTTAAACGTTGTCTTGTTCTTGTCTGTATTCATGAGCTGTTACATTGAAAACAAAATGGTATCTGTTACAGGTTTTAACATTAAATGTTTCTTTTAACATTGTCTTATCTTAATATCTTACAAGCTTCATTTGAATCTTGTAGGCTTGCTAGTCAATAACATTGAATTATTTTGCCAAGATGAGATTGCTCTGTATAAACAATGTGCTTTCTTTGTTATCTATTACAGATATTTTTTTTCTTTCTTCTTTCTTCCTCCTCCCTCGCTTTCTTTTCACTAATTCAATTCATATCTCACCTTCGTTGAATTATCTTAACATATGTGCAGTATTTGCTCTGTTAATATTGGAGATAGATCTTTAGGAAATGCAATTCAGTTCGTTAAATCTACCATCACCTTTTCTGTTTCTATTTTCCCTTTGACAAAATAAATTGCAGCATAAGGAGATGGTGAATTCAAGCTTATAATTGATCCATGAAGAAACAGAATTTATGTTTCAAACCACAAAATTTATGCAGTGCGTTCTGTTAATGTGCTTATTTTTTTATCATTAATCACAGTAATGTTTTTGAAAGGGAACCTTGACACATTGGTTGGTGTTGTCACCATGGGACCCTGTTACAGCTCTGGGTTCTTTAGAAATTGGAATTGGTATTATAGAAAGGAAGAACAAAGAAACAAATGGAAATGGAAGAAAATAGGATCTGTTTATTGATGAGAAAAGAAAAACCAACCTACACGCAAGAGAAGAGATACTTTCTCTTGCCAAGGGGCACTCCCCCTCAAACTTAGCACTCTCTGCCTATATTCAGAAAATACCAAAAACTGAATCCTATAGTAAGGACACACTCCCTTTTTATACAAACAAAACCAATCCACGTGACTAACTTCCTAATGACTAAGCATTTGGTACAAGGTATATTTTAAGATTTTCGGAAATTGAATATTTCTAAATTTTTTATTTCCAGATATTATCGTAAATTGAATGTTTTCGTCATATTTTTGGAAATCGTGATTTTCAGGCAAAAAAAATTTTCTCTTTTAACAAACACCCTAAGTATATTTCCTAAGGAATATTCTTTACCTTCTAATACAAGTCGTATCAATACTACCCCTTATGAAAGAACCTTGTCCTTGAGGTTATCAAATTAGGCAATAGTTTGTGAGAGAGGTTGTAGTTATTATGCCAAACAATATGGATACTTGATAGTTCTATGAGAAAATCATGTGTGCTCCAGATCTTCACTGTACTCGTTAAGGTCCTAAATGTAGCCAACTACTCTTGCCCTTCCATTTAAACCAACAAAACCTGATCTGAATCTAACATAGTACCAACTACCGAGGGTCAGCATGATTTATCGCAAAACTTGTCAAGAAAAGAAGCCAGATAAAGAGATATTACAGGACCACAACGTACCAAATCCAGCACTCATAAGGGCTTAAAATTATACATATCTTTCTAAATATGCATTATGTATGTGATGTCAGGTCTCGAGTATTACTTATTATTTGGTGATTTATAAAAGAATAAGTACCTGTAAATATTTACAAGTAATATCACTTGGATCCATTTGGATGCAAGTGGTTTTATATAAAAGACAGAAAAGTCATCATAATGAATTTTTTCCCATAATATCATTTTACAGGTAGAACCGTTGGAAGTTCAGGAAGCATGGGACCAGAGCAAGCAATAAATATTGGTACGGCTTCTGGTTGCATTCAAGAAAACACTCATGTATGGTCTAATTCAATATCACACAGAAGTAGAACTGTCAACAGAAAGGATTCAAATCTTGAGGAAGATTTTTGGGATTAGAACTGAATAATTGTCACGCTACTAAACTCAAAATTAGTTTCCTACTTATGTGGCTCACTTTTCCTACATGGGTTGCAAAAATACATGAGGAAGTAACTGGCCCGGAAGAGATAATTAGAATCATGGAATATATATATATATAAACACTTGCTTGTAGGATGTCAAAATTGAAAATAAACTTGCTTTTTCTTCTTCTTTTTCTGTGGTGCAAAATACTTTCGCAAATCAAATTTCCGGTATGAATTAACAAAGGCAAATGCTGGAAACAGAATTAGAATCATCCTATTTCATTGTAAAGTAGCATTATTTATTTTGTTTATTCTCAAGGAGAGGGGCCTCTTGCAAATGCAGAATAAGGATCATACTCAGAGGTCAATAGTATGACCCTTCACGTACATTGCACGTCAGCTTTAAAGAGAAATTTGAGTAGAGTGCATCTATCAAGACAGATGAACTCAAAACTAATCTGTTGTATACTTCTATGCATGTTTCAATGTTGCGACTCAATCCCACCCTGATTTGATGCAGGTTTTTTACAAGTATGAGATACACATACAACTGTGAGTTTGAACTCCTAAAATTCCAAATTTCTGAAGAAATCATTGCATGCACGCCAAGCACGTCATGCATACCGCCATCAATAACGGTGGGTTTGACAGAACAAGTACAAACAAGTGTATTTTATTCTAATATGTAAGGGCATGTTGTGCCTGGTACATAATCAACCAAAATCAAGCATCTTATGAAATTCAGATTCATATTATAGAGAGCTGAAACCTGAAAGTGAAAGCGCCGGATCAAGCAACTGAAGTCCAAAGTTGAAACAGTTTTAATTATACTAGATAGACATTGTTAAGTCTCTGGAACATTGCATCTGTGTACAAACCATTTTCAATAGTAGTGACACAGTTAACTGAACTGAAAGCAACAGATCTAATTCGTCACCAATAAATAAGATTACATATTAGAGTTCTAGATCAAACACTGCAATTGTTTATTTTCCAAACACTTCGAAACTTTTAGCACAAATTCAGAAAGCAAGAGATGGCAATGTTGTCAAGCAGGAAGGCCGGCTGCTTCAAGTAGCTGTTTCACCTTAGTGATGTAATCGCTCATTGCTTCCTCCTTGGATTTCCCTGCCAAAGATTTTTGATGTCTCTCAGAAAATCATTGTTATCAAATGCGGATTGTGGCATGTCGCGGCCAACCCCGAAAAACGCTATAGCGTTATAGTGGGTTGCGGAAATAGTGGAATAGATATATGACAGAAATAATGATAAAAAGAAACATTTTTTAAAAGTAGAGATAGCAGAAGTGACAGAGAGAGACGCGGATAGACTAAAAAACTCTTAAAATTTTTCTGTTACACATTTAAATTTAGGACAAAATTGACATTTTGTCTTATGACAGCAATGTGGCTGCGATTTGGTCGCAAATGTGATCGCAATTGCCATTATTGCGTTTTGGTGTGGCGCGGCGTGGTTTCTTGCGGCAAGGCACCGCAACGCCCATACGGCGCGGCTCGCGGCGCTATTGCGGCGCAATTAACTACTATGCAGAAAAATATAAAAGTACCAAGAGAAAATAGAAATTGATCTAGCTAGCTATCCTGGACACTTGAACCGAAGTGTTTGTGTTTGTATTTTAATACCTTCAACAGCCTTCCATGCATCCCATTTAGCTCTGTCCCTCATGTTGAACATTCCAGGACGGCCTGTAAATCATGCACAAATTCATGAACAAGGACAATCCTTATGGATATAGAAAAGGGGGGGAAATTTTAAAAATCCCACCCCTTATTGGGGAAGGTAATAGAGAGGATTCCAATACCAAAGATATTGATTTGAGAATCATTTGTTAACAAAACAGCAAAGAGCACTCACTGGTATTGACAGGTCCAACAGTGGCTTGCTTGAACAATCCATAAAGGATAAGCTTGTCTTCATTTGTTGTACTCTCTGGCAGACTCTTGGCTTTCTCAGCATACTGGTCAAAATCCTCCTGCATAACAATGTCCAAATTAGTGTGTGATGCTTTAAGTGTCAATTTTTTTTTACAAGCACAATATTAAGCACAGAAGTGTAAAACTAGATCAAAATTCATAACATGAGTACATATAAGATTCTGATACAAACAAAATTGCCATAAGAACAGGCTAATTACATTATTTGAACAACAGGGCTCTCTCCACAATTTCGTCAAACAGTTGCTAAAAGCATTGTTTTTTGCATACAACCAGAATCACTAAACCCAATTTGATAGCATGTGCTTCTGCCTTAATTCATTGATCCATAAAAGAACAATCAATCCCACCAAAAATCTTAATCAGTATCATGAAGCCAACATACAGATCAAGGGATTCCTGTTACAAATCACCAGCTCCTGAAGCTAGAAGTCACAAGAATTATTACCAATAAAATCTAAACGAATGCATAAACAAAGAGATGTTATAATTGGCTGTTACTTTTCTTTATTCAAAAGGAATACACAACTATCTAAGAAGCCACTATGTAAAGGATTGATTTTGGGATTCACAATTCCAATTTTCAACAAGTCAAAAGTTATTACTTCCTCTAAGGCCACAAAACAGGCCCATCAATCTATTTTACTAACCTGAAGACAAATCTACAAAATCCCCACCAATTAAAAAAAAAAAAAGACCTTTTTTTCCCTTACAAATTCATCACCCCATATCAAATTAAACAGTGGCATAGATCTAAAACACCAAAACGGAAGAAAAAAATAAAGTATAAAATGAGATTAAAGAGAAGAAGGCAAGGATCTGTGCTAAATTGAAGAGTGACATGATTAATGACGTGAAGTGGATACGAGATTGATGAAAAAGAAGCGATGAAACATATGAAAGCACATAGATTAAGAGAGAGACCTGCAAACCCATGTTTGTTTTGGTTGTGAGATTGAAAGTGATCTTGATCTGATTGTTGCTTCTACACGATGATGAGCGTTACGTTCGAAGCGGACTTATAATTGCGTTGTCTCTGGATATATTCACCACTCACTCACGCGCGTCTACGTTAACGCAAGCATATTCCTCCCACCAGTTAAAAAATGTCATAATTTCATAGGTAGATGCAATTAAGGTTTTTCGTTTTCTTTTAAATTAAATTTTGATATTTCATCAAATTATCCTCTCTTTTAAAATCTCACCATGGGTGTGGGTGAGTGTGTGGTTGTGTGTTCTATTCCCTGTAACCTACGAAAAAAAAAATCTCACCATGTCCTCTGACCCGGGTCAACTCTGACGGGTGAAAGGGTCATTGCATGTTTTTTTTTTTTAATTTTTTTTATGAAATAATATCGTTTTATTAAAAAAAAAATTAAAATATTTGCAAACCTAAATTTAATTGTTCTCTACTTTCCTAGCGACCTAGAGGTCTTCCATCTTCACTTCGTTGCCGTGGATCTTATAGAAAAGATAAGAATTTTATCATTCAAATGAAATCCTTATGGTCATCGATGGAAAATAAAAATTCATTCTTACTTCATTTAATTTTTTCTTTGTCAGAGACTTTATCAAAAGATGCAGAACTGGATCAGCATAGTGATTCCATTAGAATATAAGTTTTGTAGTTTGGTATCTTAATAGTTTAATTAGATTGTGTAATATTGACTTGTGGTTGTAATTAGTGAATTATATTAAGTATATTTTAAATCTTTGATGATTGATGATTGATAATTTTTTTTAATATTTTTAATTGGATATATATTTAAATATTTTTAATATATAAAATTGGGTTGATCCATGACCTCCTGGTTGAACCCGTAACCCCGTAACCTCAGCCGGGTTTTTAAACACTAAAATTATCTACTCGCACGTAATTGCAAAAAATATTTTTTTGTTTGGATAAGATGTAAAATAAATATTTTATATGTAGATATATGTTGCATTAATTTTCGTTATTTATTAAAAATGATCTTATCTGGTGTTCTATGTCACTTGGTTTTTGTGAGGTGATGTGTTTATTTGGGATGTCTAACTGGTATATTATTCTTTCTATTACCGAGACATGAATTATGTGAAAGGAAAATACTTCAGTGTATAACGTCAATACTCACGTTAACTTACTTTAAGAATACGTGGCAAAAGAGAATTCATGTCATAGGCTATAAACTAATCATTAATATATATTTTTACAGGTTGGATTTTTTCTGCAGTTAGATAAATTATTTATATTGAGTTTAAAACGATTTCATTTTGGGACAGAATTTGTAATCATAATTTATTTTAGAGTTATAATAGTTTTTTATTATATTTTTTTAATCTTTAAATCTAAAACAACGTCATTTTGGAACTGATTGTAGATAATTCATCATCACTGTAGAAATATTAAAGCTTTTTTACAATAATAAATGAGGGGTTAGTATAATTCTAAGAATATTTCACCAAAGAATTAAGTTATTATTCAAATTAATTAATTTTTTTTCTGAAAGCGAGATTAATTTAGAAGTTTGTATTCCTTATCAAAATAAACATTTTTATTGTTTAATTATTTATTAGAATGAACTAACTTTAATGATTTAATTTAGAGGCATATAATTAATATTATCTATCTTAGGAACATATTAAGAGATAAATGACCAACACAACCTTAGACTTATTTTTTTTTTTTGGTAAAAGGAAAGGGCAAAAAGCCCCAAACCTTAGACTTATTTAAAACTTTGGAGAAGCCACATGAAATAAAAATCTTACACATGTTTTTGTAATAGCAATGTAATTGCAATGAGTATAGTAAAGCTATCACCTATTGAAATTATCTAACCATTTTAAGTATAATTGATATAGTTGATCAAAGTTAATATTTTTGCATGAAATTTGTGGCTTCTGCCTAGGCATTTCATTGTTTTTCTAGTTGTTTTCCCTAGCAAAATTTGAAAGATTTCCTTTTGATTTACCAGAAGTGAAAAATAGCAACCGGTTATCAAACCGAATATCGAAGAATCAAATTTGGTTTACTTAAAAAAAAAAAAAATAATACTGTTAAAAAACCACTTCAACCCAAAATCTTAAGGTGTTGGGTGAGGGACTTTTTAATGATTTATATTATATTCTCTAACATATCCCCTCACGCAAGAGCTCTCTGAACTTGAAATATGGATATGACACAAGCTCATTATTGATCTACCTTGTACTGCACAAGCCCATTTTTTTAATCTGCATTGTGCATTTCTTAATTCCACCTGAAAGTAAGATGGTGAGGATTGAACTCGTGACCTCGTAGTTATTTAGTGAAGACCTTTTTAATGATTTATATTATATTCTCTAACAAATACCCTTTAATATGATAACTCATAAGAGTAAATATTTAATAAATGAAATCAGAAGCATATGGTAAGTGTGGTACATGCCACCATAAATATGCATCTTACAGACTACCGACCAAGGACCGGTACCATCACATTCCATTGCTTTTATCGAGAGAGACACCGGATTTATAAGAGAACACATTTTATATACAACATAACATAATAGTTCAGGGAAATATTAATCAAGGTATGAATCCCACTTTAATTTTTTTATTATGAGAACAACATGAGATAACATATTTACTGTTATCTAGAGAAAATATAATCCCAAACATAAATTTAGACGTAAAAATGCTTATTCCATATTAAGTACAAATTAAGTACACATTAAATTGGAATAAATTACAAAAGCATACAAAAAATTATTTTTTCCACTAAAATTTTGATTGTCGGAAATCAAACAAAATTAAAAATTCACTTGCATATTATATGAAAAGGCACTCTGTAAATAAAATAAATTATATAATTATTATAGAAATTAATCTAAGCATTACAGTATAATCTCATAAGAGTCAATAAGTAAGAATTATATAAATTTTGGCTCTCAACAAGACAATAGAAGCAAAAATTATCCACCTTCCCACAATTCCAGGGTTAAAAAAAAAAGACTTGCCATCAACGCATAATAAAAAAACAGAACATGAACAAAATAAAAACTACCAAAAACAACGAAATAATCCAGACAAAACCAATGACTAATCAAACCAACAAACTTAAATAACAGGGCACGAAATAACTAATAATAGGCGAAAAGATCCACGATTAAGATTAAGCATGTCCTTAATAAAGCTAATCCTCGAGCAAAAATTGTCTTGCAACAACTATTATATGGAATACAAACTCGAACTTCTTCTCAAGGTCATCATCACTTCTTTTCTTCCTTTTCGGCCTCAGCAGCCTTCTTCAGTCTGGCACCATAATGGCGTTTGTTTGTGCGTTCAAGGCGAAGCTTGTAATAAGCTTTGAATGCCTTCATTTCATCTGTAACCTTAACAAGCTCTACAGATGGTTTCTCCCTCACAATGGGCAAGTACGAACCCTGGACTTGTGTGGCATTTGCAAGTTCCTCGGGGGTAGAATCACCAGCCTGCAAAAACACATTGGGCCAGATGAATGTCTAAACATATTTTCTTTTACACCTTCAGCAGCAATGATAGCAGCAAAATTAAGAAAAAGCCCTCACAGCCACAACAATAATTGCATATTTGCATTACCTTGACCTTGCGTGCCCGTCTTGGGAACACAACCAACTTGGCCTTGTATGTTTTCAGCCTCTGCACATTAGCTTGCTGCCTTTCCAAAGATCGGTTCTTGCGGCGATGATCAACAGCAATGCCTATGGTTGGAGCAAGTTTCTTGGGAATACCAGCAGCCTATGACATAAAATAGAAGAAATATACAATAAAAAAGACAAAGTGAAAGTAAAACTCCTAGTGATTTACAGTTTCATTCCATAGTTGATGCCTAAAACAATCTTTGGGGTTCTTTTAACATCTTCAAGCTAAAAGTGGAAAAATAATCCCAGAAATCAGATTTTCGAATTAAATATCTCATCATAGCAATAAAGCATATAGACTATGTGCTGTTCCATAGAAGAACCTAATTATAAATAATACAGGCGTAGCATCCTCAGTGTACCAACTAAAACAAGTTAAAACTTCCAAGCCGGACAACAATTATATACACCCCATCAAACCATCATAAGATATAGACAGAGATAAGATATAAAACAAGCTATTTTTACCTTGAGTTCTTCAAGCGAAAATCCTCTACCAGCTCTGACTTTCATGTTATATTTCAAAGTTTGACCATGAACAACAGGTCTAAGAGGTCCAGAAGTAGGCCTGGGGAAAATCTTAACAGCTTTCTTCTGACGAGCTGAATAATGCAGCACGACCAAAGAAATATAGCAATAATCAACAATAATCCAAACTAACTTTTATTAATAAAAAAGGACCAATACCAAATAATTACTAGAAGAGAAGTTCTAAAAGAACAAGAAAAGTTCTAAAAGAACAAGAAAAGTTATTAATTTTACCCTGCCGTCTTCTAGTCTTCCTTGCTGGTTGATTGAACCAGGTCTTCACATAGTTTTGCCAATGCTTACGGAAGTGTCCGTTAGGGATAACATTGTTGTGCTTAACCATGGCTTACCTACGAATGTCAGCCATGGAAATAAATGAGAAATATTTTAAAAAAAGTAAAGAATCAGAACAAGATAGTAAAATCATAACAGATCGATTAAAAACACAGAACACTATACTGATCTGGCTAAACATATCTACAAGGCATCCAATGTCCCCACAAAAATATAATCAGATATTTTGTGCTAGCAAAAACCAAGAGGAATATATCTACAATTGACCACCATCTTTACAAATTACAACATTTACAAAATGAAGTGCAAAAAAAATAAAATAAGCAAGTTCAATGTCGAATCAATCTATTGGGAATATGACGAAAATTGTTTTTTGATAACATTTTCATCTTTCTAATCAGGAGATAGTCTCATTAACAATGAATCATACGTGACTTGTAACAGGTATACAAGTCAATATTATCATAGAGTACTGGAGGTCAGAGCAATATTCAGAGCCAGATGAGAACAATAACAAATCGAAATCAAACACCGAAAACAAAAAGCAAGGGAGAACAAAATCACAAAATGCGATGGTTTAACCACTAATTAAATCACAAACGCCGAATCGAGAAAACAATGAACGGACACAAGAGAACGTTTATTTTCAAAAAAAAAAAAGGAAGTTAAAACAAGAATGAAAAACTAGAGTATCAGAAACTTAACAGGTAAAAATATTTGGCAAAATGAAGATGTCGAAGGAGAAAAGCACGCAGAATAGTGATGGAGAATCTAAGAAGAAGAAGAAGAGAGGCGAGAGGTACCTGAGTAGTGTTCCACACGCAGAGCAGCTGCAAATGATGGTAGAGACTAGGGTTAGGGTTAACGCTGGTTTTTAAAGGAGCCTGCGATTCATACAAGACCTAAATTGGACGGGCTCAGATTTTTATTGCTATTTGGGCTGTGTTGGGCCTCGAAACATGGGCCTCCACATAGAATGGGCTTTAAAACATGACCTAGTTTATTATGACCAATGTAAAAAAAAGTTCATTTAAAAAAATAAACATTTTGACAAAGATCTCCCCTCGCAACGGTGATTATGCTACTTTTTCAGATTCAGTAAAGCAAATACAAATTCAAGCAAAAAAAAAAAAAAAAAAGTTGGAGGAAAGAACTCTTAATAACCTAACTTGCTAATTGAAGATGGTAACTAATCAGATAAGCAAATTAGGCATACTAGGTTATCTAATCCAATTTATTTCTGTCTACGTTCAATAAATAAAATATTTTTGTTAAGCAACTGAAATTAACCTAGTGATAAGAAATTTAAATAATTTATATTAGACGGTGTGTTCAATTCTCACTATTCTATCAAAAAATAAAATAACTTTGTTACCTAAAATATCTCTATTTCTCTCTCCGATTCCCGTTTCTCATCCAAGAAAAAAGTTTCAAACTTGCAATGTTAAGTTGGACGAGAAAAATCTTAGTGTATCAGGATGATCGAATTCAATAGTCTTTTTTATTAAAAAGGAAAAAATAGAATTTAAAGAAAAATATAAAAAAATAGGTAAAAATAAATAAATAGTTCTCTAGTAATAAAAGGGAGGGAAAAGCAAGTGTTATGCAACATGAAAATGGTTTACTTTCCTACATAGACTTCGAAATTCGTGTTTTCATATTTCATTTTATTTTTTAAAAAAAAATGGTGGATTCCATTAATTTTTATGTGTATAGCATGATGAGACTAATATCCTGCAACATTATAATGGTTTAACCCTAAAAGGGACCACCAAACACTGATATTTTTCTCAAGTTGGACGAGTCCCCACTTCTCTCTCTTTTCTTATTTTGGGTTTTGGTTTTCTTTCTTTCTTTTTACCTTTTTTTTATATTTTTCTTTAAATTTAATTTTTTTTCTTCTTTTTAATAAAGAGGACCACCCGTGCACTGATATTTTTCTCAAGTTGGACGAGTCCCCACCTCTCTCTGTTTACTTATTTTGGGTTTGAGTGACATGCAACGCTTCCGTTTATTTATTTATGATTTGTTTAAAAGCTTTTCTTGTAAGCTTTGATGTTTGAAATTGAATGAAACTTTGGGAAATAGCATCGCGTGGTGCTCGTGTGAATTATAATATAAATTGCGTCTTTTTATATATTATAATTGAGATGATTAAAAATATGTGTTTTTTAAGTAAATATGTAATTTTTTGTATATACAATCGATTCATTTCATTTTTTTTCTATAATTTTTTATAAAAGTAATTTTATTAAAATATATCAAATACAAGTATAAATTATTTTATTAAAATTTATTAAATTTAAATTATTTAAAATATAAAAACTACAAATTTTTTAATAAGCACGAATAATATAAAAAATTTAGATAAAATATTTTTTAAAATATATTTACAATTTTGGTACATTATGATTAGATCGATTTTCATATTTGGATTCGAATATGTATGCAATTAAACTTTTTCTTTTTCTTCATTTTTTTTTGTCTTATTTGATTTTTTATTTTTCAGTTCGTTTTTCGTTGGTTTGCGTATTTCACTATCTAAATATTATGAACACGTGTAATGATCACTCGAATTTAATCTATGTATTTAAAAATTAAAGGAAAAAAATATAATTGACAAAAGAGACGGTGATATAATTACTCAAAATTGAGGAGGTAATAAGATTTTTTTCACATTATTCATTGGTTCTCAACGATTTTATAATTTGAGTCTAGTATGTTTAAATAAGCAAAAAAGCTCTTTATCAAGTTTTAACATGATTGTGTTACTAGAACTCAAATCTGAGACCATTGATAAAATATGAACAATTTCTTATCATTTGATCCATGTAATTGATGGGGAAAGAAAATAAAACTTACCTAACGGGATTACGAAGATGAGAAGTTAATGGCTCAAAAGGGATAGAATTTGTGAGGGAGTAGGAATCATACTTAGCTATTAATAGAGAGGAGCAAAGTTTAAAAAGTGTTTTAGGAGGAAGACCCGAAAAGGAAATTCAGAAAGGCTTCTGGGAGTCTTTGGTATGAAAATATGTTCGGTACTACTCTAGTACTGAAGACTCAATATATCATTTACTTAATTTAGAAATAATAATACATTTTTTATCATTTTATCCTTTTTGTATGGTTATTTTCTTCTAAACCATCACCTCTTCTTACTTTTAATAAAGGAGTACATAATACAGTAGTATTAAAGATATGCTCGTTTGGTATGGGTATTTGGTATGGAATAATGGGAAAGTGGGATGAGGAATATTTAATTACCATATTTGATATGGGTATTGTGATAAAAATCTCACCAAATAATTTCCTCATGTATATCTTTTGGTATATCTTTTTTGCCTATGGTATTAGATTGTGAGTATAACATGATGAGTCAAATAATTATCCCGATAATATTTTATCATCAACAAAACATAGAATCAGTAAAATTAGTCCAACTTTCCGAACAAAATTTTGGCCAACCAAATACTTTTTCGTAATTTACCCGAGATAAAAAATTCTTACCAAATCTTTAACCATCTTTTTTTTAGGTAAAAAAAAATTATCTCTCGTACCAAACGTCTTTTTAATATTTTGTTTTTTCTGTAATAAACATTTTTCTCATTCGAGGAAGACAATAAAAGAAGGAAAGTGACAAAAGAGAAACAAGCATAAAAATGGGAGAGGAGTGTGGTTTAATATTTTTATTCAAGTACAGCCTATCTCACTCACCTATTCAATGGTAATTTGGCATAGAAGCTGAAACTTTTTATTTTTTATTTTTGTGTGTGTGCGATTTGCATCAAATTCTTTTGGGATCAGCACGAGACTTGATCGTAGTGCATGAACCAAAACACCGTTTCACTCATCTATTCAAATGGCAATTTGGCATAGAAGCTGTAACTCTTTTTTATTTTTTATTTTTTTCAGTGTGTGGGTTTTTGCCTCGTATTCTTTAGGGACTAGAACGAGACTTGACCGTAATGCATGAATCAAAGCTCGTCAGAAATCAGCTGACCAATAGCAAACTAGCAGCGGGTAGACCACCATTGTTTCACAACCAGAGGTCAGTCTCTCAAACTTTTTTTTTTTTTTCCTTCAAAAATTGTCAAATATTTTAGTTTAAACATTATGTAATTCAAACATATATTTATTTTTTGTAAAGTCGTAATTAAAGAATGGCTTCTTTTTTCCTATAAGTTAAGAGTTTTAAAAAATAAATTTTATCAAAACAATTTCTTTTCAACGGTGTACTGAAACTAAAAAAGTAATAATCATTTCCAATATTTTGGCTCAATTATTTCCTTTCATTATTATTTTGTAGAGAATAAAAAACATCTTTATACTCACTTCCATACTTTAGAAAATACTCGTTAAAATTTAAGAGATAAAATATAAATAAACTACACTTACTTTCATATGTCTTTTCATTATTTCTTGTCATTTTAAATTCTACGCCACTTTATTTTTAAGGGAAATTATACTCTTATGTTATATAAGATATATCTCTCATGTCACACTCACATAAAAAGATGTGCCCCTCTTTTTTTAAAAAAAAATTGGTGGACTCGATTTAATTTATCTCATAATATAAGATAATATCTCTCTCATAGCATGAGAGAAGTAAAACCCTATTTTTAATCCATTCAGACACGCATAACTTGCTTTCAGGCATGTTATTTTATTTTTTTATATGCCGAAATAAAAAAAATCACGGTAAGATTTGTCAACAACCACGTGATAATACATATGATGTGAGTCTGGACCAGATATTTTGACAAACCATTACCTACCTTAAAAGAAAAGAAATAAATGAACGAAATGAAAATGAAAGAAAAATGATTTTATCAACAACAAAAATGAAAGAAAAATGAAGACATAGAAAGAGTCTTGATTGTCCTGCCGCATATTGTTTTACATAATTTTCCCTTTTTGGAACTTCTATGCGGCATGAGAATTGCGTTGTACTTTTCCTCTCTCTTTTTTTGCCAATAAGATAAGGGTTTAAGTTTTCTTTTATTATAGGATTGCGTGAGAGAAAAAAGTAGAAAGAAGTTAAATGCGGGTCCCATATTTTATAACTAAAAAGAAAAGAAAAATTAATTAACACGGAAAATGAATTTGTGTAGGAAAATGATTTACTATCATGTAACATGAGAGTATTATTTCCCATAAGATAATGTATAGATTGTATTCACTTAATCTTTTCTCTCATATTTGAAGTTGACTTCCTCTAATGTTAAAGGATAATTCAGTTGACAATTGAGCTTTTAAGGATTTGCTTAAGTCAGAGATTTAAATCTTGCCTCAATAATACACCTGTTGTTCCAATAAGGGGCTAGCCTATAGGGACCGTATCCCGACTTTTTAATTTTCCAACTTTTTTTTGTATTCAAGTAGAAATTGAACACATAACTCAATATAAACTTTAAAATATAACCTTATTAAAAACTAGGGTTTATCATCTATCATTTAATATGATCATAAAAAATTTCTTACACACATAACATTTTGTGGGACCCGCAGCAAAAAAATAATTTTACTCCGACACACAAAATGAATCTCTATAACATAACACAATCACTTTTCCTACAACATAACTCTTATAAAACCCTAAAATCTAATACACACATTAGACATTTTGGAGCCAAGCCTGTATTCAATTTTCCAACTCTAAGAACTCATGAGTTGTACCTTTTTTTATAATATGTTACATATTAAAATACTTCATTATTAAGCAATGTGGAAATGGATCAATTATAATAATAATAATAATATAGAGATATAAAATTATTAATAAAATCTCACCCAATGAGTTAAGATTTTGAGTTGAATTGGTTCTTTATATGGTATCAGTGGCGGAGCCACTTGGAAAGTAGGTGGTGCCTTGGCAGGCACCACCTAATTTTTTAAAATGATATAGATTTTCTTAAAAAAAAATTGATAAAACCTTGATATTAGTTCAATTTTTAAAAATAATACAACTTTGGCACCACCTGATTTTACTGGCTGAATCTTTTGGCACTACCTAACTTTTTCCCTGATTCCGCCACTATATGTTATCAGAACCGAAATAACCAAGTGGTCATGAGTTCAATTCTCACTCTCAGCACCAGATAGACAAAAAAAAATGGGTTCATGCAATATACACATTTTAAACCCAAACAATTCTTTCACGAGGGGTTGAAGATGTTCTTTACAATTTGTCTCGTAAAATATATATACCTTAAAATAAAGGGAAATGATTTCAATCAGTGATGAACTCCAATTCAATACACCAGTTTGGAAAGGAAAAGGCGCAACCGTTGAAATAATGGATTTTATAAGAATTATCTTGTAGGAAAAGTGGTTGTATTATGTTATAGAGATTTGTTTTGCGTGCTGGGTTTTTTTTGCTGCGGGCCCCACAAATATTGTGTGTGTAGAAATTTTTTTGTGATCATGTTAAATGATTGATGATAAACCCTAAAATAATTCATAAATAATAAAACTGTTGGAGCCGAAAAAAATGAACGGATACAAATATCACGTAACGTAACGTAACGTATTCAAATACCTTTTTAGGAAGCCAGATGATGATACCTAGAAGATGGAAAAACTCAAACAAGCGTTTTAGCTGAACTTTAAAACTATTAATATGATTACCACTCCAATTCATAGAAGAGATAAAGGAAACTGGCAATACGTTTATCAAAAAAGAAAGAAAGAAGGAAACTGGCAATATTAACAAAGATAAAAAAAAAAACTGAGACTAATTAAGTGGTAATAATAATCTAATCTAGGTCTAAAGAATAGAAAAATAGTGATATAGTGCATAATACACGCATAAATCTTGTTTAATTTGATCCAACTAAATAACATATTAAAACTCAGGACCAGTTTACGCAATGTTGATGTCCTCATAATTTAATAGTAGGATGAGATGTCCTTTCCTCACATGTTTGGCGGGTTAAATTTCGTATCACATGATTCATCTCCTCATTTGTTAAATAAGTCGAAACAAACATGTTTTGTGCTTGTTGTGGGTTCGTATGCGAGACCCATTTATTATCCGGAAGATATCCATCAAATATATCAATCCTGTTTGAGTTGCTAAAAGAGGCGGAAAAGATCCAGAATCCTAATACCCATAAATAAACTTTATAAATAAGAGGTAAATATCTATTCTCTTTTTATTATACTATCTTATTATACTATTATTGTACATACATCACCCCTTTAGCGAAAGCTGTTAAATTCAAGGGTATATAATTCAAGAATAACTCACTAATGTATTGGGCTAGACATCTCTTGAAGACACAACAATGCTATATACAAACATGAAATTAGGACCATGTAGCTCTATGCATCAACAAAATTTCACACAATACACGCATTCTCATACAT
This sequence comes from Gastrolobium villosum, assembly GCA_032173675.1. Lineage (NCBI taxonomy): Eukaryota > Viridiplantae > Streptophyta > Magnoliopsida > Fabales > Fabaceae > Gastrolobium > Gastrolobium villosum. Next base: position 302,355 of record JAVKPL010010370.1, on the reverse strand, counting down.
ACATACACAGATTGCACGCTACACTTTATGATAGCATAACGTGGTTTCAGGGACCACTCACAAATCATGTCTATCATTAATCATCTTCACAAGCCACCCACCCACACAACATTTTAAACATGTCCCTCATATTCCTTTTTCATCAACACAAATGGCCTTATTCACTCAGCACTAGGACTTATCTTCCACCGATCTCAAATTCACACAGAGACAACAAAATGGAAAAGGCAGAGAAAGCTGAACAAATTTAATACTCCATGAAAAATACCCAAAAATTTCTTTCACAACAAAGGCGCCTGATCATATAGGTATTATGCATGAAAATAAGTTTGAAACTCCTTGGGGACATGAGATTTGCGTTTTTTTCTTTTGGTCAATAAGATAACGTTTGGATTGTTTTAATTTATCTTTTCTCTCACTAATCCATACATTGGCATTTTGGTATAGAAGCTGAATTTTTATTTTTATTTTGTTTTGCCTTGTATTTTTTCGCGAGTATACAGGACTCGATGAGGATGCAGGAATTAAAGCACGTGAAGAATGAGGGAGAAACAGCAGAGGGTGAAGTGAACAGCATAATTGGAGCGGACCCGTCCACCCCAGGATCACAGGCGAATACCTATGAGGCACCTCATGACGATGTTCCTGAGATTCATAACCAAGAGGTCAATCTATATATCTCTCTCTCATAATTTTGCTATTTACTGCGTCATGGACAACTAGTTTTAAATATATTTTTTAAATTTAAAAGATAAAATGAAGATTTTAATTAAAGTCTTAAAATCAATAATAAAAAAATTATTTCATATTCTAAAATCCTACTATATATTGTTAGGAATGGTGTCTTTGATGATATTGTAAGTTAAATAAAAAATTACCTGACTAATAAACACCCTTAAAAATTTCCTTCATTTTTAAATAGATTATAAATGAAAAGATAAGAGATTAGAAAAATAAGAAAAACATAGTGTAACAATAATTTCCCTCATTTATTATTGTTATTTTATGGAGAATAAAAATTAACTTTCAACTCACTTTCATACCGTAAAAAAAAAAAAAAATTAATTACTCAAAATTTAAGAAATAAAATGTGAATAAAGTAAACTAATCTTACTGTCATATTTCTAATTATTATGTCTTGTCAATCTAAATTCTATACGTGCTACTCTATTTTTTATATGTCACAACATGAAAAATAAATAAATTACACTATTCGTCAACAATCACGTGAATGGACCAGAATCACCAGATACTTCGAGAATCCATTTAATTTTTTTTTTCTTTTTTGATAAACCGAGAATCCATTTAATTAACTATAAATAATAAATGAAATAGAAAGACAGATAGGGACGGAGAAAAAGACTTGACTAAAGTGGGTTCTGTGGCCAGCTAGAGATGTTATTTTATCTTTATCCAAAAAAATAGAAGATGTTATTTTATTAAGTATATATGTTGTTTCTAATTTGTATGAAAAAATAATTCTACCAGAGAAAAAAACATTGATATATATTATTTTCATATAAATATTTTGTTCATTAATATTTAATAATATGTAAATATTTTTATAAACATATTACACGGTCTGTTTAATTGTGTTCTGATTTTTTTATTCTTAAAACTGTTTTATAAAATAATTATGGAAAATTGAAACAATTGTTTTCTATATAATTTTTTTGTAAAATTAAAAACCAAAACAAAAACAACACAAACATGTTCTATAAATTTGATTCTAAAAATAAAAAAACAGTTATAATTTTTACAATGTTTTTTATAAAACAATTCCTACCCAATGAATTTTTTAATTTTCTTATTCTGAAAAATAAAAAACTGTTTTTAAAAATAATAATCAAACATAACTTAAATTTACAGTAGAATTTCCGTTGGGACGAGTGTCCCGCTGCTGCACAGATATGGAATCCTCACTTTCATGCATCTTTTGCACCGCCGAAAGATGTATGCGACCAACCCACAACAACTAATCGGACAAAATCAACGGGGCCACAAATACTTATTTTGCTCCCTAATATTTCATTAATCGTTTTAGTTATCTTATTTCGATAATTACTAAAAAAAGGTTCCGTCTTTATTTTCAGAGTATGATTTTTTATTTTTTTTGGGTCCGTTTTAGATATGAGAGAATATTGTCACATCCAAAATAGTAGTTAGAACTTTATAAAAAAAATTATATTAATCTTTTCACATATATGTTTACATTAGAATTTGCAACAGTAAAGGTGTATAAAATGACTAAATCGAAATAGCTAAATCCTTAATTATAAATGAAAAAAAGATTGAGTAGAAATTTTGCTAATTTAATTGCGAAGTTTACTCGATTTTCCAATTACTTACTTAATATATATATAAATATATATATATATATACACACACACATTTTTAAATTTTTTTATTTTTAAAATTTATTCATCGGTATATGGATAAGGATTCAATTTGTTTAAATTCAATTTAAAATATCCACAAATCCGATTTAGGATAGGTGTAGTTTTTTAAATTCTTCGTAGTGGCAAAATTAGATAGTTTTAACTTTTAATCCTGATATAGAATGTATGATGCAAGACCAGACTAAGTAAAAATATGACTAATTCAGTGTAATTCAAAAATTTACAACTTTATCGAAAGATATGGGTTAGGCGTGGGTTACACGCGCGCGTCTTATTTCTCTCTGCTAGGGCAAAGTTATGGGTTCTAAGAAGGAAAGGGGTTCTACGAAGGAAATCTCAGTTGCATCATCAAGCATCGCGAAGGAAAATCAGGAAATCATGAGAAGAAGTATCAAAAGATCCAAAAATGGGGAGGAATTCTCCCCTGAATCGACTAATAGAGGTGCCAGCTTCGGGAATATACAGGAGCGTATACCATCTGGGAAGAGCAAATCATTTGCAGATGCTCTCAGATCTGATGGAATTTCGATGGAGGAAGAAGATCTCTGGCAAGAAGACCACATCGAGGAACATTGTGAACCACTTGATCCTGCGCTAGGTGAAATCAACGAGCTAGGGTTCCAAGTCAGTTATGGAGAAGATGGCTCTGTCAGCTTCAAGGGTTCGAAGGAGGCTAAGCTAAGGCTAAGGAGTCCTTGGAAGAATGCTATCATTGTCAAACTCTTGGGGAAGAAGGTGGGGGTCGCGTATATGAAGAACAAGCTCGAGAGCTTGTGGTCGAGAATGGGATCTATTGTTGTAGCAGATTTGGGTAATGACTTCTTTTCAGTCAAATTTTCAAGCGTGGAGGATCTAAATCTGGCTCTCACAGGAGGCCCATGGGTTTTAATGGGGCACTATCTTGCCATCCGCCGCTGGGAGCCGTTCTTCAACCCCCAAAAAGCAAATATCTACAGAGTTGCTGCATGGATTCGTCTTCCAGGTATCCCTTTAGAATACTGTGTTCAATCTGTGTTGAAAATGATAGGAAGCTCCATAGGAAAAGTTTTAAAAGTCGACAAAACTACCTCTTTGGGTGATAGGGGCAAATTTGCTAGAATCTGTGTTGATTTAGACTTATCTAAACAGTTGAGGGGTGAATATATCCTAGAAGGGGAAGTATTTAAGGTTGAGTATGAAGGAGTATATTTAATTTGCCTTAATTGTGGTAAATACGGTCACAATATAGACAAATGCTCTGAGCTCAAGAAGCCGATGGAGAGTAATGACAAGCAGGAGCCCGTGCACGAAGCAACTAAACCTGCTTGTAATCAAGGAGTGGGCCCCTGGATGGTGGTCCAGAAAAAAAAGTTTTTTAAACAGCAACCGAATGCTAAGAGCGATGGACAAGAAGGTAGAACTTTTGGTGAGGACATCTCCAACAAAAAGACAATTAGCCACAGAAACAAATCCCCTGTGATAGTATTGGGGTCTTCTTCCCTGAATTTGCAGCCTTCTAATACTATCGCAAGTCAGGGACCAGGGGATCAAAAAGAGAATAAAATTGCTAACCCCTATCAGCCTCCTCCTAGGGCAGTACCTAAAATAAATGGATCGGGCTACAAGAAGTCTCATCCCAAAGGAAGTTATAGACCTAAGATTCAGAACAAGGGGAGTTCCTTTGTGTTTACTTCGAAGGCCAATCCAGCAGGCAATAGCTCTAGCCCAGTAGAGCTCCCTTCATCCAATTATCTGAACAACCAGATCTCTAAATCTCAGGAGCCCATTAATCAAGGTGTCCTGATTAATGGGCCCAGAAACGAGATCCCCATTACCAGAATTAATGGTAATTCTATTACTTCCTCATAGTGTGTCTTAAATGCTATGGAGGGAGAGCATTCTAAAATGGATATTAGCAAGGGAAATAGCGAAGAACAAATGAATGGGGCTAAACCCCCTGACAAGGAAAATCTGAAAGGTTTGGTTGTTGAAAAAAATGTTTGTGTTATGGCTTCAGACCAATTGATTGAGAGTGTTCAGGGACTCATTAATCCTGACTCTGAGATGATTATCCAATGAATTGCCTTGTCTGGAATTGCAGGGGTGCAGCTAAGAAATCTTTTAAAATGACCCTGCGTAATTTCACTAAGAAGTACAAGGTTGGTTTGACAGCAATTTTAGAGCCCAGAATTAGTGGTATCTCGGCTGCTAGGAAAATAAAACAACTGGGATTCAAAAACTACTTGATGGAAGATGCTGTGGGATTCAGGGGTGGTATTTGGATCTGTTGGAATGATGATTCCTTTAACCTTTCTCTCATTGAAAAAAGTAATCAGTTCATTCATGTCCTCTGTACTTGTAGCAATGGGGCCAGCTTCCTCCTGACTGTTGTTTATGGCAGCCCTAGAGAGGAAGATAGAAAAGTTCTCTGGTCGGCCCTTAGAAGAATCAGTGAAACTATCTCTACCCCTTGGGCTCTTATGGGGGATTTCAATGAGATTTTGAGTGCTAATGAGAAAAAAAGGGGTGTACCTGCCAACCTATCCAAATGTTCAAAGTTTATGGAAGTCCTTGATGACTGCAACATCATGGACCTTGGCTGTCATGGTGCTAAATTCACTTGGAGAGGATCTAAATGGTTACACCTTGACAGAGTTTTCAAGAGACTAGATAGGATTTGTGCTAATGCCTTATGGAGAACTGCCTTCCCTGAAGCTACTGTCAAAGCTTTGCCTAGGCTCAACTCAGATCACAACCCCTTGCTGCTCTCTCTTAGTCCCCAGGTTTCTAATTGGAGAGAGAGACCTTTCCGGTTTGTGGCTGCTTGGCAAGATCATGGTTCCTTCCCTTCCTTCCTCAAAGAGCATTGGAATCCCAATTTTGATGTTTCTTCCTCCTTATCTCGCTTGGTCAATCCGTTGAAGGTGTGGAATAAGCAGGTGTTTGGGGATATCTTAACTAAGAAGGAGAGGCTGTTATTGAGTCTCCAAGAGTTGCAAGCTAGAATTCATTCTACTAATGATGATTCCCTCTCCCCTCTAGAGCTTAATTTACAACAAGACATCACTGCTGTGCTGGAGGCAGAGGAAAGTCTCTGGTTCCAAAAATCTAGAACCAAATGGATTGAGGATGGGGACAAAAACACAAGATTTTACCATATCACTACTATGATCAAGAGAGCTAGGAACAAGATTCTTGTCATAAAGAATGAAGCTGGTCACTGGATAAAAGAGGAAGAGAGCATAATAAGGCTATTTCTTGCGTTTTATACGGGTCTTTTCACTGAAGATCACATAGCTAGACCTTGGCATAATACTATAACTAAATGGCCTAATCTCTCTCAACAAGAAATGCGCATGTTGGAAGCTCCTATTAACCCCCAAGAAATACATCAAGCTTTCTTTAAAATGGGTCCTTTGAAGGCTCCTGGGCCGGATGGTTATCCAGCATTATTCTTCCAGAAAAATTGGGATGTCATTGGTAAGCAAACTGTGGCTTCTGTTATCCATCTTTGGCTTAATCCTGGGAATATCAAAGACATTAACAAAACCCTTTTAGTCCTGATTCCTAAAGTTCAAAATCCTGAAAGGGTTGCCCAGTTTAGACCGATTGCTCTATGTTCTGTGTTATATAAAGGGATTAGCAAGATCATTGTGAACAGGCTGAAGTCATTCCTTAAGAAGTTGGTATCTCCCCACCAAGTCAGCTTTGTGCCTAACCGTAATATTCAAGATAATATCATCATTGTTCAGGAGATGATTCATACCATGAACAGGATGAGAGGGAAAAGAAGTTTTATGACTGTGAAAATTGACTTAGAAAAAGCTTATGACCGTATTTCTTGGGATTTCATTCAAAGAGTTCTTGAGGAAATCGGTATTCCTTCTAAGTTGATCTCCTTAATCATGGCCTGCATTACTTCCTCTGAATTTGAGCTTCTCTGGAATGGGGCTAAAGCTGGAGCCATTCTTCCTACTAGAGGTCTAAGACAAGGTGACCCCATTTCACCTTATATCTTTGTTTTATGTATGGAGAAACTCTCCCACCTTATTGCTGATGCAGTAGAAAATAAAAGTTGGATACCCTTGAAAGCTGGAAAGGGTGGACCAAGGATTTCTCACTTGCTTTTTGCAGATGATTTAATGTTGTTTGCGGAAGCTTCAGAAACCCAAATTACCAAAATCATGGAGATCCTGAATTTGTTTGGTGATGTTTCTGGACAAAAAGTAAACAAAGATAAGACCAGTATTTTCTTTTCAAGGAATATTGATGAGGGTCTATCCAGGAAAATAACAAGCATCTGTGGCTTTGCTCCTACAAAAAACCTTGGGAGGTACCTGGGTTCGATGATGAAGCATGACAGAGCTAGCAAGAGCCTTTATAGTGAAGTCCTGGACAGAATTCACAAAAGGCTGAATGGGTGGTCTAAGCAGAATCTCTCTATGGCTGGTAGAGTTGTCCTAGCCAAATCAGTCATTTCCTCTATCCCTATGTTCCACATGCAAAATAACATCATTTCTCTGGGGATCTGTGATGAAATTGAAAAAATCCAAAGACGATTCATTTGGGGTGGTACTAAAGAAAAAAGGTCAGCCCATCTGGTTTCTTGGGAGAAATTGTGCAAGCCTAAGTGCTTGGGGGGCCTTGGTATCATTAATTTAAGGAAGCAGAATGAAGCTTTCTTAATGAAAATGGCTTGGTCTATTATTCATGATCCTCACCAGCTCTGGTCTCGAGTTCTCCTTGCTAAATATGGGAGGAAGGTGGAATTGCATGGTAATTGCATTAGTAAGGCTTATGATTCAAGACTTTGGAAGAATCTCTCTAAAATCTGGCCTGTACTTCTGGACAACTTGAAGTGGAACATTGGTGATGGTAAAAACACCAATTTTTGGCTAGATGATTGGCTTGGAGATATTCCTAAGCTGCTAAATGTTGCAGTCATGGAACCCCATCCTCTGCTCATTGCTGATACTGTGGCTGACTGTATTGACAAAAACTCCAACAATTGGAACTTCACCTTTCTTCATCAGTTCTTTGAACAACATGTGGTTAATTTGATAGCAGCCATTCCCCCTCCCACTACTTCAGCTGGGTGTGATGTGCTGGCTTGGAAGGATCTGAACCCATCGATCTCTTTGGTTAAAAAGGCTTATACAAGCCTGATGAAATTTGATGCTTTATCTCCAAACTTTCACTGGGAGATTATTTGGAAATGGAAAGGCCCTGAAAAATACAAATTTCTGATCTGGAAGCTTGCTCATGGAAGGATTCTGACCAACCAATTAGTTTCCAAGTGGGGAAATACTTCTGACAGGTGCAAACTCTGCCCTGATAAGGTAGAAACCATTCTCCATGTCTTTAGAGATTGCCCCCGTGCCTCTAAATTCTGGAATTGCTCTTTGTTCACTACTCAGCCTCCTTTGTTCTTTACTGAACAGACTTTGCACATCTGGCTTGATAATTGCTTATTATTTTCTGATGTGAGACAGCCTAATTGGAGAGATTATTTCTTTATATCTTGTTGGTATATTTGGCTGTGGAGAAATAAAGATTGCCATGAACAAGATTTCAAGATGCCTGATAATGTGACTGGTGAGATTCAAAGAAATTGGGTGGTTTTGTCTAATGCTAAACAGGTGCTCAGCCCAACCTCCAGATCCTTTAGCATCAGGACTCCCACTCATTGGATTCGGCCAGAGGTGAATTGGCTTAAATTAAATGTTGATGGAGCCGTTTCTTCTAAGAGAGCAGCTTGTGGAGGTCTCTTGAGAAACAAGGATGGTGTTTGGATTGGTGGCTTTCAATCTTTCCTTGGTTCTTGCTCTCCTCTTCATGCTGAGCTGTGGGCTATTCTCCATGGTCTCGATCTAGCTTGGCAGCTAGGTACTCCTAAAGTGATTGTTGAGAGTGACTCATCTCAAGCAATCAACTTGCTTTCCTCTAATGGGAAAGATGCTCGACAACTGCCCCTGGTAGTTAGGATTCGAGCTTTTATGGAAAGAAATTGGATGACTGCTCTTTCTTTCACAAACAGAGAAGCTAATAGCTGTGCTGATTGGCTAGCAAAGGATGCTCTTTCCAAGCACCTTGGTGTCTACCTTCTTTTGAATCAACCGTCTGAGCTGCAAAATCTGTTGGAGAAAGATGTCCAAACCCCTGCTGGCCAACCATCTGTGTGGAATCCTGACTAAGACCTTTGTGTTGCTTCTTTATGTTTTTCTTTTCTGCTTTTTATTTTGTTCTTTTTTGGTTCTGTTTCTGTTTTGCTTTTTGTTGGGGTTTTGCCCCTTTTCTGTACCAAAAAAAAAAAAAGTAAAAATATGACCTGGTGAAGTCAAATGCTAATAAACGTATATTTCAATTCTTTAATTGAAATATTTAATAAAATATTTCTATATAGATTTTAATCTACACGTTCAAAGATTAAATACTGACTCAGTAATGGGTGAAGTCGCTTGGTCGTCGGTGGATTAAGGGCCCGTTTGTATAATTTTTTTTTAAAAAAAGGTTTTTTTATGTCTTATTTATTTTAAAAAATATTTTACAAAGGTATTTTGCGTGTAGTACAAAAGTACTTTTAAAGAAATAAATATTTGAATGTTAAAATTAAAAAACACTTTTAATCTATATTATTATTAAAAAAACATGTAAAAACAAATCATAAAAGCAAATTTGGCTCCAGTGGAGGCAGTGGTGATGACAGTGGCGGCGATGGTAATTATGGTGGTATTGGCAAGAGGTGGCGACAACGATGATGATATAAGTGGTGGCAGAGTGACAGTGGCACTGATGAAGCCATGAAGGTGGTGGCAACGATAATAATATGATGGTGGCGATGGTGATGATGACAATAGAGGAGGTCAGAGTAGTAATAGTGGTGTGACAATAAAGATAAATTTATTTGGGGTTGAAGTTATAGTGATGATGATGGAAGTGGTGGAGATACCGGTGATGACCGGAGAAGCAGTGAAGGTGAGATGATTGTTGAGTTGGGGTGGGGTGAGATGAGTTGGGGCAAATTTTATTTTTTTTTGGTAAGTACATGGGGCAAAAAGCCCCACGACAACAGCAACACAAAGAACAGAAAACAAAAGACCAGAAACAGCAAAAACAACAACTACAAACTAGGAAAAGAAAGACACAAAACAGAACAAAAACCAGCCTACTAGGAGTTGCCTGGATCCAACAAATCTGCAGCAAGAAGATTGACCAGCTCCCTCTGAGGTGAGGGGATAACAGTAAATCCAAAAGAATCATGTAAAGCATGTTTTGCTATCCAATCTGCACAGCAGTTGCAGGATCTAGAGATATGCTTCAAAGAAACAGACCACTTCCTAAACAAAGCTACTCGAAACTTAGTCACCAATGGTAACTTTCGAGTCTCATTACCAACCTTGATAAGAAAGCCAATGGCTTGAAGCGAATCAGATTAAAGAACAACTTCCCTCCATCCAGAGTTCCAAGCAAAATCCAAACCATATAGAATTGCCCATAATTCAGCATGCAAGGGGGAACAGGATCCAATAAAAACAGAAAAACCACCAACCCACTTACCTTCCCAGTCTCTTAATAAACCACCACAAGCAGCTCTCTCAGAGGTAGCCGCACCATCAACATTTAATTTCAGAACACCTTGAGAAGGGGCTTTCCAAATCGCAGGGGATCTGACAGGGTAACTAGCCAGGCCAAAAAGATGAGACTTTTTCCTACTCAAACAACCTAACTTTTTTACTGATTCAGCCAAGCTTGGGGAAGGATCTTCTGGTCTCTTAGCAGAATCATCATGAAACTCTTTATTTCTCCAATGCCATAAAAAGTTACAAGCAGTAAAAAAATAATCCCTCCAGACATCAGCCTTCGGAAACTTGTAATTCAAATTAAGGATAATCCACTCCTGGAAGCAGGTTATGCTGAAAAATTCTGAAGGTAAAGGCTGGACCCAAAAGATAGACCATACCTTTCTAGCTTTGAAGCAATCACTAAATACATGAAGATTAGTTTCCACCATACCAGAACAGGAAGGGCAGGTATTGGAGCTGTCACTCCATTTGCTGATATACTCCTTTGTAAGCATCCTACCATGAAGCATCCTCCATAAAAGATATTTGACTCTTTCTACTCCTTTCCAAGACCAGATCCGGTCCCAACAGCTAACACCAGAATAAGAATTTGGGCTGGTTAGATTATTATATGCAGCTTTAACACTAGATTGACCAGGTAGGTAATTTCTCCAGCACACATAGTCCTCCTCAGCTTCAAAATCCGGATGGGGGATTGCCATAATACGGTTCACAGTACCATCATCAAAATGATTATTAAGATAAGGGACATTCCATCCGTCTCCTGTAGAAAAAGTGGAATGGTTAATATTGAGATTAACAATATCATCAGATGGGTTAACAACAGCTAGCTCAAGAAGGCTAGAGTTAAAACCCGCCCAATCATCCTTCCAAAAAACAATCTTCTTCCCATTTCCAATCTGCCAGGAAAGGTTGCTAAGCATATCTGGCCAGATTTTAGCAAGACTCTTCCATAAGTGAGAATCGTAAGGCTTACAAGATATCTCCTTCATGAAGTCCTTATTCCTGCCATATTTCGCCACTAGGACTTGAGCCCACAGCTTATCAGGAGATTGAGTTAAATTCCAAGCACACTTCTGGAGGAAAGCTTCATTTTGTAACCTTAGATTAATAATCCCCAACCCACCATGATTCTTCCCCATTTTGAGTTGCTCCTAGCTGACAGAGTGGTGTCTCCTATGATCAGCAGTGTCCCCCCAAATGAAACTTCTTTGGAGTTTCTCTATATCATCACAAATACCCTTAGGAAGGAGACTACTCTGCATATGGAACATGAGGATAGCTGAGATGACAGACTTGGCTAAAGTAAATCTTCCTGCCAAAGATAAGCAATTTTTTTTCCAACCCTGGAGTCTGCTATTAACTCTATCCATAATCTCCCTGTAGTGCTGTTTAGTTGTTCTACCATGCTTCATTCTATAGCCAAGATATCTGCCAATATTCTTAGTAAAAGCAAAATCACTTAACTCCACAATCTCATTAGCAAGCTCAGCAGGGACATTTTTGGAGAAAAAAATATTGGATTTCGGGTAACTAACCTTTTGACCAGACATTTCACCAAACAAAGCCAGACAGTTGATAATAGTTTGAATCTGAGAGGTATTAGCTTCCCCAAAAAGCAGTAAATCATCTGCAAAAAGAAGATGAGATATGGCTGGACCACCTTTACCTGCTTTCATTGGGCTCCACTATTTCGAATTAATAAGATCAGCAATCATGTGCGATAATTTATCCATGCAGAGCACAAAAATATAGGGCGAAATAGGGTCCCATTGTCTAAGGCCTCTCCTAGGAGAAATACTACCAGATTTGGCCCCATTCCAAAGAATCTCCAGATTTGTTGTAGAGATACAATGCATGATGAGATTGACCAAATAATCAGGAAGCTTGATTTCAGTGAGCACTTTATAAATGAAACTCCATGACATGCGGTCGTAAGCCTTTTCAAGATCAATTTTAATAGTGAAGAAACCCCTCTTACCTTTCATTCTATTCATTGAATGGACCATCTCCTGAGCAATAGCAATATTATCCTGGATCTGCCTATTGGGAACGAAGCTAACTTGTTGAGGAGATATGAGCTTGCTTAAAATGGGTTTCAGCTTTCCCACAATCAACTTGCTAATACTTTTGTAGAGCACAGAACAGAGAGCAATAGGCCTAAATTGGGAGATTCTCTCAGGTTTAGCAATCTTGGGAATGAGGACCAGGAAAGTTTTATTCAGGTCTTTCACATCAGCTGGGTTCTTCCATGAGTGTAGGGCACACTGAACCACTTGTTTCTTCAGTAATTCCCAGTTTTTTTAGAAGAAAAGGGCAGGGAAACTATCAGGACCTGGAGCTTTAAGACCACCCATGGAAAAGAAAGCCTCCTTAATCATGAGCTCCGATATAGGGTCATTAAGAGCCTTAAGATCAGAATCTGTAAGATCAGGCCAGTTAACAGTAGTTACATTCCAGGGTCTGTTAAGATTTTCTTCTGTAAACAGATCCTTGAAAAACTCTAGGATAAGCACCTTCAGATTCTCTGCATCTCTAACAGGAAACCCTTCATCATTCTTCAGCTCAAGAATCTTGTTCCTGGCTCTCCTGATGATAGTGGTAGTATGATAGAATCTAGTATTTCGGTCTCCATCTTCTAACCATTTACATCTAGCTTTTTGAAACCAAAGAGCTTCCTCTTGTTCCAAAACCCTGTTTAATTCTTTCTGAATAGCTCTGTCCAGATCAGAATGAAACTGGTCCAGCCTATTATCAGTATTCATTTGAATTTCATACAACTTCTTTTGGAGGAACTCTTTACGAAACTGAATACACCCAAAAACCCTTTTATTCCAAGACTGCAGGGGGTTAACTAAAGCTTTCAGGCTTTGGTTAATAGAGAGCTGAGGCTTCCACACAAATCTGAGAAAATGAGGAAAGGAGGAATGCTCCAGCCAAGCCACAAGAAATCTGAACGGTCTCCTCTTCGTGATATCCTCTTTATGAGACAAAGAAAGAAGCAAAGGATTGTGATCAGAATTAAGTCTTGGAAGAGATTTAACATGAGCGTCCCCAAAGGCTACTCTCCAATCAGCATTAGCACACACTCTGTCTAGTCTTTTAAAAACTCTGTCCAGATGAAGCCATTTGGGTCCCCTCCAAGTAAAAATAGAGCCTTTGCAGCCGAGATCCAAGAGATTACAGTTATTAAGGAAGGAGGAAAATTTCTGACATCTAGCCACATTAACAGGAGCTCCTCATTTTTTCTCTTTAACAGCAGCTATCTCATTGAAATCACCCATCATAGCCCAAGGACCAACAACATTATTACTAATTCTCAGCAAATTTGACTACAACTCCTCTCGGATCTCCTCTCTGGGATTAGTATAGACCACAGTTAAGAGAAAAGAGTTACCTTGAATGATAGTACATGACATATGGATGAATTGACTATTCTTTTCGATGATGTCGATATTAAAAAGCTCTTCCTTCCACAAAATCCATATACCACCTGAAAAGCCCACAGCTTCTTGAATCTCAAAACGATTAAAACCAAGATGCTTGATCTTTTTCTGAGCCATAGCTCCACTAATTCTAGGCTCTAAGATTGCAACTAAGCCAATCTTATTTTTCCTTGTGAAATTACTTAGGGATGTCTTAAAAGTTCTCTTTGCCGCCCCCCCACAATTCCACACAAGGCAATTCATTGAGAAACCAATTCCAAGTCAGGATTACTGGGCCCCTGACCACCCTCTATCATGAGCACAACTTCATTCAAAACAGTACTCTTTTCCATTTCCATATCCTCACGAGCCTCTCTATCAGGAGGATCCTCTTGAATTTGCCGACAATTACCACTAGTATTGGTAATATTCATCTCATCGGGCCTATTCTCCTCCTTGCACATCACACTGTTTGGAGATTTAAAATCTTTTTCACTCAGGTTAGAAGCAGCAATCTTCACACAGTTCCATTTCTGCCTCCTTCGGATTAGATACTTTCTCCACACAAACTGGATCAACAGGAATAGAACGACTATGAGGCTTCTGTTTCTGCTTATTATTGGATGAAGGGAGCTCTGAATTTTTTGTAGCTTTCCCCACTGAAATTGATTCAGAGTTGAAAGTGAAAGATACAGAACCATCGGAATTTTTAGGTTTGTAAATAGCCTTTCCAGCAGCTTTACTTTTGGCTACTGTGGATTTTTTGGAAGGGGATTGAGAGCTAGCTTTAGGACAATTTACCCCTTTGTTCTCCTTACTCTCTTTTGGCTTAATGCCTTCAGCCATATTACTATTCGATTGCTTCAAACCAGATGGCCCAGCTTTAACTCCACTCTCTTTTTTCTCCTGAATGGAGACTTGTCTGTTGGAGATATCAGCTCCAAAGGTTCTTACTGCCTTACCGTCCTCCCTTTTACCCTGATGCTGCTTTGGATATTTCTTCCTTTGGACCACCATCCATGGTCCCACCCCTTGGTTTGCAGTAGGGGTCCCTTTCACAGTACTTGGTTCAGGAATCATACCCTCATTACCATGAATTTGACTGCTCTGAACAGGCTGCACCAGATCTGGACATTTTTCAGAGTTGTGACCATACTTCCCACAATTAAGGCAAATCAGGTAAAGACCTTCATATTCCACCTTGAAAATTTCCTCCTCTAGTATGAATTCACCTCTCAAAGGTTTTGACAGGTCCAGCTCCACACAGATACGTGCGAATTTCCCTCTATCCCCCAATGATGTGATTTTATCTATCTTTAACACTTTACCAATAGAATTACCAATCATTTTCAAAACTGAGATAACACAAAATTCAAGGGGAATACCTGGTATACGGGTCCAAGCAGCCACACGATGAATATTTGCTTTATGAGGTTGGAAGAAGGGCTCCCATTTACGTATAGCCAGATAGTGACCCATAAGCACCCATGGACCTCCATTCAAAGCTATATTTAAATCCTCCAAGCTAGAGAATCTAACCGAAAAGAATTCGTTTCAAGTTGGGGCAAATTTAGATTCTGAAAATTATTATTATCTTTTTAGGAGCTAAAATTTTTAGCTTTAAAAAAAATGTGAAAATTTTATTTTTATATTTTAAAAGAAGACATCCAAATATTAATTTATAATAAGAAATATTTTTTCATAAAGAAAATGAGGAAGATTATACTTACAACTAATTTTTTCTTTATAACCTCTTACTACCATATCTTAACACCGTTGATTTCTGCCAATCAATGGTTATTAATTTCACAAATTATATTCAGTAACTAATTATTAATTTATAATAAATGATAACTGTTGATTTGTGAAAATTAACGGTTAAGATATAATTGTAAGAGATTGTAAATGAAATTATATTGTAAGTACAACCTTCCTCAAAGAAAATAAGCAATTTTTGACCAAAAAATATATATCCAAATGTACTCTATTTATTATGCCTTCATGTCCAAACTCTTTATCAAATTATTTTTCTTTTGATTATTGCGCTCGAGGCTATTAATATATTAATTCACGTGACTCATGCATATTCAGTACTTAAATTGTACAATATTGACCAAAACACATTTGAAACCCTTTCCCTTCTTTATGAACAAGTGATTCATCGTGATTAGGGGTGAAATTGGGTCGGACAGTCTACAGGGACCTATAGCTCAATCTATTTTATACCAGAGATTTGATCTAGCATATTTCGTAAAATAGGTCGGGCTTGAGTCTTAAGAAAGCTTCTTTAATAAAAAGGTCATAGGCGTGTTCACAAGGCCTGACCTATAAGTTTATAGGCCAACCTATTGTATTATTTATTTTAAATAAAATAAAATAGAATAAGTATGTCTTGAAGATAAAACAAAAGATATGAATTTCATTAATTGCATTTATTTATAACTTAATTATATTCGATTATGTTTTAATAGAAAACTGGCTTTATTTCTTATGTAGCAGGAACGAACATCTCAACATGTTAGATTGTGTATATGAATATATTAAAAGGTTTTTGGGAGATGTTATACTTATTAGTTACTACAAGCATCATGATGTGTTTGTTGGATTCATGTAGTTATTTTAATTTACATAATATGGATTTGTTTGTTGGATCTGATGAAATATATGTTATTTAGTTTGAGCATTTTGTTTTTAAAAGTGACTTAAATGCAAATTGTATGAGTTTTGTTGTGATTCATGATTCTATTTGGACATTGAAATTATGATTTTTGGTTTAGAAACAGAATTTGATTATTTTGTAAAGTTGATTCATGATTCTGCTTGAAAATTAAAAATTAACAGGATAACGAAATATGGCGGACCATTTATTTTTTTATAAACGAGTCAAATCAGGATAACAATTAGACTCTCACTAAATTTGGGTCAGGCCAAATTATAAATTTGGCCCGTAATTATGATTAAAAGTTCGATAGACTTAAACTTCTCACGGTAAAACTTGCGAGCTGATTCCACTTTCGCCCGTAATTGTGATTAGAAGTTTGATAACGTTTCCTTATCTTGGGTTTGTCATAAAAGAAAATTAATTTTTCAACACGGCACAAAGTCCAGTCATCCAAATTAAACGATGATATTGTTTTGCAGAATTATCATGGGATGAATTCATAATTCGAGTAACGGTATTGAGATTATTGTTTTTTATGTCATAGATAAATTTATTTTTTGTTTATAAATAAAAATATGTAGATCTTATATATTTTTTTTCTCTATCTTGTACATGAATTATATAGACTTAATATATTTTTATATGGGAAAAAAGTTTTCGATCTTACTTTAGATAATTTTGTCTAATGTTCATCGAAACGATGTCATTTTGGGATTGAAAAATTAAAAAATTAGAATGATAAAGATCATTATAACCCTGAAATAAATTAAAATTACCAAAACACCATGATTTCCGTCCCAAAACGACGTCGTTTCGATGAACATTAGATAAAATTATCTAAATAATTTAAAAAAAAACAAACCCTTTTTATATATGTATAAAGGATATAATTATTTCTTATAGAATAACTGAGGTTAATCCTAACGATATTATACCAAAATCTTTGTTTTAAAAAATGAAAATACATATTAATTAATTAATTTTTAAAAAAAGAGAGAAAGAAAGAGTACCTCAATTATTAAGTCCTTTTCGGTTCTGCACTGCAAGTGTGCACGCGTGGTATCTTTCTTCCAACGCTGGATTCCGCGATGGAGGATGTAATCCGATCGACCATAACAGGATAGGCAAATCTTTCATGGTTTGTTCTTTAACTGTTTCTGACTCTCCTTTCTCAATTTTCTTCTTCTGCTTCTTCATCTCTCTCTCTCCTAACGGGGTCACTACATTGGTTTACTTTTTCAAAGTTTTTCATTAATGGGTTCATTCCAGGGAGGGTATGGCTTGTTCCCATTTGTATTCGGTCATTCGAGATCCGTGTCCAAGATCTGCTATTTTTTATCTTTTTATCTTCTTTTTTTCCGGAAGGGGTGTTGCGTGTTTTTTTGTTTGAACTTTGAACTTTGAATGATTGAAGTTCATATACCTATGCTAAGCGTAGAAAGATTCTCTATGGGAGTTTTCCCTTCATTTTTTTTGAGTTTTTACTGGTAAAATTGACGAAGCAAGTTTTACCAAAAAAATAAATTTGACAAAGCTAGTATCTTTTTGACTTTTATTTGATAGAGTGAGACTTGAAAGTACTTGATTCTTTGTTTCGTGGTGTTATATTGGAACTATATTTTGTTTTTTGGTTTCATGAACTTCTAATTTCATGATTCTTAGAAAAGCCCCTTTTTTGATTGGTGCAGAAATTAAGGATTACCGGTAACAATAGACAAGCTTCAATTGCAATGGGGGAGTTCACCGAGGGTGAGTATGTGGCTGTCAATGAGTTACCTTCCCCCAGGGCAAATCACATGAAGAAAGTTTCAGTTCTTCCTCTTGTGTTTCTCATCTTCTATGAGGTTTCAGGGGGACCTTTTGGTGTTGAAGATACTGTGCAAGCTGCTGGTCCTCTATTAGCCCTGCTTGGGTTCTTGGTTTTCCCATTCATATGGAGTATTCCTGAAGCTTTGATTACTGCTGAGATGGGTACCATGTTCCCTGAAAACAGTGGCTATGTGGTTTGGGTTTCCTCTGCTTTGGGTCCCTATTGGGGGTTTCAGCAAGGTTGGATGAAATGGTTGAGTGGGGTGATAGATAATGCTTTATACCCAGTTCTCTTTCTTGATTATCTGAAGTCAGGAATCCCTGCATTAGGTGGTGGCTTACCTAGAGTTGTTGCAACCTGGGGTCTGACAATACTTCTCACTTATTTGAACTATAGGGGATTAACCATTGTGGGAGGGATTGCTGTTTGTTTAGGTATTTTCTCACTACTACCTTTTGTGGTTATGGGGTTGTTGGCAATTCCTGACTTAGAACCTTCAAGATGGGCTGTGACAAACCTAAATGATGTTGACTGGAATTTGTATTTGAATACTCTATTTTGGAATCTTAATTATTGGGACTCCATAAGTACTCTTTCTGGAGAAGTGGAAAATCCAAAGAAAACTCTTCCAAAAGCTCTGTTTTTTGCTCTGATCCTAGTAGTTCTGAGTTACTTCTTTCCTCTTCTAATTGGTACCGGTGCTGTTCCCGTCAACCGTGAGTTGTGGACTGATGGGTACTTCTCAGATATTGCTATGATTGTTGGAGGAGTGTGGTTGAGATGGTGGCTTCAGGCAGCAGCTGCAATGTCAAATATGGGAATGTTTGTTGCAGAAATGAGCAGTGACTCTTTCCAGCTTCTAGGGATGGCTGAGAGGGGAATGTTGCCTGAGTTCTTTAGCAAGAGGTCTCGCCATGGAACCCCACTTATAGGAATACTTTTTTCAGCCTCTGGTGTAATTTTACTATCATGGTTGAGTTTTCAAGAAATTGTAGCTGCAGAGAATTTCTTGTACTGTTTTGGAATGATTTTAGAGTTTATTGCATTCATATTGCTGAGGATCAAACTCCCCAATGCATCTAGGCCTTACAAGGTACCAGGGGGAACGGTTGGAGCAATTCTCATGTGTATCCCTCCTACAATATTGATTTGTGTGGTATTGTTTTTCTCCTCCCTCAAAGTAATGGTTATAAGCCTCATTGCTGTGGCGATTGGCCTTGTGATGCAGCCTTGTCTCAAATTTGCCGAGAAAAAGAGATGGATGAAGTTCTCCCATAGCTCTGAGCTCCCTGATTTTGACAATGAGGAGAGTACTCACTCTTTGGTGCATTAATTTGTCCTCTTTCCATAATGTTTTGAATTTTGACAATGGGGAGAGGATTTACTCTGAGGTCTTCAAGCATAATAATTATTGTTTCAACATCTCTGAACACAACCACCGTTGAAGGGCAAGTTTGTATCCTATGCTTTTGACACTTGAGCTGTTTATCTATGTTTGTAGTTTGATCATAGATGAGATGGCAATAAGAAACCTGGAAGCTAGTATTTAGAATGTAATTTATTTGGTTTCCCTGTATTATTCATGCAATTATGCTCATCAACTCATTTGAGCAGCCAACTTGAAAATGTTTTAACTACAGCCTGCAGTTAAGCCTAGAGTGATTGCAATGTAAAGGAGTAATGTCTTTTTTTTTTTTTGAAGATTTTTTTTCCAAAAAAAAAATGTTCGGATTTCATCAGTATCAAAGAGAAGCCAAATCAATCGTGGTGCCAATATCTAATCCAAGTTGCTGATTCTGCGTTGACAGCATTGTAATATTCGTTGTCAAAGCACACGCAGGAATGATTTTCATTTTCATCATCTGCAACATAGTTACTTTGTTTGGCGTGTCTGAAATTATCTCCTGGTAATCCTCATAATCATGCAGCCGAACACTGAAATTACAATGCAGCAAATTTTAAGTCACATGTTATGCTTCTTTGAGTTGAGTCAGGTTAATATGTTTGGCATGTCAACTTCAGCTTAATGCGCATCTTTAACGTAGTAACTTGAGTTAATAAAATAGTTGTCGCAATCAATTTCTAAATAATTGGTGCATAAACAAAATACAATAAAGTCATCTAATAGGATTTTTTATTTATTTAATATTTGCCATATGACTCCATCCTATTCACTTCACCATAGGAGTAGATATTTTCTTATTAAAAAGGGGGCAAAATAAAAGAAAATAATCACATTATAAATGTGTTATTTTTTTAAATATTTAATAAAAGACGTGCGAAGTATTCGATTCATTTATAGTATAGAAATATTTTCAATATAGGGTAAGAAGTCAGAGCATCGTTCTTGTTTTAACCCATCGCCTTCGATTTCATAATCAACCAGTGTCACTTTCACAATCATCACATTACGTTGTCCCTGCCACCTCTTGTGAGCGCTGCCATAATCGTTGTCAATACCATTCTTCATTTTTCTTGTTAATAAGAAAATAACCACTTTAGGGCTTCAGCGACTTTTTCACTTTTATTAGGTGTATATGGTATATTTGTGTACCAAACAATAATCTATCCGATTCAGTTTCAGAACAAACTTTACACGCTGTTGTACGCCATGATGCCACGAGGGTTCTTGATATCATACAGGCGGTGACTCGGTGAGGCATTGTTGTTAGGGTTTTATGTTTATTACTTGTAGGAATAGTGATTGTGTAATGTTATAGAGATTCGTTTTGCGTGCCATATTTTTTTTGTTTTAAAATGTGTGGACCCCACAAAATATTGTGTGTATAGGAAAGTTTGTTGTGTTATGTTAAAGGATAAAATGAAAACCCTTGTTTTATATATTTGCTTTATTTTCTTCCTAGCAGTAACTACACATTTTTGAAAGTTTGACCCAAGCAATAAGAGTCTTCTATCAAGTTACATTACCATTGCTTTCGCTTTATTGTTTGTAAGTTTGTACATGTAAAGAATTTGACCTTAAGCATTTCGAATATGAGCAATAAATATCAATAAATATCAATAATTATATGAAATGAGTCATGAACGTATCTATGCGCAAATTGTTTTTACATGGAACAATTTTTCTTGGTGTACGATTTCTATATTATGATTATTTTGTATCAATTGGTTTTGCGACTTTTGTCTTTATGAGCTCGATAAACATTTTGCACTGTTTAGTTTTTTTTTTGGACTTTGGCAAGTTAAATCCCAAAAACCAAGCTTAACTAAATGAGAATAACATATAACGTTATCTAATGTTAGATTCTAACGATTGATTTTTTTCCACCAATGACTATAATTTATTGGATCAAAATTATTAATTAATTAATTATAAATTTGGTCCATTAAATTTGATCCAATAGATTATAATCATTAATAGACAGAAATCAACGGTTAGAATATAAAATGATATAAGATTATATCCTTTAAAATGATAGATGTTTTTCCCTGACTATAATTAAGAAATGTTTTTTATTTTGATTTTAATCGTCCAATGCCTTTTCGAAGTCACCACATAGAAAACGTTTCGAAATTCGCAAATTCAGATTTAAAAAAACCGCCATATTATAAATACCCGCTAACTTAAATTAACCGCTCAAACTCACATCAAATATTTTAATTTGAAATTCGTGAAGAGGGAGATGAAGAAGAGGGGAAAGAAAACCAAATTAACGGTGGCCGATCTTTTGAAAACACCGTCGCCGGTGGCTTCTCCGGTGGAGGAGTCTCCGAAATCGGCGATTTTCTCGAGAGCGGCTTCTACCTCCAAGGGCGTCAAGAGAGTAACTGTTGCTCTGGCCAGCAGCACTTCTCCACCTCGCAGTCACAGGGATCCGAGCAACATATCCGACCTCAAGAACCTCGCCTCTTCAGGTGTTGACGATCTCAAGCGCCGGATCGATCGCTCTCACTCTGAGATCCTCAAGGATCTCGAAGCTTCTCATTCGCGTCTCCACAAGCGTTTTAAGGTTTCTTCTTCTCACGCTTTGTAGCTTTCACTTTCTTACAAGCTGTATAATCGCATTTCTGTGATTGTGAGCTTTTCGTTTGGTTGCTCGGAGAACGCATGGAAAAAAAAAATGTATGAAACGACTAAAAACTGTTCAATGACTAGGACATATCAAACTCGCGTTCGAATTCTTTGATTTTATTCACATTTTTTCGGAGCTACAATAGGTTATGGAAGATTCACGTTGTGACCTCAGTCTTCTTGATGCTTTTGTCTTGCTAGCACATTCAGATCTAGTTTAGGAGAAAAGTGATAGAACGCAAGTAGAAAATCAAATCTAGAGATTAGTCTCTCTGTGGCATGTTTGGTGAACAAATCAACATTAGCAAACCTGTAACAAATGTTCTAATTGAGATAGATCGTTATATTAATCATTAATCACTTGGATGCTTCTCTTATGAAAAATTTAGATGCAGACTCAAGCATGCCAGCAAGTAATGGATGAAGCAGAGAAGGAATACAAAAAAGTCTCCGGATGGATTACGGAAAGCCGAGAAGCAATGAAGGTGTTGCCTCCTTCATTATCACTTCAACTATCGTTTGGAAACATGATAAGAATCTAACGGCTCTTTTTCAGGCTTCTTACGAAGAGTTCATGGCAGATGCACAGGCCACCGCAACTCGTGGTATGCAAAGTATAGTAGAATCAATTCCAAGTGCTTTAACTGTGATTCATGACTAGTATCTTACGCGTGATTTACCCACACTGCTTCATTTTCTCCTACTTCAAAGAATGGAAAATAGAATCTTCTTTTTAGGTGTAGTTTATTACCTGCTCATTGTTCAACATCTTTGTTTTGATATATCCCTTAATATTGAATTTGAGTTTATGTGCACACATATGTTCCGTTAATTTGTCAGACAGTAATTTTCAGTAAAAATTTCAGCATGCAAAACTTCTATCGCGGAGCTCTCGCAGTCGACTGAGAAGGCCATTGACTCTCTTCGAAACCGTTATGGAATTTCAACAAATTGAGTTAACTGACCATCAGTAGGTAGATGTTTACTGATTGCTTGAAGCAAAGTATCAATTCTCTATGTCTTTCATGGTTTAAGGGACTATGCACAGTTGCTTTGTATCCATTCATCGAATTACAGTTTCCTTGAATGATTGTATGCATGTAGTGTTGAAATATTGATAGGCCTAGCATGCATCACAGCAAATCAGCAATTTTACTTAAGTTCAGATTAAATGATAAATCTTCATATTGTTTTTTGTTTTCTTTTGAGTACATCTCTTGTATTCGTCACATTCCAGCAAGTGCAATTCTGTAGTAAAAAAAAGTCTTAAAATTGCAAGGGTAAATAATCCCGAAACATTTTTTACTGATCATAAAAATGCAGCTGTGGAAAAAAACAAAAGCAACATTCTCACTGAGAGCAAACTTGATTTGTTTGGTTCTTGGTGATAGATTTCTGCATACACGTCTCAAATTAGAAACTTCGATGCTCAGGAAAGGGACAAAGTAGCAGCCTGGATTCTGGAGGGCAGTAATCTGCATGGGAGACTATGAAACACCGATACGCATTTTCGATACGTTATTCGATGATATAGGATGTCGATTACCAAACGATACGTTTCCGATACGCGTATCCGATATGTTGGAAAAAAAATTTAAAGAGTATCGGTGCTTCTTAGATGGGAGAGAATTTGGAGGATTAATTTTTTTTTTTATCACACTGAATTTCCATTATTTTAACATCTCCGTCTTGTTTAGCTCATAATCCTCCTGTACATATCTGATACACAAAAGAATGAGGAAATATGCAGTTCACTGTTACTACTGTAAATCAGGCTGTCGACAATTGTGGCTTTAATGCAGGTAAATTTGCCGCCGCAGGTCAGTTATATTCAGGGAGTATAGATGAGCAATAGGAAACTCTTCCACTTAATCCACTATCAAATAGATTCAACCACATAATTTAAGAATAAATTTTAACTATAGATTTCTTAAAAACCTGTTTTAAAATTAAATTATGTGTTTGATAAATTATTAATTAATTATCTTTTATCACCTCAGCTCAGCAAGTGATTAAATAGTTAAACTTATTTGACGGTTTGATTAAGTGCAATTCTATAAAAACCAACTTACAAATTTCATTAACCCTACCAAATCAATCTTGCACAAACAGGCATTAATAGATCCAGCAAAACAGCAATAGACATCAAATTATCTGTAACAACTTAAGTAAGAAAATATTTCAAGGAAAAAAGAAAGAAAAATAATCCAGCAACAAATAATAATTGTCTCTGTGTAATATGAAAATAAATTATATAGTTTTTTAGAATACAAAAGTTGAGAGACTTAGATCAAGTATGTCATTAGAGTCATTACCTTTTGCTCAGTACAAAAAATTGACTAAACCAAACATGTTAAACGGCTTATTTTTCCAAACAAGTTTGATTTTGGTAAACTGACTTAGAATTGGTTTAGAACCATTCAGGTTCAGTGGTTCAAAACTAATTTAGTTTCAAAACAAGATTACAAACAAATTAGATTCAGAGCCAGTTATAAACTACCTTCCAACCAGTTCAGAACTAGTTTTTCGCCTCAGTTCTCAAAAACCAGAACCACTTTTGGACTGGTTCTCTGCCTTACCAAGCTAAACGGGGAATATATGGAAATCCCAGCATTAGCTGCCAAGAGAGATGGACCCACCAATTCAAATTCTAGTCTAATTGTTTTGCCTACCAAATCATCTCACATCTATAACAAAGTTAGAATAAAAATTGAATAATAAAATATAAAATATCTCCAAGATTTCCCATCAAATTTAATGACAACATAGACGGAACCCAGCACGGTCACCAGGGAACCCAGGAGTTAACTAGTCAAATAAGTAATTCCCAGTAACAAAACATGTAGGTTTTTTTTCTTTGATGTATAAAAAAAAAATGTAGTTTTAAGTATTCTAAGGGAAATACAGTGTATATTATTCCAAAAAAGAAACATTTGCATACTGCGGATAATTACAATGAATAAGTTAAATTAAGATAAATCAATTCAAACGGATAATTACATGTTTGTCATATTATTGTCTCATCAGAAAGTGCAGAACTGGCATTTAGTATCTTTTCATTCTTTAACTTCTGAATTAACAAAATCCCATCCCCAAAATCCTTACAAATTTTCTCCATCACTAATCAAATTAAACAATGTAGCTCAAGACAGTCCCTGTCCTTTTAGTTTCTCATTTTTCTAGTTTACTATCTCATTATCATCCACAAATACAAAACATCCATCCCTAATATTCTGGAAACACCTCCCCCCACCCATATATATATATATATATATATATATATATATATATATATATATATATATATATATATATATATATATATATATATATGAAGCAGGATCCTTTGACACCGGCGTCAAATTTTAAGTTTGACACCTCATCTGAGAGTCTTTGGATCAAAAAAGATTAACGACTCTGATTTGTAAGTATGCCTTTGGATCAAAAAAGATCAACGACTCTGATTTGTAAGTATGTGATACCATTGATCTTTTTTGATCCAACCGCTCTCAGATGAGGTGTCAACTTGAAATTTGACACCGGTGTCAAATGATCCTACCTATATATACAGGAAATGAGTATGTGATCTTTTTTGATCCAACCGCTCTCAGATGGTGTATGATCCTACCTATATATACAGGAAATGAGTATGTGATCTTTTTTGATCCAACTGCTCTCAGATGGTGTGTGTGTGTGTGTGTCAAACTTGAAATTTGACACCGGTGTCAAATGATCCTACCTATATATACAGGAAATGAGTATGTGATCTTTTTTGATCCAACCGCTCTCAGATGGTGGGTGTGTGTGTGTGAAACAAACATGACATGGTCATGTGAGAAGATCACAACCATACAAAGTTAAATCAATGGTTATGATTTTGTAACTACCTATTTTACTATTTTTTTTCTCTCCTCTTTTATTACCATTGATCCACCTTTGTATGATTATGATTTCTCACTTTACCATGTTATGTGATTTTTCACATCAGAGGATCCGGATCCATATATATATATATATATATATATATATATATATATCCACAAAGAGTTATTTATTGCTCAAGAATGCAGTCTGCTACATAAAACAAGCTTGTGACTGTGAATTTCAGCTATATATAATGCAGTGCTTCAATACAAATATTCTCTTTGGATTGTATCAAAAAAAAAAAAAAATCTCTATGGAAAGCTGACATCCTAACAAAAAGAAATACAAGTTATTGCTCAAGAATGCAGTCTGCTACATAAAACAAGCTTGTGACAGTATGAATTTCAGCTATATATAATGCAGTGCTTCAATACAAATATTCTCTTTGGATTGTATAAAAAAAAAAGCATTCTCTTTGGAAAGCTGACATCCTAGCAAAAAGAAATACTAGTTATTGGCCAAATCATTGCTCTCAAAGAGGGCAGAGAACATTTCAACTAAAATCCTTTCCTTGTAATCACTAACCAACTTTGGCAACATATTTGCAGCTAATTTATCTCAAAAAAAAAAAAAAAAAAAAACATAGAGATTTTTTCCAGTGAATCTAGATTTTGAAAAATTACACAAAAAAGAACATTTGCTCATAGTGGCACATTAGAGTGTGCACATAAGTAGGCTAGATAGAAAGGATCAATTAGGGACACACCAATGGTATAAGAATGCCCTTATTGACATCAGAATGAAGCATCTTTCTTTTTAAGCTGTGCAGTAATCATCTCATTAAGATCAAGCATCTTGAGCTCAAGCCAACGCCGTACTACGCTCTTGAACAACATTAAATAATATTTATTGACTTCCTCAATATAGCAGACCTCAACTACTCAAGAATGAATTTGACATAAGAATATTTAAATCACTAATGTTTTATGAAATATAATATTTTATAAAATGCAAAAAAATTGTAAAATATTTTACGTAATTTAACTTTCTAGAAAGTAAAACATCCTATCTGAATGTCACATAACACAAATTGCAAGCTAACAGTATTTTACAACAAATTACATTATGATTTCCAATGCATATGCAATAAAATAGTATGGATAAAAGCAATAACATACCCACTTTTCTTTATAATCTTACAACTTCTCCATCCATGTTGACTAGAGGCCCTCCGGAATTTGGTTTAGGGAAATTATGGAGGGCCTCTAATCAAAATGGATGGAGAAGTTGTTGGCGTGAACATCATGAAAGTGATGACTGCTGATGGGTTGAGTTTTTCTGTACCAAGACTCGGTGTAAGATTATAGAGCATTTCAAGAAAAGTGGGTATGTTATTGCTTTTATCCATACTGGAAACGCTGGAAATTTCTCTGAGTCTATAATTACATGTTACGGCTCTGGGTGTTCAAGTATAGAGTGAAATGACAAATTACAATGCTCTTGGTTATGACAACAATATCGGGAATGGTCTCTACTCTCTATGATTGGTAATGTGATCTTAACCGAGTTGAATTCTGCAAAGAATACCTTCCCCCGTAGATCTGCAAGGAACACCAATTTCGGGTGATGCCTTATGGGAATTGTCTCCAGTCAATAAGACTGTTGATTCTAATTTGTGGAAACTGGAGCAAAAAGTTCTAGAGCTGACTGTCAAATCAAGACCTGACTATAGCAATTTGTTGCGCAAGCTTGCAATTTTTGTTGCTGATTATATGGGTAGACCAGTTGGAGATTCTACAGGCAAGACAAAAGCATGGAGGGGTCTTAGTTACAGTCCGAGAGCAACACTTTGTCGCGTAGTTTTGTCAATTGGCTTGGCATCGTGCATTGTTATTTAAGGTTCTAGCTGATAGTTTGAGCATCCCATATTGGTTGGTGAAAGCGCTGCAATATACATGTTCTGATGATGTAGCGATAAACTTTGTCCAGATTGAAGATGGAAGGGAGCTAGTTGTAGATTTAATGGCAGATCCCGAAACTCCTATTCCATTTAATGCAACTGATTCACACGTTGAGTGTGATGAATCTATTTTTGTCACCAGTCCTTCATCAATCTTCGAAAAGATGAACGAGCTGAAACAGGCAGCAGAGTACAATCAAGATTTTCCAACAAATTTTCACAAAGCTTTTAAGCAGGTTGTTAATGCAAGTCCAAAAGATCTCATTGGAGGGATGATTTTTAGCTTACAACCTTGAGCTAGGGGGGTAGTATTGATACGGCTTGTATTAGGAGGTAAAGAATATTCCTTAGGAAATATATTTAGTCATTAGGAAGTTAGTGAGGTGGATTGGTTTTGTTTGTATAAAAAGGGAGTGTGTCCTTACTATTGGATTCAGTTTTTGGTATTTTCTGAATATAGGCAGAGAGTGCTCAGGTTGAGGGGGAGTGCCCCTTGGCAAGAGAAAGTATCTCTTCTCTTGCGTGTAGTTTGGTTTTTCTTTTCTCATCAATAAACAGATCCTATTTTCTTCCATTTCCATTTGTTTCTTTGTTCTTCCTTTCTATAATACCAATTCCAATTTCTAAAGAACCCAGAGCTGTAACAGGGTCACATGGTGACAACACCAACCGATGTGTCAAGGTTCCCTTTCAAAAACATTACAGTGATTAATGATAAAAAAATAAGCACATTAACAGAACGCACTACATAAATTTTGTGGTTTGAAATCTTCGGAGAAATCCTTCTTCATGGATCAATTATAAGCTTGAATTCACTATCTTCTTATGCTGCAATTTATTTTGTCAAAGGGAAAAATTGAAACAGAAAAGGTGATGGTAGATTTAACGAACTGAATTGCATTTCCTAAAGATCTATCTCCAATATTAACAGAGTAAATACTGCACATATGTTAAGATAATTCAACGAAGGTAAGATATGAATTGAATTAGTGATATGAAAGCGAGGGAGGAGGAAGAAAGAAGAAAGAAAAAAATATCTGTAATAGATAACAAAGAAAGCACATTGTTTATACAGAGCAATCTCATCTTGACAAAATAATTCAATGTTATTGATTAGCAAGCCTACAAGATTCAAATGAAGCTTGTAAGATATTAAGATAAGACAATGTTGAAAGAAACATTTAATGTTAAAACCAGTAACAGATACCATTTTGTTTTCCATGTAACAGCTCATGAATACAGACAAGAACAAGACAACATTTAAGGAAAAACCTGTAAGACAGAGATTAACCAACACTTTCTACATCAAGCAGAACAACCTATTCAGTTAATTACGTCAATAAAATTTAGACAGAGACATAAATATCAGTGATTTACATCAGATGTCAAAGGATGGTAATCTACAAAAGTTAAACATGCTGCTGAGTAGAACATGAACATAAGACAATCAAAAGTACTTAAACTGAGAACAAGTGGACTCAAATATTACAAACTAATAGAATTGCACAAAGCGGATGTATGTAAAGAACATATGGATAGAACTTGCTTACGATGTATATTTTTTATAGGTATTTAAGTATGTTTATAATTTTTTAAATATAAATTATAGATTTATTGAACTAATGACCCCGTACCTCGACAGAATCAATGACGGGCCGAGTTTAATAGCATTGGCTCCTGGTGTTAAGTCCATTCCATATTGGCACTTAAGCATCAGGTATATTTGCCTATATGGCAAGCCAAAAGGAGCATGTTAGCAGATATCTAGAAGACAAACACTCGATTGAAATGAAAGCATATCAGTTATAAAAGTAGCAATACCTGCAATAGGTGCACTATTTGATCTTGAATGAAGGGCATGGGGGAAAAACTAGTAATTTTAGACCAGGACAGATAAGAGCTGGTAGCTGCAACACAAGACAGTCCCAAGTTGTAAAATCACAGCAAAATGTAAAAGCAGATTTTATAGTAATGTA
The DNA here is from genome assembly GCA_032173675.1 of Gastrolobium villosum. NCBI lineage: Eukaryota > Viridiplantae > Streptophyta > Magnoliopsida > Fabales > Fabaceae > Gastrolobium > Gastrolobium villosum. The sequence continues at coordinate 272,664 of JAVKPL010010370.1, read as the reverse complement.
GAGGAAACTGATTTGGTATAAAATGACTTGTGTCAGCTATTTGGGGCAGCAGCAGATTACAATACGATGATTGTCAACATTGTAACAAAGAAACTAAATGACCAAATCATAATTCATAATACCAAGCATTCCTAAACAACCAATTATCAATATTTAAGATTAAAAATGGAGACAAATATCATTAAATGAGTTAAAAGGTATATACAATCTACTTGTAAGCGAGAAAGGAAAAGGCCACACCATCCAATACCGTACCATCCCTTGAGTAATGTACACATTATGAAAACTCCTTCAAATATTGTGGTTCTTAAGTGAAAGAAAATGCGTATATCAATGATGCAGCATGACAAATAATGAATCTTTACAGACATAAGCACGAAACCTCAAACATCAAAGAGCGCTACCATTACTACTTTTATTATTATTATATAGTTAAACCCTAAAAAGTTAGCATCGTTTCGTACAAACTGAATCAAGGGAAGAATGATGCAGCAAAGGAAAGAGGAAACATGTCAAGATGAAGCATGGAGTGAAAGGAACCAAAAAAAAAAAAAAATTTGGACCATTTCTCGATTTGTGCGTGTCATCCTTGCGCAGGGGCCATGCTAATCTTCTCTGTATCGTTCCAATTTTATCGGATGTCCCCGAAGGGACAAACCCTATGGTTGAGCACCTGTATATAAACACTGTATTGTCATAATATTAGCCGATGTGGGACTCCATGGGCAGATGCAATCCAATGACTAACAACACAAGTACCGCTCAGCCTCTACCAGAAGCGAAGCAAACATGAAGCATCTCTCAAACTGCTGGGAGTTTTTCCCTCAAAGCAGATCAGAGAAAGATATGAATATTTTTAATGTATTTTTTTTATATGCTTTGGGACAAAGAATGTATGGTGTAAAATAATTCAAGCAGGTACCCTTTATTAGTATCCGTAGCCTTGTAGCCTCTTTGATTACTCTCTGCTCTATACTCTGCAACTTAGTTTTGATTTGACATCTCATTTTTATATTTATTCATTTATTATTATTCTATTAGTTTATTTTCTTTATTTCTTTCTCTTTTAAGAAGGAAATTAAAAACTCTTCTGACTTCTGTTACGTCACTTTATATTTAATATAAGTAAATCACTATTACCGTGAAATTTTGTATAAATATCACAAACCCATAATACATCCTTGTCCTATTAAAATTGATCAAATCTTTTATACTAAATTATGAAAGCGAGCCTAACAAAAAAAAATAAAAAAAATTATGAAAGGGAAAAAATATGATGTTACACAAAAATTCTAATATCATATCATAAAAATAATAAGAGTTAGATCGATTTATTTATTTATTTTTAAAATAAAAACAAAAAAGGAGTGATACATTTTTTTATAGGGAGGGAATCCACTTACCACCACTAAAGTATACCACCTACATAACCAATATGATCACTGTTGGATTAAAATTAAATCCAATGGCTCACGATTAATCCTTATAATCCTAATTTTTTATCTTTCATTCTCTCACATCTTCTCTCATCCTCTCACAACTCTCTCTAGATCCTATGTATTTGATCCTCTCTTTTTTTAGGGTTGACAACACACGCTGAATCTATTTTTGTACGATTATTTGATCACCTTCTTGAAACATGTTTTTCTTATTATGGTTTTCATACTCGTAAAGTTGTGGTTCAGCAGGTATACTAACCTAGAATTTGTGTGTGGATCTGTGATTAATAAATTGCTTGGTAAATGCCCGTACTGATAAGTGATAATAACCGCAATAATCAAACCATAGATATGTTCTTAAGTTTGTTCACATAGAGAGTATTAATTATTAAATCGGATGGATGAATCACAAAATATCAAAAAACAAGGAAATTCTTTATTCTAGAAACATGAATTTGAAGACAGTGAATAATACGGCTTGCTCCATCATAATATAATCTTTCGGGAATTTGCAAAATCTGAAATTCACTAAATTTTCTTTTATCATTCACTAATTTCATTTTTTAATATTTTTAATTTGATTCCTCACTGAATTGTAGTGAACTGATGCATTCAAAGGCATTACATGATTCAACATACGATCTTTAATTACCTGAAATCGAAACAATAAATCGAGATGATAATAAACTATTAAAAAAATGGATTAATCATCAGTTGTAAATCATAAAAAAAAGGATCAAATACATAGGACCTAGAGAGAGTTGTGAGAGAAGATGTGAAAAGGTAAAAAATTAGGATTATAAGGATTAATCATGAGTCATTGGATTTAATTTTAATCCAATGGTGATCATATTAGTTGTATAGGTGGTATACTTTAGTGGTGGTAAGTGGATCCCCTCCCTTTTTATAATGGGAAGGATATTATAACAACTAAGTTGTGTTATCACCATGTTACTACCAATCCATCTCAATCGCTTATGTTGATCCAACGGTTATATTTATATGGCTATGATTTCCTAAATTTAATATTTTATATTTATTTCTACCTTTGTATAGTTATGATTTCTCATATTTAATGCTTTCACTTTAAATATGGGAAATCGTGAACCTACAAAGATAGAAATAAATATAACCGTTGGATCAACATAAGTGATCTAATGGTGAGATTGATCAATAATAACATGATAGTAACACAACTTAATTGTTACAATATACTACCCTTTTTATAATATCTGTATAAACAATTTATTTATTCCTCTCACGTGAGAGGAACAAATCCGAATTATGAAATGATGTGCAAAAATATAAAAACAAATGTAAAGCATTAAACTTTTTTTTCTTTCTTTCTGAAAACACTAAAACATTAAACTTTAATACATGGGGGAAGCTACCCCAAGATAAAGCTAAAGAAAAGAATGAGGTTCCAAACAGTCTTTTCATCAAAAGATTAGGTTATAATACTTACAATTTTTTTTTATAATCTTTTACGATCATATCTTAATACTATTGATTTACGTCAAGCAACGCTTATCATTTATTGTGAATTGATAATTAATTAATGAAATTATTTTGCGAAAATGATAACCGTTGATTGTCGAAAATCAATGGTATTAAAATATGATTGTAAAAAAAAAATCATCAATATAACCTACCTCATAACAATAATAATAATAATAATAATAACAAGGGATAAAATATTGTGACAACCAAATAATGTTATTACCAATATTACGACCACATCTTAACCGTTAATTTCCGTCAATCAACGATTATCATTTTTCAAATCAAATTCATTAATTAATAATTAATTCACAATAAATAATAATAATAATAATATCACCTCGTTAAAAAAGAAAGTTAGGAAACAAATAAATATTTAGGAGGAAGAAATAGAAAGATTATTTTGATTGTTGTGGTTTTGCAGTGCAAAACCGCGAACAAAGAAGGAAGAGAAGAAACAGAAGAGTGGAGAAAGATGGGTAAGGGTAATCCGCACAGATCGACGACCGCCGGCGACGACCTTCATGCGGCGGCAAGGTCCGGTGATCTCATCGCTGTTCAGTTAATTTTGAGTTCAAATCCTTTGGCTGTTAATTCCAGAGATAAGCATTCCAGAACACCGTATCCTCCTTTTCTTTTTACGTATATTAATTGTTAACGCTATGTATGGGAACCCTAAGATTCTTTCTTTGCGTTTGTTATAGATGCTCTTATTCGATAACTTCAATGGAAATTAGTCTTTATTATCTAGCATTGACATTTAGTTGGTTCTTTTCGTGATGATTCATTGCCTGGTTCCTTTTCTATGCAAATTGCATATTTTACCTATCTAGGTTGAACCATGAATTTTATACATGATCATCTGAGAGCATTAAAGAATTAGATGAGTGGATCCTACTAGGATGCTATTTATTTGCTTATTAGGGGAGTCTTACATGTTCCTTAGAATAGATATTTTCTTGAATGGAAAGAGTGACGCTTCATGTTTTATCTGAAAGTGTGCTGTTAAAATCATATGTCCATCCCTTTGAATATGGACGGTTGAATATTTTTCTTCAGATTACATGATTTTATTCTAGGCAGAATTGGAAATGAGGAAGAAAATTTTATTTTGGGTGAAGTTACTAGTTTTTTCTTGGGAATTTCTAGCACTTGCCACCTTGTTTCTTTGACAAGCAACTTTGAACCATAGAATACATTTAGCAGCATTTTCTGGGCAAGCAGAGGTAGTGAGTCATCTCTGCAAGCACAAAGCTGATGTTGGTGCATCTGCTATGGATGACATGGCCGCGATACACTTTGCCTCGCAGAAGGGACATTTGGAAGTTGTTCGGGCTCTGCTTTCAGCTGGGGCCTCTGTCAAAGCCTCTACCCGCAAAGGCATGACTTCATTGCACTATGCTGCTCAAGGTTCCCATCTGGAACTTGTCAAGTATTTAGCCAAGAAAGGGGCAAGTCTTGGTGTCAAGACAAGGGCAGGAAAGACCCCTTTGGATCTTGCTACCAATGAAGAAGTCCGCTCCTTTCTGGAGGAATTTGAAAGATCAGCTAAGAATGGAGATTCTGGAAACAAAGATAAAGCTGGAGAATCTGGAAACAAAGATAAAGCTGAAGAATCTGATCCAAATTCATCCACATTGGTATCGGAAGGTAATTTGACTGCTGAACCTCCTGCAGCTGCTGTTGATGAAGAAAATGGTGAGAGGGAGAAGAGGAAGGGTAATGAAGATGAGGCAAGAGAAAACTCATCACAACCAAAAAAGGCGAGAGTTAAGTTAAGCCATCTCCAAAGTTCAGATGATACCCAAGAAGAAGAAAACCTGTAGGTTGGCAGATGCTTAGTAGAACAAAATTTTGTTATTATAATCTGTAATAGTGTCTGATTTGGAATCCCTTTGTTGGGTTAGTAGACTTGGATAATCTATTGACTGTTTAGTGACACTTTCTTCTTTATTTATACAATGAGGAGAGATATTTTTACTACCAAAATTTTCTACTACCAACTTATTACCAATTTAATCACCGTTAGATTAACATTTTTTCTCTCTTCAAATTTTTTTTAACATTTTCTCTCTTTCATCCAATGATGATGTGATAGGTAGTAAGTTAGTAGTGAGAATTTTTGGTACTTAGAATATCCTCACTCTTATACAATTTTATCATCTTATGGTGAATCGGGACTACCATTTTTTAGGTGGTCCCTTAGTGTAAATAGAAAGGTAAAATTGGAAAACAGGGAAAATAACAGAGATAAAAAGAAAAAAGAAAAAATTAATATTACGAGAAGGAGCACAAAAAAATTCAATAGTCCTGAACCATATAAAATATTTCCAGTGTGTTGAGATGCCAGTTTCCTTTTCAGCAGATATAGGACTTTTGAAGCTAGCCTCTGTACTTTTCTTCTTTTTCTTTTTCCCATCTTTCCGAAAAAAAAAAAAAAATATAGTTGTTCAACACACGATGGAATACATGTCTATAATGACAGTTTTCATAACCTAACTTTGTCGCACGGAAAAATTTAAAATGCTCCAAGACCATGATGGTCCTTCCATTCACCAAGTGACACATGTATTTTTTTCTTTTTTCTTTTCTCTTTTTTCTCCTTAATTTCTCTTTCACTCTCTCTTCTCTACCCCACCCAATTCTTCATGCACCGGTCCGCCAAATTTCCTCTCCTGTCGCACACACTAGTAGACAGTCACATGTCCTCTGCTGTGTATTAAAGGTGAGACCAAAATATCGTATAAGACAGGTCACATTCCATTTAAAAAAAAAAAAAAAGATAGCTCTATTAGTTATCAGCATTTTGGAGAAGTTGTTCAAGAAAGAGCTAGGTAATATCTAATCAACCACAAAGCTTTGAATTCATTAAAATGGGTCTAATGAACTAAGTCGTCTGCTCATCATAAAAATGGGTATAAATGTCCATTTCAAGGTGGATAATTTTTTAGGCTTGCTTATACAAATACACAATGTAACAATTAACAACATCCAAGATCAAGAGAATTACAGAAATGTACATAACAGCATGACAGCACAAGCGGCTGCATTTGAATTCAACTGACTCCAAACATATTTTTCCTTCGTGCCTTGAAGATCCAGCCAAAAAAGCTATAAAGCACATAAAAGAAGAAAACAGAATCTCAACTCTCAATGATACTGCTCCATTAAGCGACTTACATTTACAAGGCTGAGCAGCAATTGAACAAACATTAAAATCTCCGCCAGTCTAAGTTCTTTACAACTCATCCATCCTACAACCAGATTAACATCAGTCCCTCTCTCATCTTATTTCCTAAATGTTTTTAATTTCTTTTCTTTAAGCCTAGTTTGTGATGACAAGAATTAAAAAAATAAAATAAAAAGGAAATACATTTCTAAAACTGTTTCTAGTATGTGTCCCTTTAAACCCAGAAGATGTATCAACTGAAAACATAACGATATAAATCTCACAGCAGGCTGCAGAGTTAACTGTTATGGAATGAAATCCAGTCAAAGTATAGAGCTGAAACTTTCGATGGGATCAGATTCTTCAAGCATGGAAGCTGCTTGGAAGCAGTCAGCAGCATCACTTATTCGGCCATCATGCTTGTGAACCAACCCCAAGCAAAACCAAGCATTGCGGTTAGTGGGTTCTATTCTAAGTGCATCAGACAGTAAGCTTCTTGCAGCAGGCGAAACCTTTGAATCCATTTTCTGAAGCAAAGCACCCGTCAAAATCTTGCTTGGAACATAGTTTGGTTCAAGTAGGACAGCATTAAGAGTAGCATCAAGAGCTTCTTGAATTTGCCCACGTCCCTCAAACAAAACACCTGGCAGAAGCATACAGGAAAATATAAAATGTTTCTCATAGAGTAGATCCCCTCAAATATTAATATCATACAAGCACATCATTACACGTGGATCCTATAAAGAGGGCAGGCCTGGAGCAATGGTGAAATTGCTCCTTGTGACTGAAAGATCACGGATTTGAATCTAGGAAACAACTTTTTTGCAAATATATAAGGGTAAGCTACATACAAGGATTGACCTCACCCCTACCCTTGTTAATCAGGGCTTAATGGGGAGTGATTTTTTACAGGTGGATCCAGCCTTAGGCCTATGACCAGTCATAAGCACTCTCCCATTAGGACAGGACTCCTACCTCAGTCTCAATTAGATAAAAAAGGGCCCCTATATGTTGTTAGTCACATGTGATTCTCCATGTAATCCATTTAGATATTGTTTTTTTTTTTTTCGGTTCCTGTTATTTGTTTACTACTTCCTAGTTTAGGTTGATTAGGCCCATAAGCTAGTCAACCCTAAAATCTTATTCTTCCATGTTTAGATAATTATAGCTTTTATTTCTTGATATTATGGGATTTGCTAGGCCAAATCTGTGTATGGTATATGCCCTTAAATTGTAACCACCTTCATGGAAATAATAATATTCAAAGAAAACCTATGCTCTGTTTTTCTACAGGATAAGGTCAACATGCTAAAATAGAAAACTTCAAACAGCACACAAGTTTTGGACTAGCCTTCAGTGTGCATAATTTCCGCGGAGTACTCCTTCAATTCCCTGGCCTTTTGCAAACAGATTTCAGCATCCTTCCAATGAGAAAGGCTAGCGTATAAATTTGCCAGACCATGCCAAATATCAGCTTCATTTACTTTATCAACCTCAACCTTGAAAGAGTTGACAAAATGAAAGATTTATTATGGAATCAGCAATTTGTAAATGATAAGTCCCATGAAGCAAACGACATCATAGGGGGCATTCCTTTTTCTTTTTTTTTTTTTACCCCATCAAACAACATCTTTCTTTCAGCAAAACCAAAAGAATGAGGAAGTGCTTAAACTTCAGTGTAAACGATAACAGTAAAAAAGAAAAATATGAGAGCATAAGAACAACATAAAAGCAAAAATGTAAAAAAAATCCCTGAACTTATACTGATTCATGGACACATCTTTGAAGTACTCATTTTACAGGATTATAGATAAAAGGGCCATCTCTATAGAACAAACTCATATTTTTCACAGGTTACCTTTTTGCAACATTAAGAAATGACTGTTTCTGTGATTTTTGTTAGGTAATTAACATTGCGGTGATATTTGGTTTCTTCTAAAAGGCAACTATATAATGGTACAGAACTGTACGTTGGAATATCAACTTCTTTCCATATAACACGGGGGGAACAATTTAGCATAATTGGAATCTCATTAAGAGCATTCAATTGACAGCAGATTTAGAGGAAATCCAGTTCCCACATTACATATTTTCAGCTATTACTAGTCTGAAGAAAAAATCGTTCAGACATGCTGAAGTAATTTAATTAAATAAATATTATAATCTACCAATCTCACATCAAACAGACATGTCTTGCAAATATTAAATAAGAGAATCCCTAAAAGAAGATAAGTAGATGGCAGATCTTACCTTTGAACTAATTCGGAGAGAACCAGAGGATTTCTTCTGAGCTTGAACCAACGCAAGTAGGTACCGATAAGTTTCAATGGCATCTATGGGTCGTGATTGGAAGATCTTCAGCTTTGCTTTCAGCCGAAGCAGTGGCCCTTGTTCCCATCTTGCAGTCTGATCTAAAGCAGCATCCGTTACCACTTCAGCTTCTAAAAATCTTTGTTGTGCAGACAAAATCAGGGCAAGCAATCTCCAAGATTTCAATATAGAGCCACCAGTTTCATTAAAGAAAAGCTTCGCAGAGCGCAAAGCAGCAGTCAAATTTCGGTGCTTTGCATATTGAACAGCCAACTCAAAAATCAGATCACAATTGTTCGGCTCCAGTCTAGTTGCCTCCTCCAATGACTCCAGAGCTTTGGACTGAAGATGGGACCTCTCAAAGTCAGAGGAAGCAACCTTAGCTTGCTTTCCCAGACAAAGTCCCAACATCCGAAGCGCAACACCTTTCAAATGCTTGTTAGAACCCTGAGCATTACTGATTGCCCTCTCTGCATGGCCCACTCCCTCAGCAGCAAGATGGGGATCCTCACTGCAGATCTTAGCAGCTAACAATAGTGATGTAAGGTTATTTGGTTGTTCGTGTTTGTGCAAAGATTTCCTAAGCAGATTCAAAGCATTGTCATTTTGTCCAGCTCCACTATGACATAAAGCTAAAGAATTCCAACGATCAATACGATGGTATACTCCAGGCATCAAGTCCTCAAGTTGTTTTGCTAAAATAGAAGTTTGGTTACACATAGAAAGTGCAAAAGTCAGATGTTCCATGACTGAAGGATCCCATTTCATTTTACCAAGGCAAAATTTTCTCATAAGAATCATTAAAAGCAGGATTGCCTCTTCGATATTATTTTTAGGCACATAAGACCCTTCAATTTGAACTGCTAAACTAGGTGGACTAGCCTCTACCCCGCTATACAGCAAAAAACCAACAAATGATTTCTGAATTCTTGCACAGCAATCATTATCAAGGTTCCATTGACTAAGAAGAGCACGCCTATAAGCAAAGATTGCCTCATCATGGCAACCAGCTTGTTTCAAAAGCTCTGGAAGGAGTTCTACGGCATGGCTGACTATCTCTTGCAATTTATTATCCACTTGTATGTCAGGAATACCCTGATAAAATATCTTCTCAACGGCATCAAGAACACGCTTACAATCATTAGCAGCTTCTGCAGAATCCATTAAACAAGCATTTTAATTAGTTCAATCAGATTCAGAAATAGTGATGTAAGTGTATTTCAAGAAAAAGGCTGTGTTTTATTAACTGTGCGTTTTATGTACATTGGGTAATCGTTTTGGTAAAATGTAGATACTGAGCGTTTTATGTGCATTATATTATATGTGGTTCTAACACATTCCTTTTGATATTCTCTCATTCTGATTGTTGCACTATATCTCTCTTAAATTTTTCTCTTTCTATTCTATGAAAACCCAAGAATTGGGGATCAGGGGTTTCCCTCAAAACCTAGATCCTGGTGCCCGAAATCTCTTTGATTCTCTTTGTTATTACTCTGTTCTATATGTGTTTTTGTTCATCCATTGAGTTGCAGGCTTGAGATCGTGCAGAATCTTGAAGATCGAAGGAGATCTTGGTTCGTGACTTAGTTGGAGGCAAGCTTGAAGGTTCTGTGTTCTTGGAGCTTGGTGGAGTCATCTCTGGTATTTTTGTGTTGAGTTGGATGCATGTAGCTTCTGATTTATAATATCTGTTAATCTTGTAATACTTGAACTTAGGATTTTCTTTTGGACTGTTATTGCTTGGCTGTTACTGCTTGGCTGTACGTGTTTTCTTGGTGTTTGTTTGGGGTGCTTTTAGTGCCCGGATTGTACTCTTTATTTTGATCTAATAGTGCAAGAACACTGGGACTTTATCCCGGTGCCATTGGATGTAGGAAACTTGCTAACAACAAAGTTTCTAAACCAAGTAAATTCTTGGTGTCACTCTCTTTTATTTTCTGCAATTTTTCTTTCTGCCAAGGTGATTTTGTAATAAATAGAATGTCAAAAGTATAGGAGGAATCATTCCCATTCAGAAGAAAAAAATTAAGAAAGTATACAACATGTGGAGAACAACTTTCAACAGTCAAGACCATATATTCAATACCTGTTAATTTCCCCAGCTTTTGTAGAGACTTGGCTTTTAAGTAGATGGCATCAAGCACCAAACTAGCAGCATGCTGAGAGACTGAGGAAGGTGAGTCAGTACGAGTGCGACCTTTCTTGACAGGTGGTTTTTCAGAAAAGGAAGGTTGCAATCGCTGTATGGCAGCTTGGAGATCAATCCCATCAAACACACGAAGAGCACCTTCTACATTACCTCTCTGATACTCCAACTTTCCAAGAAGAGCTCTTGCTTCCTGTTAAAGTTTTAAAAGTAACCATGGGGAAAAACTCAAATGTCTGATTAATTTATGGGAAAAAGAAGTATAATGTTACAGGAAAGTTGTTAGGTTACGTTATAGAGATAAAGATAGAGAATGTGGGACCCACACTTGTTTTCAAAAAACAAAAACAAAAAAAAAAGTGTGGGTCTCACCATCTCTATTTCTATAACATAACCTAACAACTTTCCTACAATATTATACTTCTATTTCCCTTAATTAATTCCCAAAAATGTTGCTCCGATTCAGTGCAAAAAAACAAGGGATGCAAGATCTTCATATACCAAACATTTAAGAGGTAGTTTGCGTCAAATTTACATATCGTACCAATTATTAAGGTTTATTTCTTGTCTTGGCACATTTATCTAGTTTCAAATCCAATTAAGTTATGCTCATGTACATAAATTATAATCCATGATATATTTAATGCTTATACAAGTGCAATGTGAGCACTGATCAGATCACAAAATAAAAATTCACGCTCTCGCAGATATGAAAATTTTATTCTGTGGTATGGAAGTATTCTAAGTTTTGACTCATATTTGAAGAAATTTACTCCCTAGTTGTTTAAGGTGTTAAAAATGACAAAATAGTTACGGTTACCTAGATAAGGGGGCATTAAAAAAAAAATAGTTAAAACCTTATAATTTTTTGTCATTGCTTACTCTACCATACCCTATGCAGACCATGTACACGTCAAACAACAGATTTCTAGTAACTACCCAAAACTTTTTGTTTGTCCAAAATATAATCATAGATTTCAGAGTCCAAACATAGCTCGAGGGGGGAAACAATGACAACTCAAAGAAAAGCGTTATGAATGATAGACACCAAAGACCTTCAAATTTGATCTAAAATTAAAGATTCAATTACATCCTATAAAACCAGGAAAACAGTTATGTCCTTGAAATTTTTTATGAATTCATTATTAACATAATTGATGACCTTGAACCTACTTGTCTTGATAGATTATTCCAAATGGGGATACATGGCAAAACAACATAATGCAGTTTAAATAGTTAGCAATCATGAAGAGTAATAATCACATGCCAAATTCAAAAAAAGCACCCCAAGAAATAGAGAAAAGAGAAGTTTCAGAAGTTAAGTAACAATGGTTGCAGTCATTTGGCAACAAAGGGGAGTTTGAGCCAAGCTTCCTCCATTAAATCTAAATAGCAACTTGGTCATTGATCTTTGCTTCGTATTATTTGCAAATATGAAATATTCAATCAGTAAACTCCTAACAAACTATGTGATGCCTGAGAAGGGGGCTGGGAAAGCATTAACAAACTGACCTCAAAATTGAGTGACAACCCTTCTCGCAAAGCAGATTCTGCCTCTTGAATATTTCCTTCATCAAGCTTAGCCTCAACTTCTGATGCCATCATGCGGCTTCCATTTGCATGAACCTCTCTAACTGACACGTTCTCAAGATCACTGGACTCCATCAATCACCTCCCCACTACCTGCATAAAACCACCCTTACCACATTAGTCTTCAAAGGCAACGCGTTTTCCTCGTTTACATTCCAAAAAAGCTAAACAAAAACCCATATACACAACACACGCATTAAATTAAAGCTTCAGCATAACAAAGAAAACAAAACACCCTTCCCTTTTTCCCACGACACTGCTCGAAACGGATCCAAACAATACCACATGGGATTCAACTCCCCTACAAATGCATGACGGGGTTCCATAATAATGCAAAAAGCATCAAACTTTGGAAGCAAAATTCAAAATTGTAAACATAAAATCAATGGGAAGAAAAAAAATTTGCAGATCCGGAGAACCAGAATGAACACATGGAAGAACGAAGAGAACAAAAAAACACGATTTGGAGACTCACCAAAGCAACGTGGCCTCGGAGCAATGGTGAGAGATGCAACAGTGACCTCAAACAAGATCCAAGGGACCATTCATTCGATCAAAATTGCATTAGAGTTACCTTTTGTTTGTTGTCTTGTTTGAGAGAAAAAAACAAACACAAAGGAACACAAACAGTGGTTGGATGGTGTGAAGAGGTCAACCGCTGTTACATACAGCAAATGCAAAATCTAGTGAGAATCTGCAATATGGAATGGCATTGGGTTTGGATGTGTATCAAACAAATTAACAATTAAATATTTTGCCCTTTTAGAAAAATAATAAAAGAATGAAAAGATTCTGATTTTTTTTTTTTTTTACTTTTTTTATTTATTTTTACCCAAAGAAAAAATGGTTATATCTGAATTAATATGATTATAATTGGGTTTGACATAGAGAGGCATGACGAATATTGGGGCAGGGGATTCGGAAAGTAGAGAGACCGGTTTGGTAAAGAAGAGTCTAATGTTAGATTGGGTGTTTGGGACCAATTACGTTGTTCTTGTTAACTTTCATGTTACTTGGCTCATTAGTTTGACTTAACTTATCTAAGTTTGACTTTCATCCATTTTACTTTCTTATTCCGTTAAAGAAATAATATGATCTTTTAATATTTTTAAATTAATTTTGTATTTTAATGTGTGTTCATATTAAATTATTTGTATTAAAAAAATTTGATCAAATTTAAAATATAAAATAAACTAATTATTTTTCCCAAAAATAATGTTGATAAACATGCTCTTATTTCAGTTATTCTAAATGATAATCTATATTATTTAATAAAGGTGATTGTTTTTTTGACCGTTACATTTGATCATGTTGCATGAGAAGTCTCCTTTTGTATCACTTAACTTCGATGTTCGTGCCAATCATTTTCCTATTTTTTATTTTTTCTTTAAGGTGAGCCCCACCTCTTTCTCTTCCTGTAAGAAAACTTCAATTTCTTATGCAACATGAGAAATTGCAAGCCCATTTTTTAAACTTAGTTGGCCAGTATTTTTTTTTTGGGTGAAATTGGCCAGTATTATTTGTTTATATTTTATGTTTAGAATTTATTGATAAATTATGTCGATGGTTAGTAAAATTACATTTTTTCCAATATTTGTTACTTTTTAGATAGTTTCTATTTGTTCATTATAACGTAGCGTAGCCGAAGCGCAAGAAAAAATGTGATTAAACAAAAAAATTGTGATCAATAAAAAAGAAATCCTATTGTTTTTAATTTTTATTTAAAAAATAACAAAATTCCACTCCTACAATAAAATTCATAGGCATTATTTTATAGACTAATTATAAATTGATACAAAATCTAAAATTCTAAAAATAAGTAAAAAAAAATTAAAATAAATACAATGATAATTAATTTCTAAAAATAAATAAATAATCACCATTAAATCATTTAAATTACGTCCCAAATCATGTCAAATATGTTGATTTTCTTTTCTTACCGAATGAATTAAAATCATATCTATTCATTCATTTGAATTTGGATTTGATCGTAATTTATTATATTTTAAATTATTGTTTCTTTAAACAATTGAATCATATTTATTGAGTCATGATTTTGATTGACTCTGATTTTTTTTAAATGAGGTAATTATAAATGCTCACTTAGTATTAGATATTTAAATATGTGAATAAAAGAAGGGCTTGTAATATCTCATGTTGCATGAGAAATGCAAGTTTCCTACGGAAAGAAAAAGAGATGAGACTCACCTTAAAGAAAAAATAAAAAATGGAAAAATGATTGGCACGGACATCGAAGTGAGAGTAGTAGGAGATGAAATTTCTCATGCAAAATGAGAAATCTTTTTCCCATAAAAACTGCATGTTTGCTGCTAGTACTAATGCAATAATAAATTTGTTTTCAAAATAAGGATAACAAGTTCGTTGCTTTATTAAGAATAATGATAAGGATTAAAAACTGCGTCTCGTACCAGGATATTCAATTATGGTTTTGGCTAATTATGAAAATTACATCGCGTCATATTTGGTTATCTTTCTTATTTTGTAAATATTATTGCTTATTAATATAATGTGATATGATATCCCTATTTTATTACGATGAGATGAGATCGTCATAAAAACCGCATCTCAACCGGGATATTCAATTATGGTTTTAGTCCCGCTGAAGCATATATTACACCTATTTTTTTATTTTATTTTTTTGTAACAATATTACACCTATTTAAATCATTACATATGGATTCACTAACTGTATTTACATTCAGTTTATTGGAAACTTCCTTATTTCTTATGCCTCGTAAATTAAAATATTATAATTAAGTGGGTATAATATGTATAATAGAATAAAATTTTATTCGATGTATCCTAAGCATGCATGTACCAATTAATCAATGATACAATATTGCAAAGCTGATAATCTCAATCAAAATACAATTAATGTAATTAATAATCAAATTAAATCCAATATCAATGTATATATATAATCAAATAGTGTTCAAATCAATATCAATTTCACATTAATCAAATCAAATATCAATATATATATAAAATAATAATCAAATTAATATCAATTTCATCATATAATATTTATCTTTATTAAGTTCATTTAGTGTATTTAGTGGGAAGATAACCCAGGTAGACCCAGGAAATCCTATTAGTCTACCCTATGACCCGGAAAACCCTATCAGTCACAAATAATCAAAATTGGCCATAATCAAAACATCTCTTCCCAGTGTGCACCCCTCTTCCCAAAGTTGCTACTAGTATCCCGAAAAACCCCGCCAGACACCATTTTGGAAATAACGGATAATATTTGTTCACATCGTATAAATATATCGGAGGCATAAAGCCCGAAGGTTGTATTCATCACTTTAGGAG
Source organism: Gastrolobium villosum (assembly GCA_032173675.1). Lineage (NCBI taxonomy): Eukaryota > Viridiplantae > Streptophyta > Magnoliopsida > Fabales > Fabaceae > Gastrolobium > Gastrolobium villosum. The sequence continues at coordinate 257,174 of JAVKPL010010370.1, read as the reverse complement.
GTAACATCACAAAGCTATCCTCCCACTATTAATTAAACACAATCATACATAATTTCATTTCAATCATAAATCTCTTATTTAGAAAGTTTCCTCAAAAGCATCATAATTTCATAATTTGTAGAATTATTCAATAAGATCCATGTACATGATCAATTTTCATATCATAATCATAGTTTCCAGAATTATTCATATATCATATCATAATCATAAGACTCATATATTGCACATAATCATAATTTCCAAATAATAACATTTTCTAAAATATTCTAATTATCACATGTAGTGATTTAAATTAAAAAAATTATCTATATATATAAAAAAAATGTTCACACAAAACTAACCTAACCACATCTAGAGATTAGGATTACATCTACCAGATTACATATAAATATAACCTACAAATCTCTAGAAATTATGATTACATCTACCAAACATATAACTACCTGTTCTGTCCTGAGGACGGAGATGTTCAACCTTTATCAGGTTGATTGGTCGCTTTGGATCATATAGTCTTGACTAGGGTATCTATTGAGGAGATATCCCTATGCCTAGCTTGATCACTGCAAAGAATATGATTGTGGTGATAGTGTGGTGAAAGTAATGAATCATCTGTGTTGTATCGTCGAGGAGCCCTCTCATTTATAGGGGCTGCCTCTGATTTGAATTGTGTAGCTGAGCTGTAATGGCGCGGGGGCCATTACAGCCTTGTCGGCCGTTACTGGAGGTAACGTATCAAACGTTACGCCTCCATAATCACGGTCCGTTTCAGGTATTTATTGAGAATATTCGATGGAGTATTCCGGGTTGATGTGATGGGCCCGTTAGTGTGGGCCTTCTTACTGGGTTGATGAGGTAAGCCGACTCACGTGGGTCTTAGTCCGGGTTCATGACACAGATCCATAACACTACCTAAAGATTAGGACACACCCAATAAAATTGCATACACAACAAATCTACAACCAACTAAGGATTAGGATTACCTGGTCTCCGTGATTGGTGACTTCTAGAATTTGGGGAAGAGAAACGGTTGGTAACAAAAGGAAGATAAAAATAAAATAAATAAATAATTGAAGTAAGGAGAGAGAGAGAATACAGAAGAAGAGTAGTGGAGAAAGATTGAGGATTGAAAGTGAATTGGTTTAGTTATGTTAGGCCTCTATTTATAATTGAAGTTTTGAGCTCAGATGTGAGTTTTTATGCAATTATTTCCGTATTCTTCATTGATGTATCTGACTCAGATATTGACTTCATACACTATTTTTTTTTATTCTTAATTTCGTATGGCTCAGAATATCTCTAACTCATCTCTGACTCATTATTGACTCAATGGTGATTCACCATATCTAATCAAATTATATTTGTTGACTCATCTTAATCCAATCAAACATTAAAATATAAATGATCAATCAATTAATAATTCAATTAATCACAGTTTATCATTTAATATATATATATATATATATATATAAGGGTTTAGCGGATGTAAAGTGACTGCACCTAAGGATTGGTGCAGTCATATAAAACTACGTCGTTTTATTATGTGAAAGCATTAAATATGGGGAATAATAACCATACAAAGGTGGAAATAAATATAAAACATTAAATATGGGGAATCAGAACCATACAAAGTTGGAAATAATATAATATTTTTATTTTCTACAATTAATTTTAAATGCAAACTTTCTTTATCTCACCCAAAACGACGTAGTTTTTAGGTGACTGCACCAACGCTTATATACAGTCACATTACAAATCATTTTGCCTATATATAATTTTATTATTAATAATCTGAAGTCTTACAAAATATCAAAATCAATTTCAAATAACACTCGTATCTCACATATATCGCACAAAATCATTTTATACAAGGTAAAATTTATATTATAATTTGTTATCTATAACCATCAAATATATATATATATATATATATTATTACTACTAATTTATAGTTTATTGTTATTATTATTATAAATTACTGTTATTTTTCGGGGATATTACATGTGATTGTGGGTGTTGTTTTGGAAGGCTAAGTTGTAGGTAAATCCCACATCCCGAGTTGTCAGGTCTAACCCCTGACCATTGCGGTCCCATTAAGCGAGAAGACTAAAGTCGTTCCTCAGGCAGAAGCAGGACCTAGGATGATCTCAGAACACACACACACATATATACGGGTTAAACGAATGTATAATGACCGGATACAAGGGTTTGTCCAGTCAAAAAATTATAACTATATACTACGGGTAATACATGTTATAATATTTTATTTTTTTCCTCTCTTCACAAATTTAACCGTGTAATATAAAGTTATAATATTAAAAATTATTTTTTTCTCTCCTGAGTAACTTTTCAGACAATTGTTGGGTGAAGTAGGAGAAAAAAAACTTTAATATTATAATCATATATTATCCATAATACATAGTTATAATTTTTTGATTGCACAAAAGCTTGTATCCAGCCACATGATACCTAATTTTCCTTATATATATATATACATGGGGAAGGATATTGTAACAACCAAGTTGTGTTACTACCATGTTACTACCAATCAATCTCACCGTTAGATCGCTTATGTTGATCCAACGGTTATATTTATTTCCATCTTTGTATGGTCATGATTCCTCAAATTTAATACTTTGTATTTATTTTTACCTTTGTATGGTTATGATTTCCAATATTTAATGCTTTCACTTTAAATTTGGGGAATCATGACCATGCAAAGATGGAAATAAATATAATCGTTGGATCAACATAAGCGATCTAGCGGTGAGATTGACTGGTAGTAACATGGTAGTAACACAACTTGGTTGTTACAATATCCTTCCCCTATATACACACACATATAGGGCAGCTTATACTTATACCGGTGTAAGACTAAAAAGTCTTATACCACATCTTAACTGTTGATTTTCGTGCATCTGTAAAGATTTATTGGGTCATATTAGTTAATTTATTATTATGACCTAATAAAACTTAACCATTGGATGTCCGGAAATAAACTATTAAGATGTGGTGTGAGACTTGTTATTCTTACATCACTGTGAGTTGATCATATCCCACACACACACACACATATAAGGGCTTATCGTTTCTCAAGTTGCTTGAGATAATTTTATCTCCGGCTACTAAATCATAACCATACAAAGATGGATCAATGGTGATAAAGGAAGAGAGAGAAAAAGAAAATCATAATCGTTCAAAGGTGAATCAATTAATATAAGGAAATAAATAAATAAATAAATAAAATGACGTAATTTTGGGAAAGCCATAGATAAACTTATCTCAAGCTGCTTGAGAAATATTTCCCCCTATATATAATTACTTTTATGTTGATATAAAATAAAGTCTTACTCTTATTGCCATTGATTCAATTGCATCAAATAACTTAAAAGAATAGTGGTATCTAATATAGAAATATCAAATATATAACACAACACTCCAAGGAACAGTGATCATATTGCCACACATGGCAAAAAATATTACCATAATGTCACGCCAACAGTATATTTTGCCAAAATGTACACAGTGTAGCGAAATACGTGTGCAAATAATTCGTTGTAGAGTGTAGCGAAATATGCCATGTCAGAATCAAGAATGACACGTGTCAATCAGGGAGTATTTCACTACACCGAGTAGCGAAATACGTGTCAATGGTCACCTGATAGTAGTCAATCGAGCTAAAGTTTCACCGCGTTGTAATCTCAACTTCTTGTATATTATTTTCTTCAGCTCATGAAGATTGCACGTGGGGCTCATGCGAAATATTTTTGCGTCACCTTCAAAAACTTGCTCGTTCGATCCAAAATATTTTCTCTCATTATAATAAACGGTGGCGATTAAATTATTTCTACTCTCATTGTACAAAAGAAGAAAAAGAAAACTAACATTTAAAGATAACACTAAAGTAGTAAAAAATTGTATATAAATGGCTGTTTTTCGCACTTGGTAGTTCGTACCAAAAATGGAAACGATGGAGTGATTTATAGTCCATAATTCGCTAAGTGAACTAGCAAAATATGTTGGACATAATTCGCTGGGCTCCGTAGCAAATTAAGGGGGAGATGACACTTGGCTTTGCCATGTCAGAAAGGCCCATAACTCTCTATGTGTCATAGCGAAATATTGCAGTAATTCGCTACCTGGTACAACGAATTACGTGGGGCAATGACACGTGTCCTGACAGGATTGCGTTTTGGACACGTATTTCGCTATTAGTGTAGCGAAATACTGTCTGCTTGACACGTGTCCTGACATGGAGTTTACATGCTTGAGTCTTTGACCACGTATTTCGCTACACAGTGTAGCGAAATACTCTCTGATGTGTCATTCTTGATTCTAATGTGACATATTTCGTTACACTGTACAACAAATTATTTGTACACGTATTTCGTTACACTGTGTAGCGAAATATCCACGTGTCATTTTGATAAAATGTACTATTGACGTGGCATTATGATAATATTTTTTACCATGTGTGGCAATATGGTTAGGGTTCCACACTCCAAGCAATAGGAATACCAAAGATATAACTCTTCTGTCAGTAATCTTATCATTTAGTCCAGTACTTTAGTCCAAATGTTTCAATTGAATGTAAGACATGAATGATGTCATTTTTTTATATAATTAAATACATATCCTATTTCACCAAAAATAATAATATATATATATACATATCCTAATACAAATTATCAAAATCTCTCATTACTAAACCAAACGTAATGACTTGAAACCTGTCATTGTTGTATTTTCAATATTTGATTTATTAACATCAGAGTAAACTTAAATAAAACAAAATAGATCAATATTCGATATTGACTCATTTGAGCTTAACCATGCATTTCACATTCTTACCCAACAAGGGCTCAAAGACATTGTTATTGTTATATACGAGGGAGAAATCTCATATAAGTCACTTTCATCCCTGCTCGTTATTTGTAGTTTATACAATAACTAGCTATGTTGTGTTCAACTTCAATGAGATTAAAACAAATAACTTTTCAAGTAGAGAATTCTTACAACCATGTTTGGTGTGACGTATAAGGCTCGATAATATAAGTTTATATTATATGTTATGACATTTTTAGTTGTCTGATATGATCATCGTATAGTATAAGCTTATAAAGTAGAATTCCTAATACATCAAAACAATATATAACTTAATTCGGTCTAAGAGGAAGAGATTAGGCCTGATAAGGGGTTAGTATATTAATATCGTTGACCAGTGCATTCTCAAAAATTAATATATTATTTTAATATTAATATATTAAAATAAAAATTATTTTTCAATATATTAAATTTTAAAATATTTTTATTTTTATTTTTATAAAAATTGATTTATTTTTTGTACACACTGATCGATAGATTTTTATAAAAATTAATATTATATGACATTTTTTGAAGAATTATATAAATTCTTTATTAAAAGATATTTTTATCCTATATAATATTATACAGTGTATTATCAAATATTAGATGATATTATCTTATACAATGTCATGTCAAACATCGGATAATATTAAAATTCAATCATCCGACAGTATGCACGCCGTATCAATTCATGTGAATGGACTCTGTATCAAGTAGTCTTCAAGAGAACTAACATCCATGTAATGTTCTCATAGGTTAATCCAATACATCACTACTCTAATACGAAGACTTGAATATCTCATATTCATGATCAGTAAGATATAGATACTACGGTCATGAGTGTACATGTACTAATTTATATATATTATTATTGTCTCACTTCACAATAAAACTTGATTAGAGACATTTAAAAATAGTTTTATGATTTTAATTAAGGATTTTATAATTCTTATTCATCATGAGAATTCAAATTTTCTTACACACCCTTCAATTTTCGTGCTGACATAAATCTTACTACATATAATTTTTTCTAACACAAGAGTCTCACATACTTTTTATCTCTACCACATAAGATTTCAATTCTCTTTTGAATTATAAAACCCTTTAATTAATAGTATTTCACATCAAGTTGTCTCAAAAAAAAAAAAAGTATTTCACATCAAGTCATGCACTTGATATTCTATGACGTTAATCTTACTGTTTTAAGGGTTTTATTATGTTTACATAACTAAAACAAATAACACAATAAATGAAATATCTCATATAAATGTGAGTTCTTCAATGCATCTTTATCAAAATTTATTTTTAAATAAATAATTATTTCTTTAAGTTCCCTATTGTGAAAACAAAGCGATTATTCTTAAAATAAACTAATCTAAACATGCATTTTATATACAAAGAGACATGCTCCCTCCTTTAATTACTTCTCGAATACTGATGCTAACACAAGGGGGGAATTTTTTCATCTTGGAAAAATAAAATAAAAAAATACTATGGTTAATGAAAGAACCACTCCATGGTTGATGGTACCCTATCAGTAAAAAATAAAAATAAAAATAAAAATCAATGTTAATATTTTATTTTTAATAAAAATTATCTTCAAAATATTGAATAATCTCTAACGTATCAAGAGGGGTTTTGCTACTGCAAGCTGCGCAGCACTGTCCAAGAATCTCTCCTCTCAGTCTCACTAACAAAACCGCCATGGATTTGCTCTCAATCTCTGCTTCTTACCCTTCAACTTCGCTTCCATCTCGTTCGTGCATTCGCACCCTTTTTTCAAAGGCACCCATTTCCTCATTCAACCCCAAAACCTATATTCCCTCACCATGTTCCAAATCTTGCATAACCCCAGTAAGGTGTGTCCTCTCCACCTCACCAAAACCCTCCAAAAATTCAAACTTTGGGTTCGAACTTGGAAAACCCAGTATCACTTTTAAGCTTTCTACGCCTCAGACGCCTGCCACCGCCATGAGAGGGGCTGAAACCGATGCCATGGGGCTGTTGTTGAGGGAGAGGATTGTGTTCTTGGGGAGCAGCATCGATGATTTTGTGGCTGATGCTATTATGAGCCAGTTGCTGCTCTTGGATGCTCAGGACCCCACTAAAGATATCAGGCTCTTCATCAATTCCCCTGGTGGTTCTCTCAGGTAAGATGAGATTTTTGTTGCATTGCTTGTGTTAGTGTTCCTTTTAGTTGCCCACAAAAGCCTGAGAATGGGGCAAGGGTTTATGAGAATGGTGGTGGCAAATGTATCTGATAGAGTGGATTGGGATAAGAAGATTAATGGGTAGGGAAAATGGGAGAGAAAAAAAAGGGAACTTTACATTATTGTTATTTAAATTATCTGTAAAATAAGAATGCAAGAAGGATGGATGTTTTGTTGCATTGCTTATGTTCCTTTTTGTTTCCCATAAATGCCTGAGAATGGGGAAGGGGTTAATGAGATTGGTGGCAATTGTATCTGATGAAGTGGATTGGGTTGAGAAGAATAAAGGGTGGGGAATGAAATAGAAGAAAAGGAGCTTGATAGCTTTTTTTACATTCTTGTTATTGAAATTATCAGGGAAATAAGAATACAAGAAGGATAGATGTGAAATCTTTTGGGTGGCTTAAAATTTCCTTGGTTTGAGTTATTTTGATGTTTAATATCTGTTTCTAGTGATTTACTTGGGGCTAACCAACATACATAATTGGTGAGAATACTACTTGGAGCTCTGAATGAAGAGACATAAAACGTCAAAAGGCTCGATCAATGATTTTTGTTTGAACAAGCAAGAGTTCTATGTCTAATTTGGGATGATCTTTATGTATGTTTCTTATGGACTCTGATATAATAGTTTGGTATATGTCAACCTTTCACTGGAGTGTCAAAGATGAAAATCCTTTTGCTTTCCTTCCAGACAATTCAATGGTCTTCAACTGTTAATGATATTTTTCCTTTTAATTTTACTGGGGCAGTGCACAGTCTTTTCTGCTGAAGTATCTTGCTTCATTGTCAGTTTTTCCTTTTGAATTTTATAAGCAGCATATTGACTTAAGGTATAAGAGAGTGGGTCTATTTTCTCTTTATTTTTTTCCTCTGCCATAAGCAATTGATGATTTCTGTTATATACTTGAAGGTGCTGAATGCCTCAGTGTTTGTGTTTCTGGTTGGAAATATACCCAAATCATGTTTGGCAAATTCAAGTTCCTCTAAATTTTCTGTAAAAGTAGAATTGAAGTAGGAGGAAAAGATATAACGAATGCATTTAGTTTTCTCATTTTGTCTTTTCTGTAATTTTTTGTCAATGTTTTCATATTAATCTTTTCACTGACAGCCAAACCAATACAAGTACAAATACATTTATGTTTAATATTACCAAACCTTAGCCAGCCATGCATTTGCACCTTTATAGCATGTATGCTTAAGGAAAGAGCCATGTTTCTATTTGACATGTATCAGGCACTTGACACTAATGGCGCTTGAATGCAAACCTATGCAATACTTGTAGGAACAAAGAATGATGTATTTGTTTTACAATTGTGAAGTACAATCTAAACATGGTTTAAGGCTTACCAGGCTTATTTAAGGTATATTTTTATATGCCTCTTGTCTTTTTGGTACTCACACATATGGAGTGATTCTAGCGAGTATTGAGAAAGCCAATCTTATGTGAGAAATGAGAGTAGTGAATCTTCATTGTTAGATCTGTACAAATCAAGATTAAAAACATTTAAGTCTTAACACATGACCAATTTAAAATGTTTCATGACAATATTTTAATCTTCACCATTCGTACAAATCTAGTATTCCAGATTCATTCTTTTCATTTCTCCTGTAAGATCAGCTTTCATAAACACACACACAGACATACATATCTCTAATTGTCTATGTTCTGTTGTGTCCTTGAATCCAGTGGCTAGTATTTTAGATTTTGCTAATGTTACTGGATGCCTTTGTTGTTGTCATGACCAGTGCTGTTTCTATGCTTCTTAACAATAACTTGCCTAAAATATTTTGCAACCTTTCATTAGTTTCAATCCACCTAGTCACCATTATCTGGATAAGCTGAGTTCTGAGTTTTTGATGATTTTGAATTAAGAATTATACCTTTTCCGTGATTTTGATGATTTTGAAGTAACTTTATCTTCCTTTTATAAGGAGTTATTAATTCTTGATTCCACTGAAGCTCAGAATCACTTAGTTTCAATAATTTCAAATGGCATTATGCTTCTTGGGTTTTAACATAAAGTCTTGTGATGGGAAAATTTTATTAACACTGGTAGTTATTGTTTCAATGATTTATGCAACTAATGAGCACAGTGCAGGTTATGTACGGGAATTAAAAATTGTATACCCAACACATTGATTATAGCTTTGAGATGAACAAACAAATTAATATGATAATCAATGGACTGGTTTGGTTAATTTCATAGGTTTAGGGTTTAGGGTTTGATGTGGTTTGCAAAATTTTAAAGCTGTTGAGTGTTGAACAATTGTGTGGTTTAAAAATAGACCTGAAATTGGATTAAACCAATTGAGGAAAACCAGTAAAAAAAGTAAAATCACTTGAATTTTATAGGGATCTGACATTGTGGGATTTGAGCCTTGAGGTACTCGTTGCAAAGAATTCTATTCCATATGGAGAATGAGACAAATTTTGGGGTGTGTAGACAATTGATCAGATTTCAACTATAAGTTTGGTCATCAATCGACAAATTAAGATTCTATATTTATCTTAAATATTATATACTAAAGGGTATCAGTATGCAATCCGTGCACCTGAGTGATTGGTTTATGCTTTTGCCTTCATTTTTGTAATGTTTGTTTCATTTGCATTATATTCATTTATCTAATTTTTCTACTTTGTGATTTCTATAATTGGTGTGCATTAGGGGCTTCAAATTGTTAACTAGTCACATTTAATCTCATGGAAAAAACCAGATATACGCTTCATTTTTTACCCTTTTTCACATTATTTTGTAGTTTGAATGAAAGGTGTAACTTTTCCCTCCTCTGGTGGTACATTCATTAGCATCATACCACCTTGCTTTATCCTGTTTATTTTTTAATGAAATTAGCCCCAGTAGCACTAGCATGTGAACATCATGCCCCCTGACATATCCAAATAAATTTGTAAAATTATTCAAGTCCTCTATTCCCCAAATCTGAAGATGTCCTGTCCTCTTCAAGAAATCACTGATCTCTCACATACATAGGAGATTTTAGGACATAGAGACTTAGGCTCTGTTTGATATGTGTTTTGAAAAACAATTTTTTAGTTTTCAGAAGAAAAAAAATAAAAAAACTCGTTTGGTAAGACTTGTTTTGTAAATTTTTTTTTGAAAACTATAACTGTTTTTTTGTTTTTAGAATCAAATTTAGAGAACATGTCTGAGTTGTTTTTGTTTTCTGTTTTGGTTTTTAACTTTCAAAAAGAAAAAAAACATAGAAAACAACTGTTTCCATAACTATTTTACAAAACAGTTTTAAGAATAAAAAAAATCAGAACACAATCAAACAGACCCTAGATTCTTTGTTGTAAATAATTTGGGCAAGGCCCTTTGCTGTGTACTATTTTTGCTATTATTTATTTGGTGTCTATAATCGTTGGGAAGGAATGCTAGAATTTTCAAGAACAGCGACTTGCGTTGGCATATTTTATGGGATAAAGTGGTTGTCTTAGCTTCTTCATCGCTCTTATCTTATGATTGCTTCAAAGGAGTGCCCTAGGTGTATATGCAAACTGTTATTGATTAGTGAACTTTTCTGTATGGTGTGTTTTTCATTGCAATCTTTTGTTCTGTTTGATGCCTTGCATCCTTTTCCGCAGCTGATTTATTTTGCATGTTATTATTTATTTAGTGCTACAATGGCTATCTATGATGCCGTACAGCTTGTGAGGGCTGATGTTTCCACAGTTGCACTCGGAATTGCAGCATCAACTGCTTCCGTGATCCTTGGTGGTGGCACCAAAGGCAAGCGCTTTGCTATGCCCAATACACGAATTATGATTCATCAACCTCTTGGAGGTGCTAGTGGACAAGCTATAGACGTAGAAATTCAGGCTAAAGAAGTTATGCACAACAAGAATAATATCACAAGAATCATATCAGGCTTCACCGGTCGCTCATTTGAACAAGTCCAGAAAGATATTGATAGGGATAGATATATGTCTCCAATTGAAGCTGTTGAATATGGAATTATTGATGGTGTAATTGATAGAGATAGCATCATCCCTCTTGAGCCAGTACCAGAAAGGGTGAAAGCAACTCTAAACTATGAAGAAATGAGTAAAGACCCTAAGAAATTCCTAAACCCTGATATCCCTGATGATGAGATATACTAGCTTTAAATTGTTGATAATGTTACATCCTCATAACTGTTTTGAGATTCCCTTATGGTGTTAGCAGTATACAACATTTTGGGTAAAGCCGGATGATGCTGTAACAAACTGTGAAAGATTTAGGATTGTTTTTTTGTATGTGTGAATTAAGAATTGTAATCCAGTTATGGGAAATTTGTTGGTTGTATTGATGGTTTTTCATTATGTTTTACTATTATAAAGCTTTTAAAAACTCAATTTTTCTTCTTGTTGGAAAGTTTCAATGGTGAGACAGTTCTTTACCTCCTAATCTATGTTAGTGAGGAAAGATAAGATAAGAAAGATGTCTATTACGACCTCCTCCCAATGCCTAAAGTCCTTCCAGCATTGGTACTTTGCACAAAATGGCCATGCATTATATATACCCCCATAGTGTGAGACCCAAAAAAGTCTCCATCACTAGCCAAAATGGGTTGGTGTAACTAACTAAATCGAACAATTTTGACTCAACATCTTGGATTTAAATATTTTTGGTGGGGTCCTTTATTGATAAATTATTTGTAAGTATCATAATAAATTATTGCTTGTAGCATACTCTTGATTCTGTTACCTATAAAATAAAATAAAAATTGTGCAATGTATCCGGTCATATACAAATGCATCTTTTCAGGAGGTTTGTAGTGAGTAAAAATGTGAGATCAGCTAAGTCCGACTAAACTTTTGTTGCATTTGGCAAAGTCTTGTTGCATAAATCCAAACTTAAACTGTCATGCAATTTGGGGTACATATTTGTTATGGAGTACTCTGTCCATTGTCAATAAAAAGTTTTGATAACTCTAAATTTGAATCAGAAAGCCACAAAAATAAAATAAAAAAAATGAGTCCGGCCTATGAATAGATACTGTTGCTACAGAGAAAAATTTGCAAAATTCAACTTGCTTCTGCCTGCCTGTTGACTTGAAAACGGTTACTGCTATTGAATGAAAGGGGTAAATAATGAACTTATACTATATTGTCCCAGTTATCTGTAGTTGTTATAATACTATAAGAGTGACATAGAACCACTGTGAGACTAATAAAAAAATGGGGTACGATATTGTTACTACCCATTTTTTCTTCTACCATTCCACTACCACTCTAATCACCATTGGATTAGAGGAAAAGTTGAATGAAGAGAGAAAAAAAAAAAAAAAACTTTTGAATCCAATAATGATTAAAGTGGTAGTGGAGTGGTAGGAGAAAAAATGGGTAGTAAGAATATCCTACCCCTACAAAAATAACATTTTTGGTTTATATGTGACATTTCTTTTAATTTGATTCCTATACTTAATATGTTACAACTCCAATGGATGATTTTATAATAATAACATAAGAAACGAATTAAGAACATTTGTATAGATAGGCACTAAGTTAAAACTTTTTTCGTTTAAGTACCCTATTAAAAATAAGTTATTATAATATAGAAATAAAATAAAAAAATGTCAATAGTGATAGACACTGTTCTATTATGTCAACCTTTGGTCACCAATCAAACAAAATGCTGCCGACTAATCTAGAGTTGAGCCTGTAATTAGTGATTACTTAAATAATTAATCATGAGTCTCAAGTCTCAACTCTCAGTGCCTATCACATCTTCAAAAAGAGCACCCTTCTCTTTTTTGCTAAAAAAATTGGGTAACCATTGCCGAATCAACTAAATATTCCATCTAATTATGCCGTTTCATAGTTTGACTCTAATATTAAAAGTTCACACTAATATAATATCAATCAATTAAGGTCTGTCTATTTCGTTTCACTAGTTATGCCTGCATGATAGGTAATATATTCTCTATTTTAAGTTTCCTTCTCTTCTCTCCCTGATTCAATACTTAAAGGGTTTTATTAATCGTATGTTATAGAAGATAACTTATCTCATGTCATAGAGATAAATTTATGGGTTCCACCACCTGAAAAATAAAAATAAAAGAAAAAGGTGACACAGTTATCGAAGAGTGTGTAGGAGAGAAACTTATAACATGTAGCATAAGAGTAGTTTTTTCCATAGTTAAATACGCAAATTACCATAAGGGTTGTGACATACAAGGACTTCATTATAGCTTTAATTTTATCAAGAAACCAGAAGCTTAAATCTTGTCTCAATATATAAACATACAATAACAAACCAGTGAAGACACGTGATATTTTCCTATGTTCAAAGTTCAAATATCTGCGTGGTTAATATTTATTTAGAGACTTATTGAGATTGCTATGAAGGGTGCCTCTAGTATATCATTTATTTTGCTTGCATGAGTTGCATGAATAGGTGAGTGCTTAACCATGTCATGTTGTTCCTGTTCTAATGAATTAAGTAACCAAAAATGGGGTTGAAAGTAGCCAGGCTGCGGGTGATATAATTATTTGTTTTAATATGTTTCCATAATTGATGTATCACTGTATTATATAATAATCTTTCAGTTGTATGTTCATATTTGTTTGTTACTGCATCAGTATGCACTCCTATTTTATTATGTGGAAAATTGGGTATGGAAATATTTATAACCACAATTCAATGATTGAGAGAGGATTCTTTTCACATCTTGTACTTACTATGTTACAAATTCACTCGGTGAAGGCATGATCTTAAATATTCATATTCATTGTATTCCTTCGGACATCATTGTTCTGCATTGTTAATCTTAGATCTATCATTCCTTATTCTCTTTCCCTCCAATTCTCGATTTAGGGGAATTGGGGAAAAAAACATTAGAAAAAAATAAAATAAAAGACCATACTAAGGGGTTGTTCCAAGTTCCAACATAACCCATGATTTAGAAAAGATAAAAGTTTACCACCAATTACCTGGATCAATTAGTACACGTTGTTTCAACTTAATAAGTGATCTAGAAAAGAAAAAAGATAATTACTAAATATATTGAGACGAGATTGTTCAAACTTAATCATTGATCTTGACCGGCTCGACCAAATTAGTTAATTAATTGAATCGGTGGAGAAAGTAAAAAAAAAAACAGGATAAATGGGTGAATGTTGTACATTTGAATTATTACTATCTGTTTATAAAAGAAAAAATTATTACTATTTTGGCTAGCTATCTTTTTTTTTTTTGATAAACGGCTAGCTATCTTTTAAGTTGTCCAATATAACATCATCTGAAGAATTACGCACAATATTTTTTATCGAATGTCTATCATGACCAAGGGGAAGAGCTACAAATTCGAGAGTTGGTCACTCACCAAAAAAAAAGAATATTTATTAGAGGGCAGGTTATATTTACAAACTTTTCTGTTTACAAACTCTTACAAATCATATTATGTAGGACCGGTCCTACATTAATCACACAGTATACGACCGGTCCTATATTAGTGTAATTGCAAATAAAATTTGTAAACGGATCCTATCCCATTTATTAGCAAATTTCAATTTTTTATATGATTTTTGGTCCTATCAATTTTGTCATTGTAATTAATTTCATAATCCTTTTTCTTTTAAAAAAATGGTGTGTGGATTACACCTCGTCTAAAATCGTTAATTTTTTTTTAAAATTAAATTAATGTTTCTACAAATTTAAAGACATTAAATTGTAATAAAAAATTGTGTTACTGAAATTACTCGTTTTATTAATTAATAAAGTCACAAGACTGCATATGACTAATTGGAAAAGGGATCAAAATCAAGCCAAAACACATATCTAAATGTGACTTTACAAATATGCGCACGCTCAAATGATTATCAATTATCATAGTGTGTGAAATGAGTGAAGAGATACTTTTTACTATAGTTTGAAATGAGATAGATTTATTATCTTTTAATTTAAGAGAAAACTGTTATTAATTAAAGAGTATAAGTGTAATAACATGACTCATCGATTAAAGACAAAGGTTATATATAAGGGTTTAGTGTGTGTCATCTAAAAGGACACAATTTATATTTTTTTAGTGACTTACACAGAGTATGACCGGTCATATTCTGTGTAATTCTGAAAAGTTTTTTTTTTTACTTTACACATCGACGATGTGACTGAGGAGAGAGAGAAATCTATTTTTCATATTTACACAAAGTATGACCAGTCATACTTTGTAAAAATCATCTAAAATGATACAGGTTGTGTCCTTTGACCTCAATTCGAATCCCACTAACACCTGGGGAGGGGCATAAGTACCGTAATCCTTGGACTCGCACCCGAACTCTGGATTAGTCCCATAGGCGGCTCAAAGAGTCGAACCCGTGGGGATACATGGGGTTCTTATTCGCATCAAAGAAGTAATTAGGATCAGTTTCAAAAAAAATAAAAAATGATACTTCTTTTTTCCTATATATAAAGGGTTTTATGTTTGTTATGTTACATAACATAACTTCACTTTCCTACGTATACAATAAATGGGTCCACATATTTTTTTTCTCTGTCTCTCGTCATTTCACTTACTCTTTCCTTATTTTATTTTTATTTTTTTTGTAAGCGTAGGAAAATAAAGTTAGATTACTTAGTAAACATAAAACCCATATATAAAAGACTTAATTAGAATTTGAATTTTTATCATACAATCAACATTAGCACTCTGAAACAAGGATTTTCACATTTCTATAAAGAAATTCTTGGACGTGAGCTGAACGAACGTTGATGCAGTGCTTAGCCAACCATGACAGCGCCATGTGAACAGCTTCCTATTTTAAATCCAAAAACAACCAATGAATATTACTTAACGTCCCTTTCACAGTGCCATCATCCAATTGCATCACCTGCGGCATTTGTTTAGTACTTAACATGACCAAATTGTCATTAAATTAATATAATGATTCCCTTTGCTTGATTCAAAAGCTACAAACTTTTCTCGGTTTTAAACCTGCCCATTAAATTTCCACGCGGTTTCCAACAGTTGAAGAGTATATTTACTGCCGCAAGATTTGCGCTTTGGTTGTAAATAAGAGACAAATGAATGGTACGCAGAATCTTTGGAGTATTTTTTTCACTCCTAGATGCCACTGCTTTGATATTTATTTTATTTTAATGATAAACTATTTACTAGTAAGTTTGCTCATTAAACAAAGCATTAAATGCTAAGTTTTAACATAGAGTTTACTGTTCTATGCAAGATTTCTTTGAAGTTTCTCGTGTAAATTGTTGCAGGGAACTGTTCCTCTATTGCATGTTAGTTGCTATGCTTTAAGGATAAAACAGTTTGTGAAATGATAATGATCAAGTCTTTTTTCCTTCCTTTTTTTGAAGGAATAATATCTAGGTAGACAGAGTTCAAATAATTGGGTTGTGTGGGGTTGAATTATCTTATAGGTTGGAAATAAACTATTGATTTCCTTGGTTTTAGAGCAGGTTATTCTTTTCTGAATCTAAGTCCTCAGCCAAACTTGAGTTGAAAACTGAATCTAAGTGATTCATCTGAGAAGGGTAGGGCTTGGGGAAGCCACATGCAAATGGAAGGAAGAGGATTTTCTGGCTTATACAAGAATTCAAGTGAGGAGTTGTACCTGAAGACTGTGATGGAGAGCCCTATTGGTATTCCAGTACCTCCCATGGAGATGTTGAGTTTCAAGGGCGTTTCTCAGAGCTTTCGTGCAGACAGTGAGGAGCTCTTCAAACGTTGGCTAACAAATGGAGAGGCAAGCTTCAATATGACATATGATCATGTTATTTTGTTCCTTCTTTTTTCTGTTCTGGCTTGTTTCAAATATAAGATCAAAGTAGAAAATTTCCTTGATGCCAGTTTGCTTGACACATATCTTTTCTTTTGAAGTTTATGAAAGAATTCCTGAACTTTTTATCTCTGACTTGTATATATTTGAGCACATATACTAGTTGACTATAATCAGAAGCATAGAAAGTCAACTAGTAACCTGAGTCCCATTTTTCCAGATTTCACTCATGATATGATCCAAGAATTTGTGAGATGATTCAGATTTCCTTGAAATCTCTACCTCCAATAAGTCCCTCTCCTTCTCTACCAAACAAATATGTGAAACACCCTCTATAATTTAAATTCATCCTAGTGTTACTGGTTTTTGAATTGATTACATGAATGCCTAATCTGTACAAATTGAGAGTGTTTGCATATACTTTGTTCAAATTGTAGCTCTCAGAATGAATACTGCCTTTCATGAGCCTCGTTGATTTATTAATTACTTATTGCTTATTGTTTAGATATAAGCTCTTTTTCTGCTCTTAATACTTTATTTCATTGCGGTAAGATTTTTTTGCTGTGAAATGAAGGTTATTCTCATCATATAGCGATGAAAGTACTTCTGACAAAAATATGTCCTTAGTTGGCCTTGTCTTCTTAAATTATAATACACAAGCTGTAGATATGGATAATATCACATGTCAAATGGTCGTGAAGAAGGTAAAGAGGTAGATTTCTACTTCTTGCTTTGTAAGACTAAGATAGAAACACATTCCAGTACCATAATGAGGCTTTATTTTCCACTTCTAATAGTGCTGGAAAACTCCTAATTGAAACTTGAAATATCAAGGTCCACTGGTTTCTCTCTTTCCTTTGCGGAATTTAAAGGATCACTGGTTGAACATAAACCAATAAAGCAAACAAAACAAATTGTTAGAGTATAATATAAACCATTAAAGAGGCTCTCACCCAATAGCTTAAGCTTTTGGGTTGAATTGGTTGTTTACATGGTATCAGAGCCTCGGTGTTATGGGTTCAATCCTCGCCTCCCACTTTCTCTTGTGGAATTTCTTAGTACAGGTAGGCTGAGTCTAATGCATCCCTTTAAGCCCAATAGAATCTTGTGTGAAGGGGCGTGTTAGAGAATAGTATAAACCATTAAAAGCCCTCACCCACCAGCTTAAGTTTTTGGGTTGAATTGATTCTTTACATGGTATCAAAGCCTCGTGTCCCTGTTTCGATCATCGCTATCCCCCATTTTCTTTGTGGAATTTCTTAGCACAGGTAGGTTTGACCATATGCATCATCCACCTTTCAAACCTAGTAGGCTCTCTTATGAGGAGGTGTGTTAGAGAAAAGTATAAATCATTAAAGAGATCCTCGCCGAACAACTTAAACTTTTAGGTTGAATTATGAACATATATTATCCTTATAACATGTCAAACACTTCAACCATGATAAAACAAAGTCAATTTGGTTTTATCTAAAGAGTATTCATAAGGTTGGATTACCAGGAAGCAACAATTAAATAACAAAGTTTTATTCATCTCAAGAGTGGAATTATTTTACTCTGATATTTAGTTGATCTGATTTCAATTTTAAGTACTGCAGTAATATCTGCAAATAGACAATATTATATTGCATGCCTTCAGTTTTCTTGATGATGGCATTAATGCTATATAGGCATTCATCTGACTATGGAACTTGTATTGCTAACCTTATGTATTTCTTTGCTACATTTCTGATTATAGTTCCTTTCAATTGATGTATCTTTTTTTCCTAAATCAGGGATACAATTCACCAAGCATAGGACTTAACAGTCGATTATCAAAGAGGTGAGTATGTTAGTGAAAGATGCACATTTTGCAAAAATATTAATTGGTGAATTTCAAAAGTACTCTGGTTATTTCCATCATGATAGTGTTAATCAAGATATTCAGTTGCAAATAATTAAGGCTTTCCTTTTGATCCTTTACCCCGTGCAAGTGCTTAGTGGATCATCGTTTCAATAATAATAATACAAGCATAGAGAAACTAGAATCTCGACTTGAATAGTTTAATACCTGTCATTTAACTTTTCTTTATATATTTATGCCATGAATTATTAATTTTTCTTGGGAGGACTTCACGTATTTACTGATGCATATGTCCTGATTCATGTGCTGTTTTGATATTGAGACTCAGTTGTAACTTGTAACTGCAGGATGTCCACTGAACTAGCTAATGTGTCTAATCAGCAACATGTTGGCGTAGCTTCAGAGGGAAGAAACAATGATAAATCATACATACAAAATAACCTTTTGGCTAATGATGTTTCAGGTGATTTCAATTTTCCAATCAGGTAATTGCAGTAGTCTTCCACAAACAGTTATACGTATAAAATATTTACAAACCTTATTTCATTTCATGGGATTTGACATTCCTGGCATAGAATTGTAATTACACGGATGTAAACGGGTCAGATGAGCCCAAAAGGGGCCATGATCCAGTTTACATTAGGTCAGATTTGACTTAGAATATGTTAAGACTTTTAAAAAAATCCATTTAAAAAGCAAATCATAATATTTATTTTATTTTATTTTACATGTCTGGCCTGTTAGTCTAAATGTTATCTTGTATAATGTTTTTTATTTTAAATAATATATATAATAATTATTTTAATTATTTTTTAAACTATTGAATGCCTAATAGACTTATTCGGTCCTGGAGGGTAATGATATATTGTATGATATGCGATCAGAGATACCTTAGATATAGGTATCCATATTAGCTTATAGCCAATACTCCAACACTGCACACAAGCAATAGGCTTATAACCAAGACGTGAGTGTGTGCACAGTATTGACAGCAATAGTAAATAGATCAGAAAGTGTGTACTGGGAGTCTTAAGCCTTGTATTTATAGGGGTTACCTCTTGAGCTGTGTAGATATCCCCGTTGGAGTAGGATTAAACTCCTTTTCTGTAGGGATAGGGATTCTATCCTCATTATCTTTATTGTTTCATGCTGTTAGGTTAATTGGATCATCATCCTTTGAGAGATTCTTGGGTAAGTAGTTAGGATATGGATATATTCCATAACAAGACTTAAACATGCTTAGGTCAAGGCTTTCATTTTTTAATCCAAATCAGATTTATAATTTGGACATACATAAAACTATTAGATCAAGATAAATCTAAAATATTTTACACAAATCTAATTTTTTTAAATCAAAATTTAACCTAACCTAATCCAACCCATAGCTAGTTGTAAAAAGTTAATTAACATAAAAATTTTAGGGGATGGTTATACTTACCACCAAGTAAGTTTACCACCCTTACCACCAATCTCATCACCGTTAGATTAAAATTAAATCTAACGGTTTATAATTATCCCTTATAATCCTAATTTTTACTCTCTCATCCCCTCTTCATCTCTCTAGGTTTTGATATGCACATCTCTCTCTAGGTTTGAGATCTGCACACCCCCCTCTCTCTCTCTCCAAATTCTTTGAAGATGAGTTCCCATTTGTTAAAGTAATAGAAAAATTCACATCCAGCGTACATACAACAATTCGTCAATATATGTTTACCGAATGAAAGTAGATACAAATTTTTTACGAATCGGAAAACACAAATTCAAACCGTGCGTGATGTATGTTGCTCAGAGACAATGGAAAGAATTGCGATTTCATATTACTCAGAGACTCAGTAATCAATAATATGAAAGAATATTCTTTGCGATTTCATAAATTTATTCAGGATGAAAAGAATTAACTCATGTGTCCGATTATTTGTCCTAATGAGATATTTTTACTGGAATTGAAGATAAACAAACTATAAAAATAAAGAGAGGATGAGAGAGTTGATTTTCAAATCTAGAGAGAGAAAGAGATGTGCAGATCCCAAACCTAGAGAGAGATAGAGAGTGGATGAGAGATTAAAAACTAGGATTATAAGGGATAATTATGAACCGTTAGATTTAACTTTAATCTAACGGTGATCAGATTGGTGGTAAGAGTGGTAAACTTACCTGGTGGTAAGTATAACCGTCCCCAAAATTTTAAGGAGTAGGATTACATTAAAGATTTCATATTTTGCTGACACGCTATATAAGAGGCTATTGACTGTGGATAACGCACATACCCAATTGGGAGAGTGACCATTTGGCCACTCTTCACCAAATTATTTACCAGACTGCCACGTGAACAGTAAAAATTCCAGGAATGCCACGCAGCATAATTCGCTACACTGTGCAGCGAATTATGTTTGCAAATAATTCGCTACACAGTGTAGCGAAATATGCTGTGTCAGGCCGCATAGTCAGCAAAAATGACACGTGTCAAGCTGACAGTAATTCGCTACACTATGTAGCGAATTATGCTTGTTTTGCTGAGAATTATGCTTGTTTTGCTGCCAGCTCGACACGTGTCATTTTTTAGCCTGACACAGCATATTTCGCTACACTGTGTAGCGAATTATTTGCAAACATAATTCGCTGCGCAGTGTAGCGAATTATGCCGCGTGGCATTCCGGAAATCTTTACTATTCGCGTGGCTGGTAAATAATTTGGTAAAGCGTGGCAAAATGGTCACTGTTCCTACCCAATTCTTCGCGCTGAAACCCAAATCAAATCTCCTTCATCGAACACGGATTCACCCTGATTCCGTCTAACGAAACGCGTCCTGAATTCTCTGACATTCCTCACATACACCGAGAGAAGGTTTTCTTCTTCTTTCCATCTCTCCTCTCTCATTTTCTCACCTTTTCCTTTTTGCCTCGGATCTGAAGCACTCATCCAAACACGCTCCCCCATTCCCCTTCCTCGCTACAAACCCTAAAGGCTTAGCTTTCGTTGTGGACTTGTTTTTGCCCTAGACCTCTTCTGTTCCATTCCGTTCGACGCTATTGAAAATGGGGAGTGATGACAATCTAAAGACATGGGTATCGGATCAGTTGATGTCACTGCTGGGATATTCTCATCCCACAGTTGTAGAGTGCATGATTGTGTTATCCTAGCAAGCTACTTCACCCACCGATTTGGTGGGAAAACTTCCAGATTATGGGTTCTCGTCTATAGATATTCATTCATTCGTGGAAGAAATTTATTGGAGAGTTCCTCATAAATCAATGGGCTTAAATCAATACCAGAGACAAGAGAGAGAAGCTGCAATGTCGGTGAGGAAGCACAAGTCTTATACAATTTTGGAGGCCTATGACTATGTTGGTGGTGAAGATAAATCTTCCGGAAAGGTAGATAGTCGTAAGAAATGTTTCAGAAAAACAGAAGTTCAAGATGATGAGGTAATTTCAAGAAAGGAAAGGGAGAGACAACTTAAAAGACGAACTTCTCCTAAGTCAGAAGAAGAAGAAGAAAGATTGAAAGATCAAAGAGAAAAGGAGGAATTAAAGCAACATATGAAAAAAAGATATGTCGCAGGAACACGGAAGAAGCTGACTGAACCAAAATTAACACGGAAGGAGGAAGAAGAGGCAATTCGAAGATCTAATGCTGCAGAGCAGGATGATATTCAAGCATTGAGAAAGGTTTCAAGGCAAGAATACTTAAAGAAAAGGGAGGGGAAAAAATTAGAAGAACTCAGAGATGATATAGAAGATGAGCAATATCTATTTGGAGGTGAGAAGCTTTCAGAAGCAGAATATAGAGATTTTAGGTACAAGAAAGAGATATTTGAACTTGTGAAGCCGTCAGAGGAGACTGACAATGTGAATGAGTATAGAATGCCAGATGCTTATGATCAGGAAGGTGGTGTTAATCAAGAGAAGCGATTTTCTGTAGCTACGCAGCGTTACAGAGATCCAGGTGCTGAGGATAAGATGAATCCATTTTCTGAACAAGAGACATGGGGGGAACATCAAATTGGAAAGGCAACGAAAAATAAAAGACAAGAATCTGATGACTATCAGTTTGTGTTGGAGAACGAGATTGATTTTATCAAGGCATCACTCGCATCAGTGATGGACGAAGATAAGTTTGATTATGAAGAGATGGAAGATTCACTTGAAAAGTCCAGAGCAAAGTCAACTTCAGATGCTCTTCAGGAGGAGAGGAAAAAGTTTCCCATTTACCCTTATCGGGATGAATTCCTCCAAGCTGTTAATGATCATCAGGTACTTGTAATTGTGGGTGAAACTGGTTCTGGAAAAACTACACAGATTCCCCAATATCTTCATGAAGCTGGCTACACAAAACGTGGGATGATTGCATGTACTCAGCCAAGGCGTGTTGCTGCTATGAGCATTGCTGCTCTAGTTTCTCAAGAAATGGCTGTTAAACTAGGACATGAGGTTGGTTATTCCATTCGTTTTGAGGACTGCACATCAAAGAAGACTATACTGAAATAAATGATAGATGGAATGTTATTGAGGGAATTCCTTCGTGAGCCTAAGCTGGCAAGTTATAGTGTTGTGATGGTGGATGAGGCTCACGAAAGAACTCTCTCAACTGATATTTTGTTTGGATTAGTAAAGGATATATCCCGTGGCCGGCCTGATCTTAAGTTGCTGATATCAAGTGCTACACTTGATGCAGAGAAGTTCAGGAAATACTTTGATGATGCTCCAATATTCAGAATTCCATGTAGACGGTATCCTGTTGAAATAAACTTTACCAAAGCACCATAAGCTGACTACTTAGATGCGACTATTGTAACGTCACTTCAAATCCATGTCACTCAACCTCCTGGGGATATATTGGTATTCCTTACTGGTCAAGAAGAAATTGAAACGGCTGAAGAAATCTTGAAGTATCGAACTAGAGGCTTGGGGACTAAAATTGATGAGTTAATAATATGCCCTATATATGCTAACCTACCAACTGAGCTACAAGCTAATATATTTGAACCCACTCCTAAAGAGGCACGAAAGGTTGTACTTGCTACTAATATTGCAGAAACATCATTGACAATTGATGGGATCAAGTATGTCATTGATCCAGGATTCTGTAAGACGAAAAGTTATAATCCAAGAACAGGAATGGAGTCCTTGTTAGTAACTCCCATATCAAAAGCTTCAGCAATGCAGAGAGCTGGTCGTTCTGGAAAAACAGGTCCTGGAAAGTGCTTCCGATTGTATACTGAATACAATTTTCACAACGATTTGGATGAAAATACAGTACCAGAAATACAGCGGACTAATCTTGCAAATGTAGTTTTGACTTTAAAAAGTCTTGGTATTCGTGACGTGTTGAGCTTTGATTTTATGGATCTTCCACCTGCTGAGGCCTTGTTGAAAGCCCTGGAGCTTCTATTTGCATTAGGTGCATTAAACGAGCTTGGTGAGTTAACTAAGGTAGGTAAACAGATGGCAGAGTTCCCACTTGATCCTATGTTGTCAAAAATGATGGTGGCTTCAAAAAAGTATAACTGTTCCGATGATATCATTTCTATTGCTGCTATGCTTTCTGTTGGCAACTCAATATTTTACCGTCCAAAGGGTTACATGCAGACAATGCAAGGATGAGTTTTAACACTGGAAATGTTGGAGATCATATTGCTTTGCTAAAGGTCTACAGTTCATGGAAGGAAACCAATTATTCAACACAATGGTGTTATGAAAATTTTATATAGGCAAGGAGTATGAAACGGGCTAGGGATATCCGTGATCAACTTGCAGGTCTTTTGGAGAGTGTTGAGATTGAGCTAAGTTCAAATTCTAATGATTTAGATGCCATCAAGAAATCCATAACATTTGGATTTTTCCCACACTCTGCACGACTGTAAAAGAATGGATTGTATCGGACTGTTAAACCTCAACAGACTGTCCAAATACATCCTAGTTCTGGGCTGGCATAGGCTCTTCCTAGATGGGTTGTATACCATGAACTAGTACTCACAACCAAGGAATATATGAGACAGGTCACGGAATTAAAGCCAGAGTGGTTGGTGGAGATAGCCCCCCACTATTACAAGATTAAAGATGTTGAAGACTCGTCCTCCAAGAAAATGCCTCGCGGAGTAGGACGTGCATAGTAGGATAAGCAGCAGGCACATCTTCACGGATGCTTTGGCAGGTGGAAGTACATTCGTGGGAAGGTGGTTTTGTTGGAGAGAAAAAATGTCGCCCTTAGGCTTGGAAGAAGATGCACGATATTCTTTTTTTGCTGTACATCTAAACTATAGCATGAATTTTGTATATTCAGACGTTGAAATTAACCTTGACTGTAGTAACCCTTGGTGAGTGGTGGCTTGATAGTTTAGGGGGAAATAATTTGTTTGATGTTATTCACTAACATGTCTTTTAGTCTTTTGTTTCAATTTTAGTGACAAGTTGCATCTGATTTAATTTTATATTATTGCTTTTACCAAAAAAAAAATTTATATTATTGCTTGTCTTGTAAAAAATTTTAGTATAAGTAGGCTGGGTCTGATGCATTACCCACCCTTCAAATTCAGTGGGCTCTCGTGTGCTATGATGCACTGACACTTCAAAAAACTTGACGTGTCGTGTCTGACACTCCCCGACACTCCAACACGAGTTGCAGAAACTCAAAAATAGGTTCAAAGATTGCACTGCGCTGCGTTGCGTTTTTAGTTACCACTATTAGATTCATTGGATTTACCATTTTATTGAGTTTAATATAAATATTTGCTATATCTTATGTTTCTTTGCAAAATTGATGAGTATTATAAGTTTAACTTCATTTTTTTGTTAAATTATTAAATATTAAATATAATATACACTGCATAAATATATCAAAAACGTATTCTAACGTGTTGAAATTTAACACTTTTTAGAATTAATGTGTAGGAGTGTCGTATTGTGTCCCGTGTTCTGTGTCGATGTCAGTGAAACATTGTGTGAGGGGCGTGTTAGAGAATAGTATAAACCATTAAAAAGACTCTCACCCAACAGCTTAAGCTATTGGGTTGAATTGGTTCTTCACATGAGTTTATTGCTCCTTCTAATTATCTTTCCTGTAGTTTGCCTTGTCACCAATACAGTTATTTATTTGATTGAGAAAGTAGTTCAGTATTTCTAACTTAGTTTGGTGTCAATTTTCATCAGAGATCCTGTTGATAGAGAACTGCAATCTAGTAATTTGTTTCTGGCCAAGGTTTGTTTATATCAAACTCTTTGCTGAAGCCTTAGTTCAATGAAGCTTCATGGTCATTTGATGTCTCGTTATTAATGCAGGCTTGGTTTCTTAGTGAGCAACGAGTGACAAGAAGCCGGTCCTCTGAATTGCGGTATCATTATCACACCTTGCACCATATTAGTTCAGCTGTTGGTTTTTCCATTGTCACGTTCATACAAAAGTCATACATTAGATTCTGAAATTTTAGATTTCTACTACTTCATTGTTATTGTGAGTTAATGTAAAATGTTTTGAGAGAAATTTCAAACCACTAATTTGTCGAGATTTCTTTGCAGGCGGAGGTATTCTGAAATGCAAAATGCTCAAGCAATACAAGGAATGGAATCCATGCAAATGGCCCCTCACCAAGGTGCTGAGACTATAAGACAAGAAGTTGCAAATTTAAATGGTTTTGATTACCTTTCAATGTGTGAACTTCAAAGCCAAAAGGGTTCATTCATGTCTCCATCCAACTCATCTTCATCTACCTTCAACACACATCAATTGGTTGATGCAGATAAAGTTTCATCCTGTGTAAGTATGCTAAAGGGTACATTACAAGCAAAGAGACTCAGCAGCCAAGTTGAGAGAGAAGCTGAAGATAGGTTAAATGGACATTTTTTCCCTCAAGAACCTCTTTACCAAACTGGTTTTAATGAAGGACAAGAAAACTGGAGTTATCAAAAGCCAATAAATGTTCAAGGAGCCTCAAGTGGTCAAGTTAAGGATCCTGGGCCCCTGCAAACACTTGAAGGATCCATAAACCTCGTCTTCGATGGCTTTGCAAATCAGACAAACCAAGTATATGTGGGAACAGCTTCCCAAGAACCTTCTCAAAGTGAATCCTCTGCTGCTGCACCAGTAATGTCCTCAGGTTTGGATGCATGTGAAGGTCCCAGCAATTCAAATCAAACACTCTGTGAAAGCTCATGGAAACAAGTAGGAGTGAGTAGAAGTTCAGAAAATACTCAAAATAAAGTCAAAGGTATAAATATTACATGATGATGGAGTTGTTTTAGTTTGCCTAAACCATTGTTCATTGGACATCTTTCATCATATCCATTTGCTTTGGTATTTCTATCTATAAATATGCACTTCAGTCCAAAATGTTTTTTCTCCTATTGTCTTATACAGGTTGTATGAAGTCTATCAAATATTATGACACTTGAGTTTTGGTATAAGCATACGAAGCCATTTTGTGCCATTCTTTTAACTTCTTGCTTAATTCTCAAATTTTGAAAAATGCAATATGGATGGAACATTAAGTGCAGAAATTGAATCAGTTCAGTTTGGTAGTATTTCATGTGAAAACCAATCCCCAAAAGCAGTGAGTACAAACTTGGAGTCCCCACTATAATTATGTCTGTTTTCTTTTAAAATCATATTTGGCACTCAAGAATCATTTTTAGGTCAGAACACTAGAACAGAAATGTTTCTTGATTATTTAACTTTTCAAACAATATCCATTTCTTTTTAGAGCTTTTATTTTCGAATGTTGCACGAGAATTATTTTCTCATGTTGTGACTCAATTAATGATGGGCCCCACACTTGTTAAAAAAAGAAAGAAAAACTTTGCACGCAAATCGAAGGGTTACAACATGAGAAAACACTTTTCACGCAACATAAGAATTGTTTTTCCCTTCTTTTTTCTTTTTTCTTTTTTTTGGTTACAAATTTTTCCCTTCTTTTTATTACCCTATAATTGTGTTTTGGCTGAAATGTAGGTTTCAGAGAACAGATAATGGATAATCTGAAAGATGATCGGAAGGTATAACCTACTCTTAGATAGTAACTTATTTTCTCTAGAATTTATGGTTTTATGGAGAGAATTTGACTATCTATTTTATTTTTGGGGGGGTTAATCTCGTTAAATTGTGCAGAAGAGAAGTCTAGAGAGATATGGATCTATTACATCATCTGTTTCAGGTAACCATTTATTTCTAGATTAGATGGAGATATTGTGCTTTAAAACATACAATAGAATTTTGATTCTCTTTATTGCTTGATCCGTTTTGAAGATTTTTATCTTAATCTTAGAAAACTAAGGTTTTCTGAGCAACTTTTGTGAATAAAAATATAAAAACAGCATAAAAAAATTAGTAGCCTGCAAGAATCCACAAAAAAGACAAACTTCCACTCCAAGATGATTGCAACTTTTACCATATTAGTGAAAACAATTTTTCTCATGATTTAGTTCTAGTTTCTACCACATCATATAGATTTAGATAATTGTAAATCCATCATCTTAGTAATAAAAATTTGCTAATAGCTATATCTGGTCAAATCTAGAAGAATAGACATTTTTTTATTAGGTCAAAGAACTCGCTAGATGCTCTTGATGTAATGTTCATTAATAAAGGAGTAAATGCAGATTAAGTATTGGAAGAACTAAGATTTAACATGATTGCAATTTTTACCTTCTGTTCAATATCATACATACTAATATCATACATACTACATGATATAATTATCTTGGCCTGACAAAACTGTAGAGAAAATTATAATAAATGTTTGAATAGAATTTTGAGTTGTTCTTTTCACAATTTGACTATCCCGGTCCCTTTCTAACCAAATGTTTGTACAGGGGACAAGGGGGACACTACAAAAAAGCGTAGGGTGGAACGCTCAAGGAAGTATGTAAAAGTATCCCAAGAAACAGAAAAGAGAGTTTCTTTCTATCAAATATTTTATTGGATGCTTGCTTCAACTTACAAACTATTTTGATGCAGAATGGCTGAGGCAAAGGAAAGAAATTTGACACCTTCAGTTCCCTCAGACATGCAAGCTGTCTTGAAGCGGTGTGAAAACCTTGAGAAGGAAGTTCGATCACTAAAACTTAATTTGTCCTTCATGAATAGGTAATCCAAGCAAATCAAAGTTAAGGGCATACTAAGATAAATATTATATAATAAGTTGGATTCTTTTTTTTCTTTTTCTTTTTTGCATCCACTATCTGTCCCTATATTTGTATCTTTTTTCCTGGATTGACTACAATAAGTCAATAACAGTATAGAAAGCGTAGAGTTAACCCAATGCGTGTAACTCAGTTGGCAACACAGACTGAGTAGAGTGGGGAGCCACCAAATACATCTTTAGGGAGGGGCAAGGAACTTTAACTCTAACTAAGCCTCGACTCGGGATTAGTCTCATAACCGGCTCAAGGAGCCGACTCGCCTCAAAGAGATAATTGGGGTCGTTATAAAAAAAGAAGAAGGATATAATAAGTACGTATAGTATTAGGAAAGTGTTAAGGACTTTACCAGCTAAGGATAATTTCACAGACCATTCTTCCACTTTAAAGCTTGTTTCCTCATTGGCAGTGTATTAATAGGATGTGAAAAGTGGCTGCATATGCATGTATCACAATTTGATCGCCTATTAACTGTTAAACTTCGTATACAAAATGTATATACAAATTGATATATTAACGTCATAGATTACAAATTTTCAGGAAGGATTCTGAACAAACAAAGCAGATAGAGGACCTTCAGAAGCAGAATGAGGACTTGGCAGATGAAAAAGAGCGCCTCCTAGAAGAAATTGAAAGAATTCTATCAGAAACTGGAAAGATCTAATGTTTTGTTTTCCTTCTACATCCTCCTCAAAAACAATGCAGTGCTCAGACATGCTATGACAAGAAAACCCTACCACAGTTGACTTATGGAGTCTCTTAGCAAAATATAAATGCATGGAATCCCTGATTTATTAGTATGACAATGTATCTGGTTAAACCTAACTGTTATTAGAGATTTGAGAAGCAGGTGCCATAGAAATGAACCTTATAAATTAAAACAAGGTCTTCTCAGAATCTGTATGCAGCCAAAGCCATTCTAAAGTCTAGTGTATTTATAAACCTAAACATCATTAGGATTGTAAGAAATGTTCAAATGCTAGCAGACTAACTCTTAAGCATATTATCATCGATAACAAATGTTTGGCCTGTAGATTCCATCTGGTTTTATTTTTGCTTATTGAGTATCTTTATTGAATAAGAGTACGTAACTCTTGTACCTTCTATACCGCTATTACTCGCTTCCCTTAGTTGTGTAGATGCTCAGCTAAATAAATTGTTAGATGACGAATTCAATTTTAAACTTTGCGGAAGCAAAATTCACGACTTAAGGTTTTACTTTTTTTCTATTCTACCTACCATCTTCACAAGTATCAAAAGTAGCGCTCATTTATTTTCATCTTCAAACAAGTAAAACATAATTGTAGCCCATTTCAGGTACTTCAATATTGGACCCTTTTTCTTGCCTTCTTAAATTTATTATAAGTTACTTCTATAAAGCAATTGGTACCCACATTTTTCTTTTGGGAAGATATTTTTACATCGACACAAGAATAAGAAGTCTTACAATGAATTTTAATTATTATTTTTCATTTATTTAACGGTTAAGATTTATTAGATAATATTAATTAATTAATTGTTATGAGCCAATATCTTAATCGTCACGTACACAGAAATCAACGGTTAAGATTTGATATAAGACTTGTTATTCTTATATCGGTGTAAGTTAATCATATCCTTTCTTTTTTCAAATATCTAAAATATCCAATCCTTCCAAATTTAAATGAATGCTTGTTTCATTCATAATATGAATTATTTAAGTAACAAGAATATCATCCTCCACAGCCCATCTGCCATCCCTAGTATTGCTGTCACTGTCATTGCCACTGTACCCATTGCTTATTGCAACTACCACTTCTGCCACCACTCTACCATTATCAAAATCGTCATGGCCACCAATGCCACTGCCTACAACTATTACCATCACCATTATTGTTGTAGATGCTGCCACCACCATTATTGCTATTGCTACCGTAAAGATATTGTTATCAAGTTATTTTCTTTTGCATTACCTTTTAATTTGAAAGTATAAAACCTATGAACAGAATAAGATAACAACTTCATTAATACATCAAAAAAAAATTACTTTTATGTCAAATAATGTTACACCATTTATCAAAATAACCACCTTATGTAATGATTAAGATGATTAAATTCATTTAAGTGAGATGTTTATTCAATACTTGATGACGCTCAATCAAAATTAAATTTTAATATTATAATACTTTCTTGATCGAGCCTGGGAGATGCAATAAAATTACTCCTTCGCGAAAGAAAAACCATGGATTCTTTGCAATCATTCCAGGGTAAAATTGGATATGATTAATCCTCACCCCTCGCAAATTCGAAAAACCTTGTACAAACATAAAGTATAATTTCATTCCGCTATAGTAATGGGTTTTACAACAGGGTTAATTCAACTGTGTAGGGGACACACACTATCCCTTCAAACAGCTACTCAAGTGGACAATTTGATATAAGACAAGAATGTAAACCACTATTCCCAAACTTACTAGTTTAACCAAAAACTTAAAAAAAAAAAAAAAAAAAAAAAAAAAAAAATACAGGAACTGAGTCTATTTAATTCAAACTATTACAGTTTCAATTCCCACTCTACATAACTTCCTTACACGGTGCCGCCACTCATTATCATGGGACAAGAATGTCACCTGCTGTAATTATAATATTACATGGGGATTCCGAAAATATCCATGAGACCAAGCCTCTTCCCATATTCAATAGCTAACCAAGCCACAAAACATAAGTAAGCCAAAAGAAAACAAGCGCGCCTGATGAGAACAGCATTGATTCGCCGAGGGAATGCCCATTTTACAAAAAATCGATATAATGAAGATAGCAGTAGTTGTAGGAACCTAATAAAAGTTATGGAGATCAGAGAAGTTGAGAACCCAGTTACGAGTCCAGCTATAGTTTCCCACCTCCAATATTTCGTCCTTCCCTTACCAGAAAACCAGGAATTTACCATCTCCATGGCCCTGACAGGAGATCCATACATAATATAAATAATAGATCAACATGACCTTTATACTAAAAACCACTCCCCGTTAAACCCGACTAGCGAGTGTGGGGTGAAGGAAATCCTTATATGCAGCCTTACCCTTGTATAATTGCAAAGAGGCTGTTTCCTGGATTCGAACCCATGATCTTTCAGTCATGAAGGAACAATTTTACCACTGCTCTGGTTCGTCCCCTTTCCAACATGACCTTTATATTGTATAATAAAAATACATATATTTATATGACATGCTACTCAAACATAATAAATATGCCAATACAAAAAATCACTATCAACAATTTATAAATTTAGAGGAATTAGATTATCAATACTCAACTGTCATAAAAGCAACTTATAATTGTAAAACAGCACCAGCTTCTTTAGGAGGAGAGGGTGGGGGGCTGACCCATTATTATATTGGATTATCTCCCGATTAAATTCACTATTCAATCAAACCTTATTTCCAACAAAGTTTTTTTGATGAATGGGACATAGCCCAAACTTCACTGGCTTTATACATGACTTGGAAAAGAAATAGCACATTGTCTACCTTTATATAGAATATGATATTGACCAAGAAATAAAAGGTAGGAGTCCAATTCAACCCCATCCAAGCAAACTACCCTCCATTGAGAATACATTTTCATGTAGGATCAGTAGGGCTTTCCACATTTTTCTTCAAAATGATAGGCTTACCATGCGAATTGACTCTATATCACACTACTATCTAGAAACAACATTTCTATTTGTTTGTTCATAGAACTTGTTGAATAAAAATGTCAACTATCAATGTTATATAAGGACAAAGGATTAGTTGACCCATTTTTATTCTCTGTCATCTTTTTTCAATATATCAAGGAGTTGTTATCACGACTTAAACCTATGATTTTGAGTTTTTGACCTAAATCCCCACCAAGCCTTTGGGCTATGCGCAAGTTTCTTTGCTGTCTTCAAATAAACAAGTCTGGTCACTCATTTAGAATCACCATAAAGAACTTCACACCAGGTGTGGGTCTTTTTTGTCTGAGACGTAAAGTGTTTGTTTACATTGAAAATAAACCAACTAAAAGTTGAAAGAGTTACCGAATGTTAAGTCTTGACAATGTTAAATCTACAAACGTTAGATTATGAGTTCTCACTCTTCAATGCCATTTTAATTAATTTAATCTAACCTATGATATCATAGCAAATAAGCAATCAAATATTTGGTAGGTTGAAAAATAGTGTAAAGTACTCACAGGGTAGAATATTGTCTAATCTTCTCAAGAGTAGACTGCTCATCAGCATGGCAATCGAAAAGATTTTCTTGATATAAATGCACTTTGGAAATGCCAGACGTGTACCAGCAATCATAAGTCTCGTTGATCTATTAAAGGAGGAAGAGAAAATAAAAATGAGATAATATTACCAAAGACCTCAACTGAGTTGGTAACAATAGTTAACTTTTACTATATATGGGATCATTATGAAAATTACACACAATAATGAGGTTCAGCTTGATCACATAATATCAAAGTCCACAAGTTGAGATCCCCACCTTAAATTTGTATTGCGTCAACCATGCAGCACCAAAATTAGGCCTGCAATAAATAGGAAGGGCCTCATTTGGAGCCTCTGCAAATGCAATTTGCATCTGACCTGAGAAGTGATCTTTATATTCCACCTGAAAAAGTGTTGCCATAAATTATTTATAACTAACCAAAAGAATTACCTAGCCCTCTAGTTGTCATAACCATTGGAGGATAGACCATAGATAAGGTATGTACACACACATACACAATTAATTGGTTGTCAACTTGTCATATATGGTAGCATGTTCTACACAAAGATAATGTGACTTGGACAAGAAAAGAAAACTGTGTATGGTTCTGAACCAAAAGGGACGAGCATTCAAGGCAAGCAAGATTAGGAAGGATATTATTTAGTGCTAATAACTAACCTAAACAGTCAAGTCTTTGGTTTCGACAGAGGTACTTAACAGGACTGCTACTTAAAGCAATGTTACAGTATGCTACAGGTACGTAGACCACATAAAACTCTTCCCGCTGATACTACTAATGTTTTGTGAGGTTCTAAGTTCTAACCCAAGATATCAGTCTATTTTCTTCACACTGTTCTGCAGCTACTTTTGTTTGAGATAAGGTATTTGGAATTATTGATGAATATTGGATGTGTCTTTTTGAGTCTGGAGCAGTTCTTATTGATTGATTTTAGAGTGTCTAACGAGCAAGTAGGGAAAAATTTTAAGATAGTGAGCAATTTTAGTTCTTTGGCATATTCAAATGGAGGGGAATGCTTGTATTTTCCAAGGTGTTTCTCTGTCCTTACGAAGTTTAAACTGCCTTTGTTATTTTATATTATGTTATCCCTTAACACACCCCCTCACAATAAGAGACTTATAGGATTGAGGCACGAACAATTTACAGGCCCACCACACTAAGAGCCTTTTCTTCTTTTTAGGGTTTGAGACATGGAAATTAAACATTTTTATTAGAAGAATGGGGGCAACATGAAACAAACTCTAGACCACTTGGTCATGGGATCTGATACCATATAAAGAATCAACTCAGGCCAAATGGTTTTTTAAGGCAAAATCCCTTGCAGATATGCAGAGGAATTGAAGAGCTTTCCTGCACTAACAAACTTGTTTGTTAATGTTATTTTCCTTTTTATAGTCATTGATGGGAAAAAATCTTATCTTGCTTATTACTTGCGCCTTGTCTTTCTTCTAGGAAATAATATCTCTTCTTTTATTAAAAAATAGTAAACAATACCTAAATTGGGAACAAGTTATAATAACCTTGAATACAGAAGCCCAATAGTAATCATAACGGCAGCGAAATTTGCTTCTTTCAAAATCATGAAATATATCCTTTACTTTATGATTTAACATTCCAAGTTCACAAATCTTGGATGACCTGATATCAACCCCTGTAAGAAAAATGATAACATGCAATTCAGTATGAAGTAAAACAAGCAATAATACCTTCCATTCTCCGCAAAACTTCTTAACATCGAATTAAATGAGTATTATCAATCAAACAAAGATCAGAAGAACAGAAAAATATAAATCAAACTAATCATTAGCTCACAAAAGATGTGTAACTTTAAAGCATCATATATAATTGACTTCCTTTTTCACAAATTATAAATAAAAATATATATGAAGACAGTTTTAGCTATGAAGCTTGAAGTACAATAAGTACAGCTTTTTCTGGACAAACTTAATAATGGCTATTATGCACTGATATTGGAAATAAGATTTTTCGAAGCTGCCAAAATTTCAATTGCTGCAGTTTAGAGCCCTCAAAAGTATAAATATTTAAACAAACAGATTCACCATAACAAAGAACTTAACTGTATAATCGCATAACATTGTTCATTTCAGCAAGAAGTTTCTTACTAAAAATACACAACTATTCTGAGCAAAATTTATATTTTACTAATTACAAGTTTTGTGCAAAGCAAGCTAGCAGTTTACACTACACTTCGGGAGTTCAATATAACCTTTTTGAACTGGAAAAAGAAGA
Source organism: Gastrolobium villosum (assembly GCA_032173675.1). NCBI lineage: Eukaryota > Viridiplantae > Streptophyta > Magnoliopsida > Fabales > Fabaceae > Gastrolobium > Gastrolobium villosum. The sequence goes on along the minus strand of JAVKPL010010370.1, from coordinate 221,903 downwards.
AGTAATCAAGCAATGTGAGCAACTAGAGGAATTAAGTCAAATATTCCAAATCAAGAATTTAGTCAACTCCTTCTACTTGATCCATCGGCTTCTAATACCTTCCTACACTACTTCCTGAGCTGAATTCTGAAAACCTAAAAAAAATAAAAAAAACCAATTCCCACTTCATGCGTATTGATTTCATAATTTTCATTCAGGATGAAACTAAACTAAACTAAACTAAGCTTGGAAACTCATACAGAAAAGTTTAAGCAGATTATTGAATTGAAGGTAGAAGATAAACTAACCGGTGGAGACGATTTTGCACTGTGAGGGGAGAGAAATGGGGTTAGGGATAGAGAAATCGGCGACCACGAGAAGCAACAAACCAACCAGAAAGGGAATCGAGAACAATAAAAGTAAGGGGAGTAGAATTGCGAGAACCCCTCGCAGTATAACAAAAACGACGCCGTTCTTCTTGGGCACTTCCTGTTCCAGTGACTGGGAGTGAGAATCAGAAGAATCCATGAAATCAGATAAGGGTTAGGCCTTGTCGGAATCGAAGTGGTGTTGATGCCGGCCACCGGAGACCGGAACCATTTATCCGGTGATCGGAGGAAAGGTTCCGACTACGCAACGAAAACAAGATATTTTTATGGTCACACACAGAATACAGAGAGTTCGGTTCGTCACGCGGTCATGGTCAAAGAAACCCCAATCGGGGTATTGATTCAATTCAACACACTGTGTCTTGCCTTTATTTTATTTTACTTTTTTTATTTTTTTCAAGAAAAAATGCTTCATCCATGTCTGTATGACATCTCACGTGCAGAATGAAAAAAATAAAATAAAAAATTTCCAAGTCTGTCGAATACTCTTTTTTTTGGTGAAAGAGCATACTCTTTCTTTAATTAGACCAAATTAATTATAAGTAAATAATGTTTGATATAAGATTAATTTATTCCTAATATGGGTAGGTGTTAATATCTTTGATGCTAACTGAATCATTATTTAGATTTTTTTCAAATACAATTGGCATTTGAATGTTTTATATTACAGAGATTCGTTTTGCGTGTAAGAATTTTTTATTTGCTGCGGCCCCCACAAAATGTCGTGTGTATAGGAAATTTTTTGTGATCATATTAAATGATAGATGATAAACCTAACTACTAAATATATTAAAGTGGTAATTTTGTCAAGTTTTGTGTGACATTAATTTAAATTATTTGGATATCACTTTGAGGGAAGATAAATTTTTTCGTGTGAGAGAATGATAATTCCCAGAAATATGATGGAAAAGTCACTTTAAACTATTATTGAATTTATAAGTATACTTTTTCTAAACATATAAAGCGTTTTATGGTTGAAAAGAAAAATGATTTTTTTTAATACACAAAATGTTATTTTTAAATTGGTTATATTTGTACATTTAAAAATGATTATGTTAAACATTTAAAAAAAATGGTACGGACTTTTTTTTTGTATTATAATTTATAGTTTGGAATTGTTTTTTTTTTTTTAAAATTGTTGGCTTATGAAATATTCACTTTTGTTTTTTTATAAGATGTTGGTTTCAAGACTAACTAAATAAATTTATTGGAAGATACAAAGCTCCATGTGCCTGTAATATATTTTGGAATTGAAGAGCAATCGATTTCTCTTCTTATTCATATTCTCAATATGAGCATACAAAGCAAAGCTTTCCAATGACTAATTACATTGAATTACGATATGCACTTATACATTAGGCACACAAAAAAGAAGCAGAGAAATAAATTAATAGTGATAATTAAATCAAATAATTCTTAGAAGATAAATTGTTTTGAGTTCAAAAATTAAGGTTATTACGGATCAAAGATTGTCAAAAAGAAGAAGAAAAAAGAAATAGATTAAGTTAGGATTTTATAATTCTCATTTAATATGAGAATTCAATTTTTCCTATACACCCTTCGATTTCCGTGCTGACATAGATTCTATATATAATTTTTTCTAACACAAGGGTCTCACATGCTTTTTATCTCTACAACATAAGAAGTGAATTCTCATTTAACAAGAAGAAATCAAACCCCATTAAGTTATAGTACTTCATTTGTAAATCACATGAAATAAACTCTTACAGGAGATAGTGGCATTATGGCATACTTCCACAACACAATCCCAATACATGAATCCGTAACATCATTTAGTGATGCTCAATATTTAAAGGAAAAATATTTTCTCATCTTGCATGAGAATTCAATACTCATGTTGTGATCATTCGATTTGCGTGTAAAGGTTTTTTTTTTTGCTTTTTTAATAAATATGGGACCCACCACTAGTTGAGTCACAACATGAGAATTGAATTCTCATGTAACATGAGAAAATCAAATCCCATATTTAAATACTAACATATGCTATACAACTAGAAACAATAAAATGAAAAAGTTTTTGAAAAAAGTCTGCATATGTATGGATAGAAAGAATAGAAGAGAAAGTTCATCTTGTGCTTGTAGGCATTAAAGATGAAAAAACAAAAGGACTTTACGACAAACGGACAAAGGATAAATTTTTTTCGTGTTTAATTTTGAGATGATGCCCAAATAGCATAGATAAAGAAGGCTAAACATAAATATTTAATCATTTAAAAAGTAAAACATTTTATTTTATCATCTCATTCATGATATTGAATTATGGAGAAAATACGTGTAGAAAAAAAAAAATAAAGAAGAATGTCATATCTTCCTTTCGTTTGAAGGAGTACATATCCTAATGATTCTAAATCACTGAGTTAGCTCTGCAACAGAGCACAAAAATATATATTAAATTTTTATCTAATAGAATAACAGTTTGAGAAGAAGATGAAGAAAATAAAAAGACAAATAAGAGAATAGATATGTGCACAGAAGTTAATTACCAAATGAAAACACCTAGTAACAGATCCTATTTTTACACGAAATAATTTTATTTTTTAATAATTAAGCCCAATAGTGTTATATTAACAGGTTAACAATTAATCATGCAAAAAAATAATGGGATATTAATGATGGACTTTTTTCCCATCTTCAAGTTTAAATTTCGAATTTGAATATTTTCTATATTAAAACATTAACAAATTATATTAAATTTTACCGCCCACGTGTAGAAAGTAATGTGACATTAATACAACTGTATACCACTATCAAATTTTAATAAATTTTGCTGTTGAATTTCCAATAATTTTCAATTAAAAACTTTACAATTTTAATGTAGAAATAATAGTGGGACATTAATTAAATGCTTGCCACTAATAATTTAATTTTGAATTTATATTTATTCATTTTAAAAAATGACATACAAGTGTATACACACGGTGTGAACACAAAATTAAAGTTAAAAGAAAACTTGACCCGTTAGCTTTTTTATTCTCTTTTAAGATATTATTAAACACCCCCGGAGTTAATTTTCTCGGTTGTCTTCGTTTCGTATAAAAATTGCAGCAGCACGCCAAACGCCATTAATTTTAGTATTTTACCGCTTTGAACAACACAATACTACCTAATTACCACGGAAAAATAAAATGTTTACAGTGCTCATAAAGACAAAAGTCACGATGTGTTACTTCATAAGACCCATCAAATATTCTTTTACTTTTTTTTTTGGGTGAAATATTCTTTTACTTTTTTATTATACAGTACTTGATACAAAATAATCATAATACAGAAATCGTACACCGAGAAAAATTGTTTCATGTAAAAACAATTTGAACATATATCAATACTTTCATGCCTCATTCAACATAATTAGGCCAATGAAAGATTTATTGACATGAAAAATAGTGTGTTAAGTGAGACATGAAAGATTTGTTGACATTTATCACTCATATTCCCCATGCTTTAGGTCAAATTCTTTACGTAAACAATGAAGCAAAAGCAATGGAAATGGTTCATCACCACTTTAGTACGCCGGAGATATTTTCACCAATATCCAGTAATGTAGCGCTAGAAGACTCTTAAATCCAAATCTATTCAAACTGTAGAGACCGAACCGAAAAATTGAAAATCAAAAAATTAAAAATAAAAATAAAAACCGCAACTTTTAATTGTATTGGATCAGTTTTTTGATGGTTTGATGAAAATCGATCTAATCCAAACCGATCCAATATATTAATTCTCTTCTATCTAATTGGGTCTTTTCCCATCAATTAAACCCAAGAAAAATTTAGTCACATCCCATCAATAAAATTTTATCTTTGTAAAGCTTCATATCTCATTTTCAAAAACAAAAAATTATATTATAGATTACTAATGCTTTTTTATTTAATAATTTTTTTTACAAAGTCAATATATGCAAAAGATGTTATTTACACAATAATTATGAAATAAATTTTAGTATTTTTAAAAAACCGAAAAATGATCCAATCCAAACCGAAAAAAAAAATAGGATTGGATCAGATTTGAAAAAAAAAAATCAAAACCGAATGGATGATTATATGATCAAACCGAAAGGATTGAATCGGATGATTTTTGCTTCCAAAACCGATCCAATCCAAACCGTGAATATTCCTATTCATATGAAAATTTTGTGTCAATATTTCTCATCCAATGCATTAAATAGGTGAAGTTTAATTATTATTAATAAAATAAAATATGGACACAAAAATTTTACATCATCAAAATATGTGAAATTTTAATATAAGAGTATCTATTCCCAAGACTCTCATAGGTATAACAATAAATATTATTAATATCAAGGGCGGACCTACATGAGGGGCGTGGATGGGCGGCCCCCTCCCAAATCTGAAAAAACATGGATATGCTTCCAAAAATATATAATATACTTAATTTTCTGTAACTGTTTATATATATTTTCTGTTTTTTATTGTGATTTTCCTACTTTCCACTGTTGACATGGGCATATGACAATGAAACAACCTATGTTAAATTCGTTAATTCAGTATACTTGTTAAACTATATCTTATTTGAAATATAGGTTGGATTTGTTAAAATTTTCGCACTCTCTTGTAATTTTCTAGATTCTCACCCCCTCTCTTATAATTTTCTGGGTACGCCGTTGATTAATATGCTTAACTATTTCTAATGCATAATATAGTGGTATAGTTGCAGCAATTTGGTTCTTTATCCAAAAACTTAATTAATTCTAAGGGGCCTAATAATAATATTATTAATAGATTTAACAATTTTTAATGCAGAAAGTAAAATACAATTGTTTACATCAAATAATGCTGAACTCTTTTCATAACTATCAATATAAAAACTCAAATTTGAAAAATTACAAAAAGATAAAATATGTAAATGGTTTCAAGTATGAACAAAAAATGGATATTGAAGTGAGAGGGACAACAAATTTTCTAAAGAATGATTTTACTTATTAATATATAAGATAAGGGTAAAAGATTTCTCTAGTCAATGAAGATAAGTTATCTCTAATGAGTTCAAAATAATATCGTTTTGGGACGAAAATCAATATATTTTTGTAATTTTAATATATTGCAGGATTATATTAGTCTTTATTATTATAAATTTTTAAACACACACGTAAAACGATGTCATTTTGAACACAATGAAGATAAGGAGAAATACTTTTCCCATAAGATAATATTATAATAAAATGATTAACATTTTTCTTATTATTGAAGATAAAATAAAAAATAATGTCATTTTGAGATTAAAAATTGAAAATAAAGGGTATTTTAAAAATGTTACGTTTCTCCTTTGTTTCACGAATTTTATTAAAATATCCTTTATTTTTAATCTCTAACCTCAAAATAGTGTTGTTTTGAGTTTGTAGGATATAATTTTATTTTTTTGTAATAGGAAAAATATTAATTCCTATAACAAATTTCTTAAAAATATTTCTAATTTATTTATTTTCCTAAAAAAAAGCCTTCATAATTTATAAACGGTTTCTAATGCGCGTGAGGCCTAAAATCATGGGGCTTCCTTCGGAAGACATTCTGCAACGACCCAAACACAATAAGGACATGATTGGGATTTCGTGAAATACCAATACCCTTGTCGGCCATTACGAAAATATACCTTTCGCAAATTGGCGTTTCCCTCTCCAAAGTCCAAACGGAACCAATTATGGCGCCTTTTTAAGATTTTCCACCACTCGCTAGGGTTTCAAATACTCTTTCCCTCCCACACACACTCTCTCTCTCTAACTCTTCCACTTCCACTCTTAATCTCGATCTATTCTATCAAATCCCTCGAATCAATTAGGGTTTCTTCCTCTCGATCCCCAAATTTGGGAAAAAGAAGAAGCGATAATGGCTGATGTGAATCTGACGGAAGGGGCCATATCGACTATGAGCAGTGACGATTTCTCTTCGGAAGATTTGAGGCCAGTGCTTCAAGTTATCGACTTGAAGCTGGTGCAATCGTCGCAGCACAGCCACAGCGAGAGGTACAGGTTGGTGCTCTCGGATGGCTCGCTTTATCAGCAAGGGATGCTCGCCACGCAGAAGAACGAGTTGATCCATTCTGGAAGGTTGCAGAAAGGTTCCGTTGTTAAGCTCACTCAGTTCGTTTGCAACGTTGTCCAGGGCCGCAAGTGAGTTCAACTTCGCATGTTCTATTCTCTGTTTCATCGCAGCGTTGTGGTTTTTATCTTTTTAATTTATTTATTTAGTTATGTTTTTATGCTCTGGGGTAATAAATTTTCTGTGGGAGAATGTTAAAAGAGTTAAGTCTCTGAAATTAGGTATTTTCAACTGTGCATCGGTGTTATTGCTATCTTGGGTCTTAACTGATGTAAATATGTTTAATTACCTTATGGTAATGATATGTGCGTGCTTCAGTTGATGAATTTGACATCCGTTTGTTATAGTTTTCGAAGGTTGGAGATGAAAATCAATTACCTTATGTTCTCGATATCATGTTTGTGCTTTTGAAGTCATGCGAGTTTGAATGCTTTTGTTAAATTCATTGTAAACAGAATTATCATCATCATTGAGCTTGAAGTCTTACTGGACAAATGTGATTTGATTGGAGAACCTGTCGCAGCATCAAAAAATGTATCTGCACAATCTGCTTCTGGTCAGTCAGGAATCAACTCTGGGAATTCACAGTCTTTAAATAGTAGTTCACATGCAGGCGGAGTGCCTGCTAGAGCAAATGTGGCTGGGTCATCTACAGACCACCCAAAAGTGAATCCTCCTCCTACTAGTGCTTATTCTAGTAATTCTGACTCTGCAAGATATGGTGCATCTAATGCCCCTCCTATTTATCCTAAAGTAGAGCCCGGAGTCAGTTTGCCTAGATCAACACCATTCAGTGGCACTTATGGTGATCAGAACACAAGTTTTCGCAGTCACCAATCTGAGGCTTCAAGGCCATTGCAAAATTCTTATGCTCGTCCACCTCAGCCCATGTACCGACAGTCATCTCCAATGTACACTAATAGAGGGCCTGTAGGAAGAAATGAAGCTCCCCCCAGGATAATTCCAATAGCTGCGTTAAATCCATACCAGAATATGTGGACTATTAAAGCTAGAGTAACGGCTAAGGGAGAACTCAGGCACTATAATAATGCCCGAGGTGAGGGCAAAGTATTTTCTTTTGATCTTCTGGATTCTGACGGTGGAGAAATTCGGGCAACTTGCTTTAATACCGTGGCTGATCAGTTCTATAATGTAATTGAAGCTGGTAAAGTCTATCTGGTTTCCAGGGGAAGCATAAAGCCAGCACAAAAGAATTTTAATCACCTTCGTAATGATCAAGAGCTAACCCTTGATATCACATCAATCATACAGCCTTGCCTTGACGATGATAACTCAATTCCAAAGCAGACGTTCAATTTTCGTCCCATTATTGAAGTTGAAAGTGTGGAAACCAACAGTATTGTAGAGGTGATTGGTGTGGTGTCTTCTATTAGTCCTACAGCTTCAATCATGAGAAAAAATGGCACTGAAACTCAGAAAAGAACTCTCCAATTGAAAGACATGTCTGGCCGCAGTGTTGAATTAACATTATGGGGAAGTTTTTGCAATACTGAAGGACAAAGGCTGCAAAGTATTTGTGATTCTGGGGCATTTCCAGTTTTGGCTGCAAAAGCAGTCAGAGTAAATGATTTCAATGGGAAGTCTATTGGGACCATAGCCACTAGCCAGCTATTTGTAGAGCCTGATTTCCCAGAGGCATATACACTGAAACAATGGTTTGAGAGGGAAGGGAGGAATGTACCAGCTGTCTCCATTTCCAGAGAAACGTCCAGTTTTGGTAAGACTAATGTGCGGAAGACTATATCTCAGATTAAAGATGAGAAGTTAGGGACTTCAGAGAAGCCTGATTGGATATCTGTCTGTGCAAGCGTTTCATTCATTAAAGTTGATAATTTCTGCTACACAGCTTGTCCTATCATGATGGGGGATAGGCAATGTAACAAAAAGGTGACTAATAATGGAGATGGAAAATGGCGTTGTGACAGATGTGATCAATCTATTGACGCATGTGATTATAGGTACATGCTGCAATTCCAGATACAGGATCACACTGGCTTAACATGGGTTACTGCTTTCCAGGAGGGTGGTGAGGAGATCATGGGTATACCTGCAAAAGATTTGTATTATCTGAAATTTGAAGAGCAAGATGATGAAAAGTTTGCAGAAATCATCCGAAAGGTTCTCTTCAATAAATATGTGTTCAAGTTAAAAGTAAAGGAGGAGACATTCAGTGATGAACAACGTGTTAAGTCAACGGTAGTAAAAGCAGAGAAGGTAAACTATGCGTCTGAATCTAGATTTGTTTTGGATTTGATTGATAAGCTTAAGGATGAGAAATCAAAAGGTACCCATCCTAACTCTGTAATCAATAATGCTGGACTGGGGAGTGTTGAAACTGGACAAGCTATGCCGCCAATTTATAATTCTATAAAGAGCAACACTAATACTAGTAGAGATTATGGGATGCCAGCAAATCAAGTGGGTCAGTATGGAAACCAATATAACAGTTCTTTTCCTTCAGCAGGGCCTCCTGGTTCACATATGTCATGTAACAACTGTGGAGGCTCTGATCATATCTCTGCACTTTGTCCAAATATTAGAAATCGACCTGGACAGTCTGGGGGAGGAGCCTTCGCAAACAGGGTATCTGCTGGATCAGGTGGTGTTTCTGGTGAATGCTTTAAGTGCCATCAAACTGGCCATTGGGCAAGAGACTGTCCGGGTTTCAGTGCAGCACCTCCAGCTTATGGAAGCGGTAATGTAATGCAAGGAAGATACGGGATTGCTCAAAAGCAAGAATTTGGAGGATATTGAAATTTGGCAAAACCGTACTTTTTGAATCGTGCTATTGTTCAGTTCATTTTTATTTCGTTTCAAGTCATTTCTTATGAAATATTAGCAATTTCGTCTGAACTGTAGGCTCTGTAAATATGGATGACATAATTATGCGGTATCTGATGCAGCATTTCTTGATGCTGACATGGTGCGGGCATGTTTTGATTGTGTATTTTTTTTTTAATGTTAAAATATAAAATAAAAACAAGTAAGATAGGTTTTCTAAATTTGATTCTAAAAATTAAAAAATGATAATTTTTAGAACTATTTTAACAAAATAGGTTTTATCAAATATAATAGGTCTGTTTGACTGTGTTATGTTTTTTTTTTCTTAAATTTGTTATGTAGAGTAGTTATGGAAATATGTATTTTTTATGTTTTTTTGTTTTGAAAGTTAAAAGCAAAAATAGGAAACAAAAATAACTAAGATGTTTTATAAATTTGATTCTAGAAAATAGTTATTTTTTTTTTTCAAAAAATAAGTTTTACCCAATGGGTTTTTTTTTGTTTTTTTATTTTGAAAAATTTCAGAATAAAAAGACGCTTCTCCACGAGAAGTATAAAGTCCTTTTAAAAATTTCATCATTTCCATTGGATTCTTTTTTTTTTTTTTGGTAAAAGATTTCCATTGGATTCAATATCAGATAATTCTAATAAATAAATATTTGATATATTTTAATATTCCACATGAATTATTGATTTTTCACAATTTATTTTCTTAATGAAATAAATTTTTCACACAAATATACGATAGTATATGAGAAGGTATTATAATTTTTCTGTAACCGGAAAACTGACATCCTATGTAGCAGTTAAATTTTTGATGTGGGGCCCACTTCAAGTAAAATAATAAAAAAAGTATAACATGTTGTGCCAACACGTTAATTCTAAAAATGTCACATTTCGAAACGTTAGGATACATTTTGATATTAAATAATATTTTAAATATATATAATATAATTTATATCTAATACATGTAACCGTTCACGATAAGTTATATAACCAATCAAATATTCAAATTTTATAACATAAATGTAAAGCAAAAGTAAATTTTGACACCTTATTAATTCTTTATGTCAAATTCCATAACAGAAAAAAAGTTGAGTTAAAAATCATTTTTTCATTTTTAGTTAATAAAATAAAATTTAGACCTAAAAGAAATATGTCGGATGTGTGTCCCAAAACATTGACTAAGTGTCGGGCGCTTGTCCAAGTGAATCGTAAGAAAAAAAATAAACATGTGTGATGCTTTCTAGGCCATAGCATGTTTGCTGGAATGTGTTGACTATTGAGTTCTCATGTAATATGAGAAACTCAAGCGGGTATAAAAAAACATTGAAGTCTTTATTTATTATTATAAATTGAAAAATACTTATTATTAAATAAGAGAAACATTATACTTACAATTTAATTTTTTTAATCTCTCAGAACTTTTTTTCTTCACCATTAATTTTTATTAATCTAACAATTATGATTTTTTTTGAAATATTTTTATTATTAATTATTAATTTCTAACAAATTGATAGAAATTAATATTAAAAGGAAATAAGTTATAAAAGATTATAAAACTTTTACGCTTAACGCCATTAAATAACACCTGAGTAAAAGGCACGTGTGGTTCATCTCTCAAAACCTGTGCCTTCCTTGCTCACGTGTCTGTGGCAACCACACGTCTTCGCAGTTCTCTGGTGACGGTATCGTCTCTCTCTCAGCGCTTTCGATTTTTGATTCTCTGCACCGTAATTTCCTTCTCTGAATTCCACCATTTTCGTTTTCGATTAAATGAGCTAAATCGATGCATTTTTTTCATTAGGTTTCATATTGATCCATTTGTTATGCCTCAGAATTTCTGGAGTTTTCGAATAATTGATTGATTGGTGGGCACTGGCATTAATAATTTTTAATTATTGACTTAATTTTTATTTGTTTTTCCTGTAAATGTGTATATGTACAGCTATTAGCTATAGAAGGTTTAAACTTTTCCCTGATACTGTACGAATGGAATAATAATGGTTTGTGGAAGGTGATGGAATGATGTCATTATAGCTGGATGCAGTCTCTTACTCTTAAGTCTTACCCTTTATACTTCTATGAGATGAATTGTGTTTTTCTATTTGTTTGTTGCTGAAGGGCCGATTTGGCTCAGCGGTAAGCTTGCTTGCCGTGGTGTATCATGTCACGGGTTCGAATTAGTCTCTCTGCAAAAAGCAAGGGAAAGACTGCCTAGAGTATTCCCTTCCACAGACACTCACGAAGTGGGTATTTGAACTGGGTCGGCCCTTTTTTTTATTTTATTTGTTTGTTGCGCTGGTTGTGTAATTTTTCTTACCATGGCATTTCTTTCCTGATGTGAAGGGGAACAATTTTGAAATGATGTCTTATTCATTCTAACTTCATCTGATATGTCTGAATTGGTCTTTTTCTTTTAGCTCCTTTGGGGACAAAAATGTGCTTCCTTTGGATTTACAAAGTGTTAGCAGATCCCAATTAGGACTGGACCACTCTCATTTAGTTAGTTGGAATAAATAATTAGTTAGAGAAGGAAAGATGACACGGTATAAAAAATAGAAGGGAAATAATAGTCATTAGTTTTTAGACTTGGAGTGGGGATTGAGAGCGAAAGTCCAGGTCTCTCAAATACATGGGTGAGGGAGAGGATTCTTTGCTGTGCTACTTGTGTTGTTGGTCTCTGTCATAGTAGTTAATTGCACTGCAAGCCGCGCCGTATGGGCATTGCGGTGTCTCTCCGCAAGAAACCGCGCCGCGTCACACCGGAACACAATAGCAGCCATTGCGATCGCATTTGCGGCCAAATTACGGCCATATTGCCGTCATAAGGCAAAATGTCAATTTTGTCCTAAATTTAAATGTGTAACAGAAAAATCTAAGGGTTTTTTAATCTATCCGTCTCTCTCTCTCTCTCTCTCTCTCTGTTACTTCTGCTATCTCTGCCTTTAAAAAATGTTTCTTTTTATCATTATTTTTATCATATTTCTATTCCGTTATTTTCGCAACCGCAACCTGCTATAACGTTATAGCGTTTTTTGGGGTTGGCCGCGGCATGCCGCAATCCGCATTTGATAACTATGGTCTCTTTTATGTACCACATTGATAGTGTGAAGATTGATTGTTTGCAATGAAGATTACTTAATTTTTCTCATATTCTGGTCCAGTTCTATAATAAAGCAGGCGACTGATAATTGTGATTTGTTGTTTAATTTAGAAGACGACAATTGAGAGATAGATATTAGTTAGTTAATCCATTATCTTCCCCTTGAAATTTTTACTACATTTATAATAGCTTCGATCGAAGGTAACTGCGTAATTATGTTGTTTTTCAGCTTCATTCATTCTTTGTTACTTAATTTGTCTCTGTCTTTTATTTCATGGCATTTTGATCTATTTAAAGTTAGTTCCATGTAAAATAACGTAGTTGCTATCTAATATGATTGGTTTCATCTCACTAGTAGTTTTTTCCTTGTTACTAGAAGAAATTGTTTCAACAAAAGGAGACAATGGACTTCTTTTTAAAGGGAATGAATGGCTATGGATCTGAGTGCCCCTTTGATGTGAAAGACATCCAAAGGTGTCCGTTTTTGAGAAACATCAATGAGCCTACAAGTTTCTCTTTCTCTTCTGCAAAAATCCCCATTCCTGTAAGTTATTCATCTTTGTGCCCTTTCCAACAATCTTCTTTATTGGTAGTTTAAATTCGGCTCAATATTTTAGCTGATTGTCTTCATTCTCAATGTTCAGGTGCACGGAGGCAAGGGTCCTATATTTGAAGATGGTCCCAGTTTTGACATGGCATTTAAGCTATTTCATGGGAAAGATGGAGTCATTCCCCTCTTTGAGAGATCTGACATGCACAATGGCTGTGCAGAAGATGATTCTCTGCCTGTTTTCAACCCTTTAGCAGGAAAAGCTGCCACCATAAGTCTTTCATCCTTTGGACTAGGTGGCCCATTCAGTTTTGGGAATTTTTCTGAGAAATGGAAGAAGCAGAAGTCCGAATCATCAAATAAAAAGGAACACTCATCTCAGGTATTTCGTTGTTTTCTTTTTTCCTTTTTTGGTTTGACACACACAATCTTAGAAGTTTGTTTAGCAAAATGGAAGTCAATTGTGACATTTAGCACTTTATCATGAAATTAATTCCGCGTAGGAAACATGTACTGTTGTTATAGGCATGAGAGCATCTATAACCCAGTTGTCAATCATTTTGATTTAGACTCATGCGATTAGCAAAAACTTTTCTGTCAGTGTTGTGGATCACTGGGGAAGATTTCGATGTGCTTCATGATTTTCTTTTTCTGTTGCTTACTAATTATTGTGAACTAATTTAAGTGACTTTCTGTGCCGAGCTTCATTCCAGAAAGGAGATGTCTCAAAGCACGAGGCACTTGGAAATGAATGGTTGGCAAAAGGAAATTGCCCAATTGCCAAGTCTTATAGAGCCGTAAGCAATGTTCTCCCCCTTGTCGCAACAGCTTTTCGGCCACCAACTGGAATGAAGCTCAGATGTCCACCTGCAGTTGTTGCTGCAAGGGCTGCCCTTGCCCGTACAGCCTTCGTTAAAAACTTGCGCCCACAACCTCTTCCTGCAAAAATGCTCGTTATTGCAGCGTTGGGCATGGCAATTAATGTGCCCTTCGGCATGTGGAAGGAGCATACCAAGAAATTCTCACTTTCTTGGTTTGCAGCTGTGCATGCTGCTGTTCCATTTATAGCCATGCTTCGGAAGTCAGTAGTAATGCCTAAATCAGCAATGGCATTGACCATTGCAGCTTCTATCCTCGGGCAGGTTATTGGCTCAAGAGCTGAGCGTATCCGGCTGAAAGCAATAGCTGAGATGGGAAAAGTGACAACAGAGACAACAAGCAGCATGGAAGGCTATAATCCCAGGCAGCTTGGTGATATTAAGGTCAGTCACTGCGGTGCTGAAGGGATGGTTCTCAATTCACTTCCTGTGAAGAATGCTAGTTCAACTTCATCTGCCAACGAGTGTTATTGACCTATAAAGATGGAAAAGAAATCAATTCAAGTTTGATTTTGAACAATATTGGTGAACTGAAATGGTAATAAAATGGATTAATATAAATAAAAAGCTTTATGAACTGTCTATGTATAAAAACTAATACATGCAGCTACTTTGCCTGCAGAAAAGTACCTGGACAATTGATCACTGACTGATAAATTTCAGTTCGTCTTAAATTATCCATCTTTTCAGAGAAGTCATTGAAGTACGAGTATATCTTTGGTACTAGTGTAGTATGTACTTCTTTATTAAAAATAGAAAAATGTGATGGTTTAGAGGAAAATAACCATACAAAGAAGGGTAAAATGGTAAAAAAATTAGTTTAGAGGAAATTAATGTTTGAAAAGATTATAATTTTTTTTTTTTGGGTAGAAGTAGATTATCATGTCTTAGTTTAACGCTTTCCTATACTGCACGGTGAAAGAACATACGAAGTAAAATCGAGTATTTCATAGCTTCGAAAATGGGAAAATAAAAAGATAAAGAATGTTGTATTAAAAAGAGGGATAAATAATGTTTCTAAAAGTGAAACGTAGATAAAGAATTGGTGTCGATACCATTAGTCACAGGTCTCAAGGATGGGGGAAACATATTTACGGCCTTCTTCAACATCTTTCTCATGCTTCTAAGTGTACATCATACTCTACGTATGTTGTTCCTATAAAAACTTAAACGTCGTAGCATCAGCTTGGACTTTCATTTTTATTACACCATTTTTACATTCACTGCTTTAAGGGTTTTATTAGAAATATTTTGTAGGAAAAGTGATTATGTAATGTTATAGAGATTCGATTTACATGACTTCAAAAATATCTTCGCTGATTGGGTTGCTCAGCAGCTGCAGCGGAGTAGGAATATCCCCTTTCAACATTTCCCAATTCACAATGCTTCTGTTCAACCCCCATCGTATCCTCTTTGAAAGGTGAGTTTGTTAAACTCGTAAATCAGGAAATAAAATATTTTACGCATGATTTTTATATTAAAAACTTAAGGGTAGAATATATTTATAATTTTTTTATTTATAAATTATATTATATACTATGGATATTACATACTTAAATAATATGTACTACGGGTAATATATATTTAAATAATATAAATTACCCGTGATACATAGTATAGCTAATAAGAGTTTATCAAAAAACTTATATGAAAAATTCATTGTTAATTTTTTTCTTTTTATGTTTAAGGGAGTAATAAATTGTTTATTAAGCACAACGTGTTTCTAAAATTATTAAATATGTCGTCCTAGAGTCTAGTTCTGAACCAATCAATTCTGCCTGTGAATAAACTTCTATAATTAATATGAAACATGCATTATATCGTAATAAAATTGTAACTCACCTATGACCTCAACAATAATCACGTTTCAAATTCAGCAAAAAAATTAAAAATCTAATTAAAAAAATCCAAGACGCATACAAAATTAAAATTGAACTTATTTTCATAAAAGGGAGGGTGGCAGGGGTGATAAACGAATCAGGGTCTTTGGCTCGGCTCGTAAAGGCCTGAGCTTATATACTTAACATTGATTGTAGGAACCATGCTTGAACTTGTATATAAACACATTTATTTAAAAGTCCTCAAGCTTCAATTCAAAATCTCGGGCTTAAAGCCTCTCAGGTTAGCCTAGTATATTAATTTTTATTTTTATTTTATATTTTTTATACTACTTGTAATAGCCATCTCTCACTCCTCAATACATTTCACCCAATCAATTTTATTGGTTAAACAGACTGTTTGAAAGATTTTGTTCTATATTATGCCGTTTGAATATACATTAAGTTTATCAATATCTATGAAATTATTAGTAACGCTGATTGTACATTTTGTTTGTATAAATTTTTATTATCCTATTTTTTGTTAAACAGGCTAAATAAGGCTTTCATTTTTGTAAATAAGACAGGCCACAAGCCGATAATTTTATTCATAACAGATAACAAACTTGATCAGAATGACACATTTAAACACATGTTTTTAGGCTTTTAAGACCAAAGTTCGGTTCGTCTCGTTAGCGCCCTGGGGATATGAAGGGGTTAACTAGTTTAATGTAATTATCCAGTTAAATAATGAAAAAAAATATTTATTTTTTGAAAAGATGATCATTTTAGTAAAAATTAATATTTTTATTTAAAATCTAAATTAAAAAATCACCTACTTTCTCCTCATACGATCTCTTTATCTCATTTAAAATGACACAATTATATGTCCTTCAAAATAATAAATATCAAATCCTTAAATAATTATATAAAAAATAAAAGATATTTAACCTGAAAAAGCAAGCAAAAAAATTCCTTTATTTTTTCTTTAAACCTAAAATCACGTCGTTAGGAGTAGATCCTTTCATGTGCTAGTTAATATGACCTATCATCTGCGGAAATTATAATCATACTAAAGCAAATTAATGGTGATAGGAGAAGCGAGAAAAAAATAAAATATATAATTATAAAATTATCATCATTTATTCATCTCTGTATAATTAAAATCTTCTCGCATTATATTAACTAGTACACGAGCGAGAGAATGCTTTCTTGTGTTGTGTGTACACATAGAATGAATTTAAGTGTAGAAGCGTAGGTGAATGTGGCTTTCATGTTCAACGACATATATTATTAATAAATCATCATGACAATGTCCCCAATCAATATCCTACTACTATTTTTTTTCATGGAGCACACTATCCAACTTCGTTACAACGATATATTGTTTACATATTTAATAAGATATATCCGAACAGTTGTAGCAGATCCATATCATTAATGTAACATTGAGACAATGCGTCGAAAAAGTGCTTTATGTCATCTATGAAGCACCGACACTTCAAAAATACTGACGTGTCGTGTCCGACACTTCCCGACACTCTCGGACACCCCGACACTTCAACACGCGTTATAAAAATTCAAAAAAGATTTCAAAGGTTGCGTTGCATTGAGTTTTAATTCTAGTTATTATATTCGTTGTACTGCGATTACCATTTTATTGAGTTTAATATAAATATTTGGGATACCTTATGTTTCTTTGCAAAATTTATGAATATTATAAGTTTAGATTCATTTTTTTTGTTAAATTATTGGATATTAAATATAATATACACTACATAAATTAAAAATATTATTTAATATCAAAACGTGTCCTAACGTGTCGAAATCTAACATTTTTTAGAATTAACGTGTCGGAGTATCATGTCGTATCGTGTCACGTGTCTCGTGTCGGTGTCGGTGCTACATAGCATGTCACCGTATTGGTGGTGCAGCCAAACTTGACCTTAACACGCGGTTTCCAACATGGACCGGCCCATCTTATAGTCGTAAAAAATCTTTAATTTCTTAAGATACAATCAACGGATGTGAATGTATTAAAAGAATTATATTTTTTAAATTAGTTCAAGAATTATTTTATTCGAATCAGTTCAAGAATTAAATGCTTTTTTAAAATTAATTTAGTTCTAAAAAAGGAATCATTTTATCAATTTAGTTCGATTCGATTAGCATACTCATTTTTAGGAGAGTAAAAAAAAAAAATTGAACTGAAACACGAATCAAATCAAACTACACAATATTTTTTTGAATTAATTTAAGAATGAAATAATTATTTTAATTGATTCAAAAAATGAACTCATTTTTAAAATCAGTTCATTTTACCCGAATTGAATCACTTTTCTAATTCAGTTTAGTTCGATATAGAAATTGAAGTGGATATAGCCATAGTTAAAGGTAAATATTCTTTTCCACGATATAAGAAATATAAATTAAACAAATTTACTAAAAAATGAATTGAATATTAAGTATTTTTGAGTATTACCAAATTATAAGTTTATTTGAGATTCAGCACCTTCTTTAATTATTGATATGGGTTTGATAAAATATAATGATTAAAACTTTTAGATAGGTGAATATCATATAATTCCGTGCATGTATATAGTTATGTAAATAGTAGTAATGCTTCGTTATAACTTAAGGTTTTATAAGAGTTGTTATATGAAAAGTGATTGTGTAATGTTATAGAGATTCGTTTGCGTGTCAAAGTTTTTTTTTTTTTTTGCTGCGGGCCCCACAAAATGTTGAAAGTATAGGAAAATTTTTCTGGTCATGTTAAATGATAGATGATAAACCTATAACTTATTAGGTATTTGTTTGCTCTCGTTAATCGTACTCTTCTATTTTCTCATTTTCACATGGCTAGATAGTGGATAGTACATACATGCATGTGCAAGTGTCCACATGGCGTTTTCTAAAGAAAAACAAATGAAAAAGGCAAGTTAGGAGATTGGACTAAGGTTAAGTGAACAAAGTAAGGACTAAGGAGTTGGTACGTCAATGTCTAACAAAAACGTTCTAACCATACATGTTCCATGCCATGTTACATCTTTCATCTTTCACATCTCTCCCTCTCTCTCTCTCTCTCTAATTAGTTTAATCTGTGTCGTTTTGGGGCTTCAGCACCGTCGTTGCATTTAGATCTTTTTGTCTCACAGCCTCGTTCCCATGTGACTCCATTTATTCATATTTCTTTGTCTTTATCTTTTTTTAATTATAAAGTTTAAGAAGTGGAACCAATATAATGCACAGAAAAAACACACAGCAGTTACAGAATTTCATGTTTGCATCAGGAACCTTCAAACAAACAAATTAAAGATTAAGCTCAATTTTAGATTTTCTGATTCATCCAAACAGCTACGTTTTAAACATGTAATCAAAATATTTTTCTCACGTCCTATTCATTTAATAAACTATTTCCTACATATCTTTTCATATTTTGTTAAATTTGTTATTGAAATAAGTAGCTAGCACACTCTATATATTCCTCTATGACGTATGTAAGTGTAAGAGTGTTTGACTAAGACACTGGATCTGCAATTCTACATTACTTTTGCAATTCGATCTGTTATTTTACCATTCACGAGTCGTTACGCATTTTGGTCAATTAACACCCAAGTGTTTACTAAATTACGT
Organism: Gastrolobium villosum; assembly: GCA_032173675.1. Taxonomy (NCBI): domain Eukaryota; kingdom Viridiplantae; phylum Streptophyta; class Magnoliopsida; order Fabales; family Fabaceae; genus Gastrolobium; species Gastrolobium villosum. The sequence goes on along the minus strand of JAVKPL010010370.1, from coordinate 202,678 downwards.
GATAGGGAATTCAAACCCTGAGAAGTCTAACACCCACACTTTGCAATCGGAAACAGATAGGAGGAAAATGAAAGATAATATAAGCTTTTCTCCATCGTTTATTATTATTTATTACCCAAATTTTATTCCCCAAAATAACGGTGGAAGAAGGGGAACTCAAGGATAGTATAGAGTACTATTTCATTCTTTAATTTATTAATCTTCTAAAAAGGAGAATGTAGTTTTATTTTATTTTATTGTTATTTATTTCCAGTCCTGTACCAATCCATTAATAAAAAAACATCACATAAAATTGAAAATTAAAGAGTATAATTTCGCAATGAAAATTAGTTAGTTGTGCATTTAAGAGTTTGGGATTTCATTATGATGCAAAGTTTTGAATTTGGTGGAGTGACAAAGTCAAATTTAAATGCTGATAAGGACTTAATTAGAACAGTTATATCATAAATTTATTTTGGGTTAAAAGTTTATTCTCCTTAAACTTGTATGCTTTTAACTATGTAATAAAGGTAATACATAATTATAATATTAAAATTATATTATTTTCACTTTTTACATCAGCAAATAGTGTTTGAAAAAAAGAGAAAAAAAAATACGACATTATTATTATTAGGGAAAAACATCTATCTTTTTAAAGGATATAAATTTATATCTTTTTTTATCCTAACCGTTGATTTCCGTCTATCAACGGTCATAATCTATTGAGTCAAACTTAATGGGCCAAATTTATTATTAATTAATAAATAATTTTAATCCAATAAATTACAACCATTGATTGACAGAAATTAATAATTAAGATCTAAAAGGATATAAGCTTATATCATTTAAAAAGATAGAGGTTATTCCCTTATTATTATTATTATTATTATGTACTACCTTTAGTACTCAATTATAAATTATTAAAAGAACATAAGTTACATCCTTTAAAAGGGTAAATCATTTCCCCATTTATTTTGTATCATTTATAGTGTTTTTTGTAAAAGGCTTTTAAAATAAATTTTATATAAAATACACAAGTAAAAATGCATTTAGTGTTAAATTTTAATATGTCAAGATGAAATGCACCTCAAATTAAAAAATAAATAAATTCTTTTTTATGTACGTTACAAACAAATTTATTTATTTCCTTAAAAAAATTCATTGTTTTCCCACTGTGATCATGCTAACGATCTAACATATTAAACAAATTAAAATAAAACAAATATAAAAGATATCTCAAAAAGCTCTAATGGTATATTAACTGAAGCACCCCACCTTATTATATTTTTAGCACACAATTATTCCAGCACAGTTCCACTCCTTAGTCACCTTCTAATTATTATTGCTTTTCTGATATTTCCAATATAGTTCACTACTTTTGTTAGATTGTGACAATTCTTTGACAAACCAAACTATTAATATCATAATTTAATATAACATTAGGCAATTACCGGGTGGGGTGGTTCGACTTCAAGTAGCTACAGTTGAGCAAATTATGTATAATAGTCAAAATAAGGGTGTCAAAAGGACAAACCTTAGTTGGATTTGAGTAGAAAAGTTGGTGCACAAAATAATTCATCTACTGAAAAAGCTTGACCCACTGTATAATAAATGAACCAATTATAAAAAAGGAAAAAGATAAAAGGCAAAAGTGAAAAAGTAAATGGAAATAATATCATAATTAATCTTACACTTTAATATATATTGAATAATCCAGTTTTTAATTAAATTTGTCTATATATATATTATAATAATTTCATGGTTGTTACACAGCTCAGAATATATTGTCCTATATCTGGCATTCACATTCCCCTCTCCTTTTCACCTGATTCTTTAAATGTAGCATAGCAAGAAAAGTACATGTACGCGTAGCTCTAAAATGACAATAACTGAAGGAAGGAATAAAGGATCACGTATTGGTGATGTCGGTGGTAGAATCTTTTGCTAGCCTGTGCCTTTTTCCATTTTATGCTTTATTAAACTAGAAAAACTCTTATTTACCAAAAAAAAAAAAAAACTAGAAAAACTCTTGAGAGCCAAAAAAATAAAAATAAAACATTAATAATATAAAAACTCTTTCGTAGTTTCAGACTTTCAGTACAAAACGGCTTAATTCGCGTAGGAAAATTAAAGTTTTTATGGTCAATTTGAATAGGGCTTCGGAAGCTTAACTATATATTGTTTAAGGGTTTTATGTTTATTATGTTGTAGGAAAAGTGATCGTATAATGTTATAGAGATTCGTTTTGCATGCCATATTTTTTTTCTTTGTTTTAAAATGTGTGCACCCATAAAATATTGTGTGTATAAGAAAGTTTATTGTGTTATGTTAAAGGAGGAAATGAAAACCATTATTTAATTAGCGAACATGGACTTGAGACTTTTGGTCAAGATTATATAAGTAGTGCTTTTCATGTAGCTCTCCAATTGGCACACCACAACTTGGCCATTATATGTGTATAGGTGTATCTTTCACGCGGTATTAGATTTCTTAGAGAGAGAATACATAAAATATTAAAATAATAATAAATAAATACTTGATAATTTAAGTTTAAATACCATATTTATTACCGTAGCATTGGGGCGTGATAACAAGTGGTAGTCATATATCTACTCACTTTGATATTTGAGACTTGCATTATAGGAAGTGTTTTATAATTCTTATGTTGTAGGAGAATTAAAATCTCATGTTATAGAGATAAAAAATATGTGAGACCCATGTGTCAGAAAAAATTATATATAGGATCCATGTCAGCACGGAAATCGAAGGGTGTGTAGAAAAATTATAATTCTCATGTTGAATGAGAATTATAAAACCCTTAAATGAAAGTTCATATATTTAGCCCTTATATATGCTCAATTTTTTTTTAAAAAGTTTATACCAGTAATACTATGCTATTGGTTTAAGAAAAAAAAATGTTTTTAGTTTACATTTCTTATTAAGAATTATAAAAATATATTTTTGTTTTTGGGAGGGAATTTAAAGGTATTTAACAAAAAATAATAAAAATAAATAAACAAAAAGTGATTCCGAGGTCGGTGTTGACTGTTGAAATAGGAGAAGTGCATGGCAAGAAGAAACATGGCAATAATTCAACAAAGTCAAATAATAAAGGAGACCCTCCTTTTCTTTTTCTTTCATAGTTTTTATGCTTTGTTATTTATCTCTTACTACCAATTTGTGATTTGTTAATACAAAATTATAATGGAAAGAGCAATGTTTCGAGGAACATAAAACAAAAAGTACAAGAAGGAAGAATAAAATACAATATAGCCACATCTACATTACAAATCTCAAGAAGAGGGAAATGTAAAAGGAAGAGGTTGTTATGGATGTCAGTGGAATTAATAACTCAACAAATGGAGAAAGGAGACATGGGCAGCATAGTAATCAGCACCGTCAGGGACATGTATTTATTAATAAATGTGGCAACGTGACTGTTCTGCCTCATCCTCGTTATGCTATTATTGGCCATTGGTTAATTGTTAGTGTTGAAGTTGAAATATGTTGAATCCATCCATCATGTTTGTGCTCATTTTTGTTTCCCATTTATAAAAGTTTAATAATGGGTTTTATAATTCTCACGTTGAAGGAGAATAGAATTGAAATCTCATATTGTAGAGATAAAAAACATGTGGAATCCATGTGTTAGAAAAAATTATATGTAGTATCCATTTCAGCACGGAAATCGAAAGATGTGTAGAAAAATTGCAATTCTCACGTTAATTGAGAATTATAAAACTCTTTAATAATCCATAGGATTCCTAAATATCCTTAGTTTAATACTTTTTTTTTTGACATACAGAAATGCTATATTACAAGAGTGGTTTTAGGGAAATGCTCAACGAATATTTCAACTCCTTTATTCTTTAGCCAAAATAATTGTGAAATAGAAAGATTTGTTCGAGTTTGAATCAACTCATTTTTATTCGCTTTTACTATTTCCTTTTTTTACTTATCACTCAAACACAAATTGTCTTAATTATATGAATTATAATTACTAATTCTTTCAAAAATCTTAAACTATTAAGATATTATATTTCTTTAAGTATTTTATAAAGCTTGGTAATCTTTTGTTGCATAACTAATATAAAAATAAAAGTATTTTGTTTGATGTAAAAAAAATCATCTTCAATTTTCAATTTGGTGTCGGCAGTACTGAACTTGGTTTGAGATCTACTTGAGTTGTGTGATTGTGTCAACTTTTGTAGGCTCGCCATCAAATAGATCCAAACTAATTTTGGCTTCGAATGAGTGATGATCCTTTATCTATTTATATGCTGTATGATTTCCAAACCCCACTTGTCTAATTTCCATACACTAATTTCCTCTGACGTCGTTACCTTTTACCACAAATTGCATCTAACAAAAATGTAATATAAGATGTGAATTAATTTGAGTTAAAAAAATATACAAACGTAACATGCATTAATAATGAAAGTAAACCTTTTGTGTATCATAAATAAATAAATCTTATGCTTATTTTGTCTTTTTTAGTAGTTGATATATATATATATATATATATATATATATATATATATATACTCTTTGGCAAACAGAAAACTAATTCTAGCATTTTTAATTTTTTATTGTGTACAAGAAAATTAACTATGCCTTTTAAAACTTGAGAAGATAAATAACTAATTTTGATATACTAAAAATGATTTAAAAATTATTAAAGAAGAAATATAGTTTATCCAACTTTTAATTATGCTATAGTGCAGAATTTGTCAAATAATGCAAATAGATTGTAATGTTTGTTATCATGACAAGCATGAAGCATTGCTTAGGTTTCTAAATTTTAATAATGACACTAGCTCTTGCAAAGTAAAATGTAAAGCATATATATGTTTCTTGTGTTCTCCGTTACTTATTATATATTCAAACATTAATCATGATTTAGATCCCAATAGGATACCTAGCTATGTTATTAACATATTTTTGGTGATAATGCCACTAACCTATTGATTCAAAAAGTAATATGTATTTCGTAGCTTATAAAACAAGTAGGCAAGACCAGTAATACTTGATAGCAAAACCTTTTTAATATTAAATTTATTGATTTAAAAAAGTAATATCTTTCCATTAAAAATGGTCTAAATTTAACTCAGCTACAAAATTATTGATAAAATTTTATGTAGATGACTGTAAAGACTTTTAAGATTAAATCTCACCATCAACATTCCCTTTACAAATTTTCTTAAGTCATTTAAAAATAAATTTATCAGATGAACTATCCAGAAAAAAACTCTGAGGAACATAGGGAGAAGTGAACAATATTATACCACCTCAACGATGACACTTAAATATTTAATTGCAAAAGCAACATATGACATGTACTTGATTTGGAAGACAACAACAGAACCCTTTCATTATAATTTTATTGAATTAAGAGTAAGTGGCATTGTTACTGAAGCTTTTGTTTCCATCCAATCCAGTGCTAATATGGAGTGATAAAGTTCACTTCCCTTTCAGTAAAAAGCACCGCTCTTTAATTGTTTGAGCCACTGAGAACAAAAAATATCCATATACACACACATTTAAATGTCCATGTATAATGCTGCCATCAAAATCACCACCTAGACTATCAGAGTTTTCCACGAATCATATTACTCGTGACTGCATATGTTAACCGCTACCATAGGTACAATCCAACAAAGATGCTCAATCAGCTTCTTTCTTGTTCTCATAAAATACGAACTACTCAGAGTGTCCGTACAATAAAAGAGTCGAGCCTTTTATAGAACTCATTTTGGTACTCTCTTTTCTTTTTATCAAATTTAGGGTTAACAAGGAAAAGCTGTAAACAAATGGCATTTAATAATTATGTTCATTTTTTTTTTTAATTTTTTGTTGTGGGTAAAAAATTATTAACTTTGATCATAGTTAGGAGCGTTAACGGACCAAGCTGAGCTTTGATTTTAATAGGCTAAGTGTGTTTGATGTATCAGCCTTACCTATTATAACTATAATTATCGGCACGTGGCCTGACTTATTTACAAAAAAAATGAAAATCTGAGTTAGCCTGTTTTAAAAAAAATAAGAGAACAACAATTTATCCAAATAGAATATACGATCAACAAAACTAGCAATTCCATTGATATTCATAAATTCAATGTATATCCAAACATAATAATATAGAACAAAATCATTCAAAAAGTTTGTTTAACCAATAAAATGGGGTAAAATGGATTGAAGAGAAAGATAGATTATTACAAGTAGTATAACAAATAATATATTAGGCCAGCCACTTTAAGGCCGAGCTTTAAACGAGTTTTTATACAAGTTTAAGCATGATGCTAACCGTCACATTCAATTTTAGACATGTAAACTCTGGCTTTTACGAGCCGAGCCAAAAGCCCGTGAAAGGCATGTGGTTCATTTAGCACCCATGTTTATCTTATCTCATCTTGCATGAGAGAAGATTTATCATGTTATAGACACATATGTGATGGGCCTCCATTTATAAAAAAATATATCATGATTTTCGATGCGTCGGTAGAGATAAAATTACCCTTACGTTGCCAAGGAGTAGTTTTTCTCTTTTATTATACGGTAATTTTTATTTTGTCTTTTTTCTGTTATTTATGATTGAAGTGAAATCCATGATTAAAGAGAGAAGGAGGAAGGAAGTTGAAGAAAAACAGGGGACAGGGGACAGCTAGGCACATGGCGAGCAAATAGTTATATAAATGGTTGAGCTAAGTTTAGTTTAGCCTCACACACAAATCTGACTCATTGGATGGTTCCTTCAACCTTAGCCTTTCACTTCTTCTTCCTCTCTCGCTCACTTTCCGTATCAATGTTTTAGGCATCAACGCCCCCTTTTTTACCTCTTCACTTTCTTTCAAAACCAGAGACAGAGTCAGACACAAACAGGAAACAAGGGTACGTACCCTCTCTCGTTCAATCTTTCTCTTTCTTTCTTTCTTTCATTATCTTTTCTACTTGATCTCTTCTATCTTCATCTTCTTTTCTGCCAGATCTCTTTGGATTTGAATGTCATCATCATTCTCTGTTGTCTCTGTTTTTTTTCTTTCTCGCTATATCTTGATGTGAGTGTGGAGTGCTTATTCCGTGTGTTATCTTCCAAGTTTTTATCTTTTTCCAATTTTTGAATCAAACTCGAGATGGGGTTCCAAGATTGCTGAAAAAGATCCTTCTTTTTTATCAAAGAATTCTTCTTTTCCTTCTTCATGCTCTGAATCACAAGCATTTCGATGAGAAATTAGTAAATTATGTGTTTCTGTGTAACGTTGTTCTATGGTATTGTCTTTGCTCTTTTCGGTGTTGACATTCGCATTGCCATTGGTGTTGGTTCATAACAAAACACATTCGATCGGGAATCACTGACAAATGCTTGATGTGGCATAAGCACTTTTCGTATATGTCAAGAAATGTTGACATTAACAATACGCGATGCTCTTTTCCTTTTTCTCGTATGGGAATATAGGACAGCATGGTGTTAGATCCAGTGTTTCCTTTTACTTTTTTTTGTGTGAGTGAAGAAGGGTTGGAAGGGGTCCTCACAAGGACGGTGGAACCAGATTATTGTTGGGCCCCATTGTCATGTGAACATCGTAAAAAACCATGTGACACGGAACGGAAAGTAGTTAGTGTCGGTGGTAGTATTAGATTTCATTTATCTACACTTTACCTTGGCTCATGTCGTTTTATTGGTCCATGTTAAGTATTATCCAGCTGGAATTTAATCATCAATCTCCTTTTCCTCTTCGCCATTTTTTTTTTATTTCCCAAAATTGAATCTGTCATGGGAATTTGTGTCTTTTCTGTCAGGTTGATCTGGTTGGGAGGACTATGCTAGTTTTCAATATTGTTGTGCGTGTTCTAGCAACAATTAATCAAACTGTGTTGTTTTTTTTTTTTTTTTTTTAATGGTTGAAGGGCCGGCTTGGCTCAGCGGTAAGCTTGCTTGCCGTGGTGTGTCAGGTCGTGGGTTCGAATCAGCCTCTCTGCAAAAAGCAGGGGAAAGACGGCTAGAGTATTCCCTTCCCCAGACACTCACGAAGTGGGTATTTGAACTGGGTCGTCCCTTTTGTATTTTATTGGTTATTGTTGATTCCTCGGTTCTCGTTGCTTTTGCCAGTGGTGTGATCTGAATTGTTGTGGCCTTATCCTTTTAGTTAGATGGTGGAAATTGAACTGGGAGGGTATGGTAATTCAGATCAAGTGGTTTTATTAAGTTGAATGAGGCCATAATTATTGATTCTAATTCTTATTATAGGGGTAATTTGAGTGGCTTTTGTAAGATCCAGGTGTCAATTTTCTTTACCTATGATTGAAGAATGATGATTCCTGACACACCTTCTTTCTTTCTTTTTTTAAGAAATAAAAAATCTATACATGAGTTGATGGAGGAAGTGGCATAGTTGCATTGCACTGATGTTTAGTATGTTTGCGTTTCTACAGATAGTGAAATATTTCTTTGACCATGAAGCATAAAGACGGAAAACCGATCAACCTGCCAAACAATAACAGGGCTCTCACTTTGGGATTCACGGTTATTGCTCTATGTGGTCTTTCTTTCTATCTGGGTGGAATATTTCATTCTGGGAAGAGTGGGGTTGTCATCAATACCATTCAGAAGACTCTTGGACCTATCACGCAATCTTCAGGCTCTCTGCAAATTAAGTCCATCAGTTTCCCTGAATGCGGCATTGATTATCAGGACTACACCCCATGCACAGATCCGAAGGTATTAACAATATAGTCCATTTACTGATGCAGTAAGATTTTGTAGAAGAGTGTTTTGTTGTTGATTGAATATGCATAATTTTACAGAGATGGAGAAAGTATGGCACCTATAGGCTTACTTTGTTGGAACGCCATTGCCCTCCAATTTTTGAGAAGAAAGAATGCTTAGTTCCTCCCCCAGATGGATACAAGCCTCCAATCAGATGGCCAAAGAGTAGAGATGAATGTTGGTACAGGTATAATATATATATATATACTTTATTTAAGTTAAGCAACAAAAGGTTGGATTAATTTAAGTTTCTTGCAACTGATTTCTATGTTGTACATCTAATGTCAGGAATGTGCCATATGATTGGATTAACAAGCAGAAGTCTAATCAGCATTGGTTGTTAAAGGAAGGGGAGAAATTCCTCTTTCCAGGTGGAGGTACTATGTTCCCCAATGGTGTTGGTGAATATGTTGATTTAATGCAAGATCTGATCCCAGAAATGAAAGATGGGACTGTGCGAACTGCCATTGATACTGGTTGTGGGGTGAGTTTTACTTGTATCTTCATTTTTCTTTGGCATTTATTTAAGCCAATGGCAATGCACATTGCAATTCTCAACACTTCTTATGCATCAATTATGAGTTCATCTACACCTGCTGTTTTCTTACTGCCATGTGAATATATTTTAATAGTTAATACTAATTAATTTCAGTTACAAATTTCAATAATGTGATGGATAAAGGAGTTGCATCGATTAATCCAACATAACTATGATTTATTTTAGGTTGCTAGCTGGGGTGGCGACTTGTTGGATCGTGGGATTCTTACAGTTTCTCTTGCCCCAAGAGATAACCATGAAGCTCAGGTTCAATTTGCTCTGGAGCGTGGTATCCCTGCAGTTCTTGGCGTCATTTCTACACAGAGACTTCCTTTCCCATCAAACTCCTTTGATATGGCTCATTGCTCTAGATGCCTTATCCCATGGACAGAATTTGGTAATTCTTCACTGGACTTTGAAACTTCATCATGAACTTTACCATCATGAAGCTGCTTTAACGTTTGTGTTTCACACATCTGTTGCAAAATGACATGTGATTCATTCTAATTAGCTTATAATAAAGCACTGTTTATGCGTTATTGTTGCCAAGCCTGATAAGTGATCATTGATAAGACGGAATACAATATGCACTGATAAGTACAATTTCATTATACTTTTGCTTCTTAGATGACTTGTTAGCAATTTTCTGTTAATCTCTTTCTTCTTAAGAGCTGAGAAGTTCTCTCTAAATTAATTCATTAACCAATGAGGATATTGCTTTTAGGTGGAATTTATCTCCTTGAAATACACCGTATTCTTCGCCCCGGAGGATTTTGGGTTTTGTCTGGTCCACCAGTAAACTATGAGCGTAGGTGGCGTGGATGGAACACAACCATCGAAGAACAAAGATCAGACTACGAAAAGTTGCAGGACTTGCTCACCTCAATGTGCTTTAAATTGTATAACAAAAAGGATGACATTGCTGTATGGCAGAAGGCTAAAGATAACAATTGCTATGATAAACTTGCCAGAGATACCTATCCACCAAAGTGTGATGACAGCATTGAACCAGATTCAGCATGGTACACTCCACTTCGTGCTTGTTTTGTGGTTCCAGATCCTAAGTATAAGAAATCAGCTCTCACATACATGTCTAAGTGGCCTGAACGTTTACATGCTACACCTGAACGGATTACATCGGTTCATGGTACGAGTACTAGTGCTTTCGGTCATGATGATGGTAAGTGGAAAAAGCGCGTTCAGCACTACAAGAAGTTGCTGCCTGAACTTGGGACTGAGAAGATAAGAAATGTGATGGACATGAACACAGTATATGGAGGTTTTGCTGCATCCTTGATCAATGATCCCTTGTGGGTCATGAATGTAGTTTCATCTTATGGTCCCAATACACTCCCCGTGGTATATGATCGAGGCCTTATTGGAACCTTCCATGACTGGTAATTTTTGAAATTTTAAATATGAACCATAAGGTTCTGTATTTCTATGAATGTGTATGTATTTGTCTCATATCATATGGTACGGTATTTGATTTGAAATTTTATTATTTGGTAGGTGTGAAGCTTTTTCAACATATCCTCGAACTTATGACCTTCTTCATCTCGATGGACTCTTCACTGCGGAGAGCCAAAGGTAGGTCAACTCATTTACTCTCATGTGTCATGAATATGCTTTTTAGAATATATTCTCGGATTCTCACGAAGTGGGTATTTGAACTGGGTCGGCCCTTATTCCCGGATTGCTCTGACAATGGTTGTTACATTGCAGATGTGAAATGAAGTATGTGTTGTTGGAAATGGACCGAATTTTAAGGCCTGGTGGGCATGCTATCATTCGAGAGTCCTCTTATTTTGTGGATGCCATTGCAACTATTGCCAAGGGTATGCGATGGGCATGTCGTAAAGAAAACACTGAATATGGCGTTGAGAAAGAGAAGATATTGATATGCCAGAAAAAGCTATGGCAGTCATCCAACAAAGGTTCAAGATGACAAACTCTAGAGCCTGTGCGGTGACGAGGGGGGTGGCTAGAATCGTAATTCCGGAAGTAGAAGCTAAGAGAAACGAATTCAGAGCCACTCTCAACAAAGATTGACAATTCATTCTATAATAATATAGAAGCCAGGAATCAGTCAAGTTCAAATTTATCAAATGAAGAATTGGTAACTCAATAATCTGATTTTGTTAAGTTATATAGAAATTATTCATATAGATATATTCTTTCTTTATATGGCATCAAATGTATCAGGTACCTTTCTCGTTTATCTTATTTTTTGTTGTGCAATATCCAAGTGAAGAACTGTAAGTTTAAAATCCCACAGAAAGCATATGATATGCTATTTATACATGAATTGGAATTCCTTACAAGAGAATAATACCACGTTTTGTATTGATATAGGGTACTTTTAGATTAATTCTCTAAGATCGTTTATAATTCAATGTCGTATTATACAGATTGTGTTTATTTTAAGATAGTTACGGAAGTTGTTATATGTGGAGTGGATGATTGTAAGTGAAATTGAAACTGTTGCTCTGTAATTGTTGTGTTGTTGGAATAACAACGAGCCATATAACCTAATGAGTTGATCTATGGACTATGGCATGAAATGTAAGCCCTGGTTTTAGCTTCATTCTCGAGCCAAAATTGTTGTTTCTCTCAACTCCTTACCATTTCTATGTGCTTAATTTTATAGCACTGGTTAGGAGTACTTCTCTTAGTCCATCAAAATTTGTGTTGCACAAGGTTTTGCCCTATCTTTTCTCATAAACCCTTCTATCAACAGTGCATCAGAACAATTTTTTGTTCTACAGCTGTTATATTTGTGTCCTTAAGTCTATATATCTGATGGCTCAACTTGTGCCCCTCTTGGTGTGGTAAGAATCGAAGGAATTGGGTTTTCGAGCCATAATATTTTCGCATCATTTTTACATTGTATTTTTAGATAATAAAACAAGAAAAATAAACATTTCAATGCACCATCTATTCAGATAAGTGATTCTATAGATTTTTTGAGAGGAAAAAATGTTATGTCACAGCCACAAAGAATAATAGGCGATTGTTTGAAACCAACGAAAAATGAAGGAAAAAATTTATTGCTTCATCACATGAATAACGGGAAGAAATTTAGAAATCTGTTTTGCTATAGGTTTATCATGCCCAAGTATTTTCAGCATTATCTGAAGAACTATAATCCACAGAAGTGGCGCCCTTGATGCAACTATAATGAAGTGTCACAGTACCTTTGTTATATGTTTATTTGGCTGTTTAACGGAAGAGATAAACATTGATTTTTGAGAAGAAAGAGATATGCTACGCAGTGCTCACCATTTTTTGGCATATAGCATAGGATTCTTGAAACACATGGCGATGACAGGAGCAAACATATAGCATAGGATTTTTGGCATATGTTCATAATTATCATCTTAAACCTTAGTTTTCAACTTGTTCAACTGGATAATTCATAGTACTTTAGTCTATAAAACAAGATAAACTGAAGGTTTATCAGGTGGCTACTAATGAACGACATCTATTGATCACAAGATGTCTTTAGATCTTGCAACCGTGTTAAGTCTTTGGGCAAACAATAAAGGAATTGACAATCCTCTAGTTTCAACGTCTGCAACCCACAAACAGAATTGGGCAACTCTGAGATGATATTGTGAGAGATGTTCAAGTACCTTAGATGTGTTAAATTCTTGAGTGGCCTGAGTTGAAGAGAGCTTGTACGCAATGATTCAAATTTCTTCAAGGCACCCATGTTCAAAACTATTGTTTGAATGTGAAAGTAACTACTTCTACCTTACCGAAAAATATTTCCCGTGTTTCTTACTCTTTTCCTGATAATTAGGAGTACATTTTGCCTGTGATAAATTATATTAAACACTGGACTTATTCTCTTAATCATTTCAATTTCACTCAAATCTATTAAGATATATGCACTTTTTTTTTTTTTGGTGAACTAGATATATGCACTTTATTGTAAATGTTTCTAACAGCTTAAAACATTTTAATTAGGAAAATAAAATATCAGTTTATATTGATATGATGGATTGCAACCTATGAAGCACCGACTCTTGACACGGCGTTTTCGTTACGTTTCAAATACGTTCTCGATACGACCATTAATTCTTCGATACGATACAATACGTTTTTGATACGTTGGAAAAAAAAATTCGGAATATCGTTGCTTCATAAGTTGCAACTAGTAGAAAATTCTGTCAGTAAGCAAAAGGTGCAGAGACAGCAGCTTTAACCAAATAGCTGAGTAACGGTGTCTTCAACTTATAACCCATATGCGTTCTTAAGTACAACTTGTGCAAACAATGATGCTAACACCCGTTGTACCAAACAAAAAATAATAAAAAAAGATGAGTCAACCCAGAGATAGTGCTTAAGCATATTGCAGCAGGCTATATTTACTGTATCTTTCCATACGTTTTGTTAATGAGAAGTGGTCATCCACAAATTGCAATATGATGAGCGTCTGTTTCGCTCTCTAGTTCACAATACTTTGACAGCACTAAAATTAAATTGGAAGGGAAATAAAGCTAATCCATATTAACTAAATATAAATAAAACATATGTAAACACACATTGACTTGTTACACTTCCTGGAATTGTTTAAACTCCAAAGGCTTCTCACATGCTCTTCACGTTGAGACATTTGTTCACCGTTTCATCAGCACTGCAAGATGTAGCACAGGAATAGACTCAGACAAGCTAGAAAAATTTTCACAAAGGCAAATGGAACTCACATAAATCATAAAGGATCAGGATTTATACATTCATTCTCTTACGTTCCTGCCACTTTACTTAAATTAATACTTATCTGAAGAATTAGAATCCACAGTTGAAGCACAAAGGTGAAAATGTTTGTTATGGAAGTGGATGGGGTGCTCATGATGCATATAAGTATATAACCACAAATCAGAGATGAATATCTAAAGTGCTACATTACCTGAGTTATTTTTTTTGTTTAGCAATTTACTGGAAATGACAAATATTCTGAATTGAAAGGAAAGGGATATGCTACACAGGTCTCACCATTGTTTGGAACATATGATGGGATGGAATTCTCGAAACACATGTTGATGACGCTTCTGACCAGAACACCCAAAACATGAAGTCAATCATCCATCGGAGGGTGCTTAAATCAATAGTTGTGCATCAATCGGTTCATAAATGGCATCGGCATCTTGGATACTAGTCCGATAATATCTGCAAGAAGTGGTCAAAAAATTCAAATATCATCACACACGCAATGCAATAAACGTATTGATAGAGTTTTACATAGACAGTTGATACAAATTAACGGTAAAACAATAAGTAAAACAAAAATGAAATTACCACAACATGAGCTATCTTCTGAAGATCGACGTCTTGTGAATTCGATTTGTGGAACGTGAGCTATGTTTTGCCAATCTTCCCCTGTTCCCCTCTCGCACCGCTTCTCCAGGTTAGGGCAATCGTGAATACGTAACGTATGCAAGTTGGTGAGGTGCTGAAAGCTACTTGGTAGTGACCTCAACTCCATACATCCAAAGATTACTAGTCGTTGAAGAGAAGTAATGTCTCCCAACCAGTCAGGCAACGAAGCTGGCCCAGGATGTCCTCCGAATATATACAAACTTTGTAGGGAGGGGATACGTTCTAAGCCTTCTGGTAATGTGCTGCCTTGGATTGTCACGCGACGAAGAGCAATTAGCTGGTTCATATTAATGGGTAGACTCACCAGCTCTGGACATTCCCTGATGTTAAGGCTCTCAAGACAAGTTAGGTGTCCCACTCCTTCAGACAATGATTTCAATTTTTCACAATACCTAATCTCCAGAGATCGAAGAGAAGTCAGACCTTGCAACACATGCTCTAGAAAACACTCAAGTTCATGACAGCAAGAAATGTCTAGTTGTTGTAATGCACTGAGGCTGCCGAGTTCGTCGGGTAATGCCTTGAGTTTGAATAAACCCCGAATACGCAGTCTATTAAGACTACGCACATTACTCAAAATCCCTTCTGGGAAGGAAGTCGCGTCTGCATGGAAACCGTAATCAAGGTACTCAACAGAAGGAATGCATGGCAATTTAAGGTTGGGGACGTTCGAAATCCTCAATTTGGAAAGACGTGGGAGCATCTCTACTCCATCATCTCTCATCATCCTCTCCAAATTTGGTAAATTCCACAATGTCAGTTCCTTTAAGGATGGAAAAGCCTTCTCCTCCACAATATTGTACGAGTCATCATCTATGTATTTCAAATCTTTCATTACATATAGGTCAAGATATTTTAAATGCGGGAATTTACCAAATGGAGGAAGCCGCTGACAGTTGTTGCAGTCGGAGAGTAGAACATAAACTAAGCCTTCGAGAAATGAGGTATTTCTCATCCAACCGGGCAGTTGTGTCCCCATGTATCCGCTCATCTTAAAACTCTTGAGATTTGAGGGAGGGTGAAGGGCTTCAAGTACTCTCTCGTGCTCAGCATTAATGGTACCCTCTGAATTAGCATTATTGCTACCCCATGTCAAACATAATTGATTTAGGTCATTTTTATCAATCAAAATGGCTTCTTTAGCATCCCATTCATCGGAGACATTCTCAAGACCTGTGATATGTAGCTCGCCTCCCAGTTGTAAGCCACGTAACTCATCTAAGCCAAACCCTACCTTCGAACCCACAATGAAAGTGCTCAATGTTCTCAGACAGCTTAACTTCCCCATATTGGGAGGCATCGCTACTAATGAATCACAGCCTTTAATGACAAGATGTCTGAGTTCATGTAATCGTGTCAAGTCTTTGGGCAAACAATAAAGGTTTGGGCAATTTTTCAGTTTCAATATTTGCAATTTCTGTATTTCACAAATAGAATTAGGCAACTCTGAGATGTCACTGTCGTGGATGTTCAAGTACCTTAAATGAATTAAATTCTTGAGTGGTGAGAGTTGAGAAGAGCTTGTAGATAATGCTCGGAGAGAATGGACTGATGGCAACACCCAGGCATTTGGAGATGATGGATATTGAGACTGAAGAAAAGTCCGCAATGATTCAACTTTCTTGAAGGCACCCATGTTCAACTTGAATAGTGGATGCTCATCATCATGATCAGAGTCTAAGCAACTTATATGGTGAACTCTATTTGACAACTTAGTCAACATTGCAGGCTCACAAACCACACATTCCTCACCCATAACAGACTGGGCAAGATCGTGAACAAGATCATGCATCTTGAAACTTGTAATTTGACCGAATTCATCAATCTGGACATCTTGGAAAAATGATCTCTGGCACAATTCATTCCACGCCTCATTACCAACATCCTCCACCTCCAAACTTCCTCTCGATGAAATAAATCCATTTGCCATCCAGAGATGAATTAGATCTTCTTTGGAGATTACTTTATCTTTGGGGAAGACAGCGCAAAAAGAAAAGCATCTCCTCAATGATAACTTCAAATTCAAGTAGCTCAGTTGCAAAACAGCCATGATGATATTATCGTCAGGTATTTTCTCCTTCACACTCAGCCATTGACTTTTCTGACTTTTAAAGCGCAAAAGGCCTCCTAATGCTTTGGCAGCAAGAGGCAAACCGGCACATTTTTTCGCAATCTCCTTGCCTACTGGTACAAGCTCTGCAGGCCCTTCCTTATCTGCTCCAAATGCATGGTGTTGGAACAATGACCAATTGTCATCCCCTGATAAAGATGACAAGTGATGAACAGAGACCGTTCTCACGATGTTGGCAACATTCTCAAGTCGAGTAGTGATCAAAATTGAAGCACCTTTTGTTCCCCTTGCACACTGCAACATATACTCCTTGAACTTGTTCCATTTGTCTTGGTCTTCATTCCACACATCGTCCAGAACAAGTAAATATCTTTTGCTCTGCAACATTTCTCGAACTTCTTTTTGCAGTGCTTCTAAAGTCGAGAGGTTGGGGTTTTTTCCGGTGATAGATTCTATGATAGATAGCATAATTCTGTTGATACTGAAATCATCAGAAACACAAACCCATATTTTCAAGTCAAAATGTGTGGTTACCCTGTGATCATTGAAGACCTGTTGAACAAGAGTTGTTTTTCCAAGACCACCCATACCAACAATGGGATAGATTGAGAGGCCTTCTGTGTTGTTGGTGGTATGGCTGAGAAGAAACTCCACAATCTGCTCTCTGTCTCTGTCTCTTCCATATAATTTGGGTTCGGTGAAGGCAGAGCTAGTTTGACGCCATTCTTCAACTTGAGGTTGGCTTTGGGTCCCCACAACTCTCCCAGCACGAAATTCAAACAAGCGCCTTTCTTCATCAATATCATGAAATCTTTTGGTGATATCTTTCATCCTCTTACCAACATCCCAACGAAACAGAATGTTGTTAGGATGGAAACGGGTTAAGCACGATGTGTGTGAACTTTGTCTGTTGGACTGCATAGAACAATGGTCCAATATGTCGTCGAGAACATGAGCAGCATCAGTGAGCTTCTGCAGCCAAACCTTAACGGCATGGCTATGGCTTGCCATTCCCATTTCCTCAGCATCTTGGAGGTTGGCGTTGATTGCAGTGAGATATCCAGTTAGCTTATGGATCTGTCCATCAACACCCAAAAACGTTGCAAGCTGATCCTGTGCCAAAGATTTTAAGCTATCAATCACTGTATTAAGCAAAGCATCAGCCATTTTCAGATCTGAGAAATAGCACAAATGAAAGGATGCTTGAAATGGTTTTGCTCTCGGAATTGCTGATTGATGCCTCTGCCAGATCTAAATATCAGTACTACGACTCAACGATGACCCCGAGTCAACCATAATTGACAAATTATATAAATAGTTATATCAAAAAATTTAAAAATTACATAATTAATAAAAAATAATTACCTATCATCTCATTCCTGAAATTAAGGGGGTGTAGTTCAGTGCGGTGCGATTTTATTTGTCGAACTCAACTAAATTAAAAATAATAATATATTTTGGAAAAATGAAATGGCTTATTTATGAATCAGTTCAGAATTAATTTTTAAAAACAAGTTTAGACTTGGTTTTTGAACTAAAACCAAATAAAAAAGTATAAAATTTAAAAAATATAAATAATACTAGAAATTTAAAAAATAATTAAAAATAGTTAAACAAGAGAGAAAAATGCATAAAAGAAAGAATAAAATAAAAAATTAAACAAAAAAAAAGTAAATAAATAACTAAAAGATTAGAGAGAGAAAAAACCAAATCAAATAAGGAAAAAAATTTATCCTCTTAAAGAATATAATTTTATGTCATTTTAGATCTTAATCGTTGATTTCCGTTAATTAACGGTTAGGATTTATAGGGTCAAACTTATTAATTAATTATTAATTTACAATAAAATCCATAAATCCTAATCGTTAATTGACGAAAATCAACGATTAAGATTTAAAATGACATAAAGTTATATCTTTTAAAAGGATAAATATTTTTTCCTTCAATTAATGAAGTAAATTTTAAAAATTAGTTCAATTGTTTTTTTTTTTTTTTTTTTGCATACCCTTAACTAGAATTAAATTAATAAAAAAAAATTAAATGCTTTTACAAAAGTCATTAGTTTTTTTGAGACTTAGGAGCATGAAGAGGAACGCCCTCCCATGATGTAATGGATGTTTCGTAGTATGTTCCAGGAAGGAGCAAGAAAAGATGGCTAGCAAACTTTTCTAAAATTATCATTTTTTTTTTATTTTTTTTTATTTGAAAAACTTAAAATTATCATCGAGCTTCAGCTGACATGATGAAAAGGATGTTTCGTAGTATGTTCCAGGAAGGAGCAAGAAAAGATGGCTAGCAAATCACTTTCATCAAAATCTAAAGACTAATTCTGATGCGAATGTTGAACCATGTGTTTTACATCAAAAACTTACCTAGAGATTAAATTGATTTAGTGGTAGTTTTGTTGGTAGTAAAAGGTTAACTAAGTTAAAATTAAAAGGTTTACTTATGCTATTTTTAAGAGAAATTTAAATATCTTCATTTTCTCTTAATTAGTCTTATAACTGATTCAAAAAAGTTAAAATTTGTGGAGATACGAAAAAGTTAACTCCCTCAAATAGATAATGAGAGTTGAGTTGACTTCTAAAAAAGAGATTAAATCAACTTATAATATATATCAATGAGTAAATCCTCTCATGTCTTTTTTTTTTTTTTTTAAATCTTCTCTTATCTTATTTAACATGACATGATTATGTTAGAAAATCATAACCGTATAAACAAAAATCAATAATAATAATAAAGATGAACGCCCTCCCACGATGAAATCAATAATTAGGTGCGATTTGGTTTAGTTTTTACTTTTTTGAGACTTAGGAGCGTCAAGATGAACGCCCTCCCACGATGAAATGAATGTTTCGTAGTATGTTCCAGGAAGGAGCAAGAAAAGATGGCTAGCAAACTTTTCTAAAATTATCATTTTTTTATTTTTTATTTTTTGAAAAACCTAAAATTATCATCGAGCATAAAAGGATGTTTCGTAGTATGTTCCGGGAAGAAGCAAGAAAAGATGGCTAGCAAATCACTTTCGGAGTGCTTTGCTTTCATCAAAATCTAACGTTGAACCATGTGTTTTACATCAAAAACTTACCTATAGATTAAATCAATTTACTAGTAGCTCAGTTCGTAGCTCAATAAATGAAAATTGAAGGGTTCAGTTCAATTTTCACATGTTATTATTTTTATTTTTATAACATCACATGTTATTTTTTAGGGGGTTTAAATATTTTCATCCACTCTAAATTAATCTCACAGTCAATTCAAGAGTCCAATCTTGTTGAGATACAAAAAAGGCAACTTGCCTCAAATAGATAATTAGAGTTGGATTAACTCCTAAAAAATAATTAAATCGACTTATAATACATATTGAGGAATAGCTAAGTAGAAACTAGTGTATTACCCGTGCGGAAAAAAAAATTAAATTTTTGATTGACTGTGGTTGGTTAATCTCTAAAAGAAATCAAGAACTTCATCTTGTTATGAAGACCTGAATGGTACAATGGTGGAGGTACAAATATGAAGGAACAAAATAAAAAATGCAAACCTTTTACTTGAGAAATATATGAAATAAAAAAGGTGTGGTGTGGTCATTGTCACTTATAACTGTTAGCATTTTATATCAACATGTAATTTATTTCTATATTTATCCACACAAAAGTATATCACTATACTTTAGCTTGTCTTGTGGTCATTCCAAAATATATCGCTATATTTTAGTTTGTCTTGTGGTCATTCAAAAATTACAAAGTTTGACTCGCTTCTTTCAGTATTTCTCAGATATTGACTTTCATTTATTACAATCAGATTTACAAAATAATAATGAATAATTATTTTTTGCAAGGATTTGTATCGTTAGTATTTGAAATTTTACAAATTTGTATTTACAAAAATTAAAATCAGATTTATGAATTTAATTATAAAAGAAGACGTATGAAATTTTAATTAAATTATAAAAATGTGTTGGTGGGTCTCCCTCCGCGCCGAGCCTAGTTTGTCACCTCTAACTATCAGAATGTAATAGGTTTTTATATTATCCACGAAAAAAGGTTTTTATAGTCTCATATAGATTTTTTATATTTTATCTGAGAGATGGACTTTCATTTATTACAATCACATTTAAAAAATAATAATAGATAATTATTTTTTGCAAGGATTTGTGTCGTTAGTATTTGAAATTTTACAAATTTGTATTTACAAAAATTAAAATCATATTTAGGATTTTTTTTTTTGGGTAAAGCATATTTAGGAATTTAATTATAAAAGAAGAATGATGAAATTTTAATTTAATTATAAAATATATTGGTGGACGACGGCCAACCCTCCGGGTCGAGCCCAGTTTGCCACCTCTAGGCTCTAACTATCAACTTGTAATATGTTTTTATGTTTATAGACACAAAAATATTCTTATAGTTGCGTCTAGGTTTTTATTTTTATCTCAGAGATAAACTTTCATTTATTACAATCAGATTTACAAAATAATAATAAATAATTATTTTTTTGCAAGAATTTGTGTGGTTAGTATTTGAAGTTTTACAAATTTGTATTTACAAAAATTGAAATCAAATTTAGGAATTTAATTATAAAAGAAGAATAATGGAATTTAAATTTAATTATAAAAATGTATTGGCAGGCGGGGCGGGGAGGCCCTCCGGGCCAAGCCCCGTTTGCAACCTTTAGCTATCAACATTTTATGTAAATAATTATTTTTTTGCAAAGATTTGTGTCCTTAGTATTTTGAATTTTACGAATTTATATTTACAAAAATTGAAATCAGATTTAGGAATTTAATTATAAAAGAATAATGATGAAATTTTAATTTAATTATAAAAATAAGTTTGTGGGCTGAGCCTCCGGGCCGAGCAGAGTTTGTCACATCTAACTGTCAGCATTTTATATCAACATGTAATATGTTTTTATATTTATCCACATAAAATTTTTCTTATAGTTGCATCTAGATTATTATATATCTATATTTTTTACAGTTGCCTTTAAATTGACTCTTACTGGTGTGGTGTGTGTATATTTGTCACATATAAGAGATAAAGAGTTGGAAAATATATGAGTTCGTACGTTTTAATATTCTATCAAACACTTTATAGTTGAAGTTGAATAGGGTAATATTAAAGGACAATTCATTAGTTTAATTACATAATAATAAATATTATTAATAGGCTTAATAATTTTCAATGCAGAAAGTTATGATATTATTAATAGGCTTAACAATCACCTATGCAAAAAGTAGTGAGATATTAATATAGTTGTTTGATTACCAAAATTTTAAACTTTTTTTTTTCCTACCATTAAGTTTATATTTCAAATTTAAATTATTTTTTATCAACTATAAATATTTTTTATAATTTTAAATAGATTTTCTTTTAATCTATAATTTTATATTAATTTCAAACTTATTATATATATCTTTTTTCCATTGTAGAAACATTAAATACTGAACTATTTTTCTACCTATCAAGTTCAAAATTCAAATTTAAAAAGTTTAAATTTTAAATATTAAATATTTTCTCACCTAATAGATATAATAATAAATATCTTTTACCAAAAAAAGATATAATAATAAATATTATTAATAGATTTAATAATTTTTCATACAAAAAGTAGTGAAAATATCTATAGGAGGTTGTGCACTTTCTCTAAGTAATAGCTTTTAAAGTATAAATACGTCATTTATTATTATTTTATTTAAATTCAAGATTTAATTTTTTTACCAAATATACATATTTTATAATTGTAAATATTTTTGTAATCTATAATTTTATACCAAAATGTTGAACTCTTTTTCACCTATATCAATTTAAAATTCGAATTTCAAAAAAGTAGTGTGATATAAATAAAAATATTTGCCACCAGTTAGTGATGAACTCTTTTCCCACATATATTAAGTTTGAATTTCGAAGTTTAAAAAAGTAATGAGATTTTGATCATAAAAAATGATATTAATCTTAAAAAAATGTTGAAATATTTTTAAAAATGTTTATGTGAAATATTTTAAAAAAATTTACTTGTACAAAATTCTTTTCTCTTTTTGTATTATATTTTTGAATTGTTTTTTTTTTAAATCCGGAATATTCACTTTTTTTAAAGGATGTTGGTTTCAAGGTTAATTATGATAAATTTAATTAGAAGATAAAAGGCTTCATATGCCTGTATTATATTTTTTAATTGAAGAGCCACCAATTTCTCTTCTGGTTCATATTCTTAATCTGAGCATGCAAAATAGATCTTTTCAATGCCTAATTACATTCAATTAGGCTAGGTACTTATACAATAGGCACAAACAAAATGAAAAAAAGTAGAAGGATAAATTAATAGTGATAATTAAAGCAAAAATTCCTAAAAGAAAATTGCTTTGAAACTAAGTTGCTGGGTTGCACTGGTCTAGTATCTGGCTTGCACACTTCGAACATCCTTTGAAGAAATAGAAGATGATTTTATGAGAGTCAAAGTAGTATCATCCATATCCAACTCGTCACTCACATCATCAGGGTAAGCATATCTGTCAAGAACAACAACAACAATGCGAAATAAATTATGTATGGACAGGAAGAATAGAAGGGAAAGCTCATCTTGCTCTTGCATATAGAAAATAGAAGGATTTTAATCTAAAGGATAAACTTTTTACCGTATGGAATTTTGAGATGATGTCCAAAGAGCATAGATAACACATAGGAAAGAAAAAGACAGAACTTGTCAAGAGGCTGGGATGATCCACGCATTATGTCATTGCTCGTTGTATACTTTTATTTCTTTGTTGCAGCTTTTAGATCTTTTCAAAGAAGGCTAAAGACAAATATTTAGTCATTTAAAAGTTAAGACATTTTATTATGTCATCTCATTCATGATATTGGATTATGGAGAAAATACTTATAGAAGAAAAGCATACAGAGAATAATGTTATACCTTTCTGTGAGGAAGTACAAAAGCACATTTCCCGATGATTCCAAATCATCCCGTCAACTTTGTTCTACAACAAAGCTTAAAAAAAAGGGAAAAATATTACATGTTCATGTAATGGAACAACAACTTGAGAAGATGAAGAAGATAAACAGACTCATAAAAGAAGAAATATGTGCACATAAGCTAATTACCAAAAGAAAAAACTCAATAACACATATCCTATTTATACACAAAAGATTTGCATTTTTTTACAAAATACTTTCATTTTTTTAATGATTATTTTTTAACAAAATAGGACTTGAACATGTAATTATCCATCTCATTACTTTCACAGCTAACCCACTAATTCATGATGTTTATATCATTATACTAGCTCTCTAACTATAATTTGCTCACTTGAAGTTATTATACTGACTGTTACCACGTCAGTAGTCAAAAATAACGGTTGAAAACTCAAATGTTCAGAATGCCCTCAATATAGATATCAAAATTCTTAGAATTTCATAGTTATTCTATTTATGACCATAAGGTCTCATTATAACCCTCTAATTTAAAATTCATATAATTAAGGTTATTATACCCTACACATAGGTTCGGCTATATTAGGCCAAAATTACAAAATATTTTTCTGAATTTTATTTTAA
Source organism: Gastrolobium villosum (assembly GCA_032173675.1). Classification (NCBI taxonomy): domain Eukaryota; kingdom Viridiplantae; phylum Streptophyta; class Magnoliopsida; order Fabales; family Fabaceae; genus Gastrolobium; species Gastrolobium villosum. The sequence goes on along the minus strand of JAVKPL010010370.1, from coordinate 178,388 downwards.
TTTTCCTTTGGCATTCTAAGGTCATCACAACACCATTTTAAGTCCCACTTTCCATTAGGGGTGGAAATTTGGGTTGGCCCACCCTGACCCGCCATCAACCCGCCAAAAATGGAGCGGGACGGGTTGGTCACCCAAAAAATATGGGTGGAAAAATGAACCCACCCCGTTTTATGGTGGGTTGGCGGGTCAACCCCCAACCCGCTAATTAAAAAAAATTAAAATTCAAAAATAAATTATATTTTATAAATTTTTCTAATATTATTTTATTTTATTTCACGTTCTCTATATTTTTTTAGCCTCAATCTTAAATGTATATAAATATTTGTCAAACATTCTTTAGGAAATTATATAGATAACATTTGTCATGAATAAAATTGTTATTTTTTTATTTTTTCTAGGAAGTAAAAAAAAAAGGCCGACTCAGTTCAATACCCACTCGTGAGTGTTTGGGAAAAGACATACGAGTCAAGCCTTATCCCCGTTTTTGCGGAGAGGCCGAGTCGAAGCCGGGACCTTGGACATCACTGTAAGCATGCTTACCACTGAGCCAAACCGGCCCTTCTTTTTCTAGGAAGTACTAAGATAAAATTTTTTTGGATATCACAAAAATTTAAGGACTAATGAAATACTACCTAATTGTAAAAATAAAAAAAATTATAACTCTGCGGGTCAACCCGCCCCGCGGCGGGTTGAACCCCTTTTGACCCACTTCTAGGCGAGGTGGGTTGGTGGGTTGAAAACCTCAACCCAACCCGCCCCGTTTTGGCGAGTTGACCCGCCAGACTCAACCCATATTGTCACCTCTACTTTCCATCCTACACATCACAACACCATTCTACCAATTATTCCATTCTAGATTCAAATACACCTCACACACTCCAAACATTTTTCCTTTAATTTCCAAAGCATCAACTCAACACACAACTCATCCAAATACCATTTAAACACCACATCACAGCAGTTAAACAATTTTACAACATCACACCCTATATGCCCTCTCTAGGGCGAATCCAACATGCTCACAAATCAAAGGGTATTTAATCCAATTTAATACTTCCGCACACCTTACAATCTTATATTTAACTCATACAAATACTCCACAACTCAATTACACACTCATCTCACATAGTCATTTCATAAAGTGTTGACTCATCCATTCCAAAATCTGACTAAGTTACCAATAAATTCATCAATAATTTTTATAACATCAATCACTCTAAAATATCATTCAAAGCCACATTTGTCTAATACACAATTTCAATTTGAGCTCTCTAACTACATTAATTTATACAACCCACTCTAGGTCACAAATTCAATCCAAATCAAAATCATAAATTGGAGGAGAAATCTTGCCACCAATCAACTCTTCGGTCACCCAAGAATGAGTTTCAACCTTTGAACGGTCCAAAACCGCCACCAACCACCACCAAAAATGCCAAAACCGCCTCCCAAAGGAGGGGGATGATCTACACAACCACTCAATTTCGTGGCACACTCAAGGAAGGAAAGATGATGACAAGCTAATTTGGAGCAACTTTCATGTTCAACACTTTTGGATTTGAATAAGATTTGGATGTGTTTTGGTGGATTAAAGTTTTGAAGCAAAGCTTACTTCCCCCTTCAATGGAGGCCACAGCTGTTACGGAGGAGAAAGAGAGAGAAAATTCTAATTTTTGGCGTCTTGCCATGTCGCTAAGTCCACTTAAGTGAGGTGGGGCCCACCGCCACCTCATGCGATTTCAAACGAATTCAAATCTCCCGCCTATTCCACTAAACTTCCATAATTTCATAAACTATTTAGAAGCTCTAATTTTTAATATTAACCATTGTCCTTTAATTGCCCATGATCAGATGAATTCGGAGTTTTCCGGTCGTTCAGAGAAATCACAGTTTTAAGCTGTTATGCACGCAGTGGGCACGCTTCCCCAAACACTCTAATTTCCACCAATTTTCATCAGAATTCATAGTTCCTAATCCTAAGTACCATTTATAACTTATATCCAAACCTAGAGCTCAAAATTCATTCAGCACATTTTACGGTGCAACTGTACTGCGACATTTTTACCCGATAAAAATACTATTCACCAATTTTTCATAAACTTGCCTCACCACTCAATTTTTCATTCTAAATAAATTTTCAGAGTTAGTTTTATCACTTGAGACCTCCTACTCAATTTTACTTTCCTACGGTTACGTGTTTGGCTAATTACTGTTTTACCCTTACTTTGTATTTTGACTTTAATTTCAATATTTTCACTAATCCTACCCTTTAATTCATATTTAATATATTAATATATGTTTTAGAAATGCGAGGTGTTATAGATAGTAATTTAGACGCAACTATAAAAACCTTTTTATGGATAAATATGGGAAACATATATGTTTGTTAGTTTATTAAATGTACTAACTCAAATATTTTTTAACTCTTCATCTAGGGTTGTTCATCAACCGATCCAAACCGAATCAAACCGCACTGACCGAAGCAAAAATTAGATAACTGAATAAATCGAAAACCAAAAAAAATCGCAAATTTTAATTGGATTGGATCGATTTTTGAATGGGTTGATGGAAACCGATCCAATATATTAATTTTCCTCTACTTACTTGGGTCTTTCCCCAATTATAGACCAAAAATTTCTAAACAAAAGACCCATTAATCCATCAACTAAACCCATGAAAAAATCTAGTCATATCTCAGCAACAAAATTTTATCTTTGTAGAGCTTCATATCTCATTGCCCAATAAAAAACTATATTATAGTTTACTAATGCTTTTGTATTTCAAAATAAATAAATTACAAAGCCAATATATACAAAAGATGTTATTTGCACAATAATCACGAAATAAATTTTAGAATTTTCAGAAAACTGAAAACTGATCCAATCCAAACCGAAAAAATTAGATTGGATCAGATTTAAAAAAAATCCAAACCGAATGGATGATTATATGATCAAACTGAAGGGATTGTATCTCATGATTTTTGCTTACAAAACCGATCCAATCCAGACCGCGAACACCCTATCTTCATCTAATATATATATGTCACAAATACACACACCTCAAGAAATTGATTTAAAGGCAAATATAGAAAACATATATAAATAGTAATTTAGACGCAATTATAAGAATCTTTTTTATGGATAAATATGGAAAAAATATATAGCTGATATAAAATGCTGGCAGTTAGAGGCAGTGGCGGACCCAGAAAATTATATTTATGTCTGCACATTTATTGGCAGGGGTTCGACAGCAGTGCCCCTAAATTTTTTTGTTTAAAAGCTCTCGCCATGCACAGGATCCATGGAAAGGTATACGGTAGATAGTCTTATCTTGCATTTACAAAAGATTAAATATAAGAATTGAAAATGTGACTTTTAGGTACATGACCATAATACCAACCATTAAAACAAGAGAAAGTAACAACTTAGTAAATCTAAACTAAGTTAACTATACAACTCTAGGAGCAAACCATATCAATTTTTTAATAGAAAAAAAAGAGAATTACTTTTGCAAGTTAGTGTATGTACTTGCACACATGGGCAATAGTGCAGGTCCGCCATTGGTTAGAGGTGGAAAAATGGGCTCGACCAGGAGGGGGCGGCCCACCCCATCCGGCAACACATTTTCATATTTTTAACCAAATTACTATTGGTAGAGTTGAAGTATTATTGAGATTAAATACAATGCGTTAAATATATGGTTATTATATATATATATATATATATATATATATATATATATATATATATATATTTTATGAATAATTATTTTTTATTTATGCAATTCAGCTAATAAATGGTCTTTTGATATTACCACATAACTTCAACTATGAAATGTTTGTTAGACTATTAAATGTACAAACTCAAATTTTTTTCAACTCTTCATCTAATATATGTCATAACTACAAAAAAAATATACATAGTAATATAGACAGAAGTATAAGAACCTTTTTTGTGTGTGGATAAATATGAAAAAATATTACATGCTGATATAAAATGCTGACAATTATATGTGGCAAAATGGGCTCGGCCCGGAGGGCCGACCCACCCTGCTCGACCACACGTTTTCATATTCTTAACCAAATTGTTGTTGGTAGAGCTGAAGTATTATTGAGATTAAATACAATGAACTAAATAAATGATTATATATATATATATATATGTATGTGTGTGTGGTTTGCATTTCTGCAGCTTCTGTACGTGCAACAATTAAATACTTGCCATATATATACTTGAAAGCATTAAATGCGAGAAATCATAACCATACACCTGTCATTGTTGTACGTAAAGCAGCTACGGAAATGATGTTACCTATATATATATTCAATTTTTTTGAATAATTATTTTTTATTTATGCAATTAAGCTAATAAATGATCTTTTGATATTACCACATAACTTCAACTGTGAAATATTTGTTAGACTAGGGTGCGCATGACAACCTTCCCAGAATCAATTTTTTTTTTAATTTCTATTCCCGGGAACATAAATGGATAGAAAACTCGTTTGGTAAAACCGATTTATTTTTTTGTTCCCAGGATAAGCCAGTTTAATTTTTGTGCTGGGGAACAAAAAAAGAATCCGAAAATTTCTGCTTTTTTGTTCCTGAGCACAGAATGAGAAACACTTATATCTCTCAATTATTCTTCACCTCTACCATCATTAACACCATCACCATTGTCGCCGCCACCGTCGTACCACTAATGTCGTCATCACCTCCCCACCACCACGATGTCACCGCCACCATCACCACCACCATCATCGCAACCACTGCCGTCACCGCCACCATCGCCATCGCCACCACTACCACCACCACTACCATTGCCGCAACCACTACCGTCACCACCACAACTGCCGCCACCAACCACCACCACCACCATCGTCGCCACCAACCACCTTCATCGCCATCAACCACCACCATCGCCACCATTACACCACCTCTGCCACTACCATCACCACGTTATCGCCACCACTACCACCACCACCACCACCACCATGATATCATCACAACCACCACCACGCCATCGCTACCATTGTTGCCGCCACCAATGGCACCAACCACCATCCCTACCACTACTGCCGTCACTTCCACCGCCACCATCACCACCACTGCCACTATGATGCCATCACAACCGCCACCACCATGCCGTCGCTACCATTATTGTTGCCACCAACCACCATCCTTACCACCATTGTCGCAGCAACTGACGTCACCTCCACCACCATTATCCCCACTACTACCATCATCGTCGCCGCCGCCATTACCATCGCCATCGCCGCAGCTACTGCCGTCACAACCACCACCACCACTATCATCACCACGTCACTGCCACCACCATTACCGTACTACCGCCACTGCCACCGCCACCATTACAACCACACCATATGGAAAGGAAAGTGATGATCCGAGTTTTTTTTTATATTTAATAGGAATTATTTTTTAATATATTATTTATTGTGTTACTAAATACAATTCTCATTCTCAGAATAAAATTAGAACATGTTATCAAACACATTTTTTTCCCAGAAACTTTTCTAAGGCACAGAAATAAAAAAAATTATTTCTTTTCATAAACAGTGATAGGGAATATAATGGTAGTCATACACACCAAACATACAAACTCAAATATTTTCCAACTCTTCATCTAATATGTGTCACAACTACAGAAAATATAGATACATAGTAATCTAGACGCAAGTATAAGAACCTTTTTTTGTGTGGATAAATATGAAAACCTATTATATGATAATATAAAATGCTGATAGTTAGAGTTCAAACATCCCGCCCACTAATACTTTTTTTCCCTTATATCTATTATCCAACAAACCCTTTTTGTGTGGCTAAGATAATTGGATTTATTGCTGTAAATATTTCAGAAATAAAGATCTAAATAAAATGAACAGTCGGATTATGATAAATGAAAATCCATCTAAACAAAATGAACAATCATCACAATATTTCAAAAAAAAATTCTTCATGTATATTAATTGATTTTATTTTGTAGCAAATTTTATGTATAGATGAATCATCGAGACAAGATCATATTGAAAAATAATGCAGAGGAGAAGGTTCATTGGTGACTATATTTGAAGACTGGATTATTGAGTACATAACTATATTTGATTTGCATAATAATCGATGTCTCAGAATTGCAGAGTTTTGTTTTTGGTTGATGCTTACAAAGTTTTGTGTGAATGCTATAGTTTTTCAACTTCAAAAATAGCACAAAATAGCAAAACAATTATTTTTTATTTCAAATATTTCTCAAGTAACAGGTTTATATTTTTGTTTTTTGTTCTTACATGTTTATACCTCCACCATCGTACCATTCAGAGCTTCATAGCAAGATGAATGTGTTGATTTACCTATGCGATGATTAACCAACGATGGTCGACAATAATTTCATTATTTTTCTGCCAGCGAATTTATTATTGCTGATATTTAGAAAGGTGGCATCTCATTCCATTGAAGATATATCCAACATCAAACTTACTTACAAAGAATTTCTTTGGCTTGCAGAAAATGATTACGTGTATGAAAATGCTTTGATGGACAAGTTTGATTCGGGTCCATTGGGATGGATTATTGATTAAAAAAATTATTCATCAAATATCATATAAGTGAGCATGAAAATTGACTAGTGTACAAAGGAAAAGTGTACGAGATTTTCTTCAATCAATAGCAAAAGTTTAATAGAGAATGACATTTTTTTTTAAACGTTGCAAGGAAAGTGGCAACCCTCACATTTTGTACCGTGAAGTATTGGTTAGTTATTTCAAACAAATTTCCGGTTCGAAGACGTAAGCGTTGGCTCTTGAAGCCTTGAAGACTGCAGCACTGAAAGGTCATAGTGAACAAGTATGTTTATTGCATGCTATTGATGAATGGTGAAGAACAAAATCAAAGAAATTTTGGATTTGAAAATTTTCATTCCCTAAATAAGACAAACAGTTTACAACAATTCAGACAATGGGTGAAATGTTTTATCCGAAGCTTGTGGGGGCGTAAAGAAATTGTTCGAAACCATAATTCACATTTATGTCATTCCAACAAATGCAAAATGCAAAAAGTTTCAATTGAACGATCCCCATGGGAAAATGCTGAAGTTAATGATGGTAATGGGATTACGTGTGATTTTTGCAAGGCGGATTTTGAAGTCAATTTTTTTTTTGTAGAATTTCTATAGTATAGACTAATTTCATTCCTTAGATTGATAAGTTTAAATTTTTCTGTTTGTATTAATCCTTTTTATTTTGAATAATTGCCAGTGAAAATTTAAAGTATTGCAGTATATCTTTCTCGGGAAAAATGTTTCTGCAGTTATTGCAGATAAGTTATCTGCATTTATTCCCAAAATGACTCGTTTTGATATTGAAATCTTAAAAAATTATAAATATAAAGACTATTATAACTCTGAAATAAATTAAAATTACAAAAACACCATGATTTCCGCCCAAAATGACGTCGTATTGGGCTTAATGCAGATGATTTATCTGCAGTAACTGCAGAAAAACAAACCCAACTTTCTCTGGTGTTGTTATGTACTTCTATGGTGTACATATTTTTCTTTTGAGTAATTATCTAATTTTTTTCCAATTCAATGCATTTGTAGAACACATTTTTTATACCAGAATGAAAGGAACTTAAGAAATAAAGCAAAAGAGCTTTTATTATCTATATTGTTATTAAAATAAGGTTTTTATACAAAATGTGGATACTTGGTTTTTGATTATGAAAGAATGAATACCTTGGGTGCGCTGTGATAAATACATATTTTTTGACTATAATGTTATACAATCGCTTCGTGATGGTAAAAATGGTACGTAACTCTATTTTTCCAATTCGATAAGTATTTTTTTCTGATAAACCGACCGATTTTTTCCCGTGCATTGCACGGGAAATATATATATATATATATATATATATATATATATATATATATATATATATATATATATATAGTGACATATTCTTTTTTTTTGAGATTAATCAACGACGGTCGCCGATAAAATTTTTGATCTTTTACTCCCGCACTGGTAATGCATTAGTTGTAAAAAATAAGAAGATAATATATTTTTTTATAAATTAGAGAATATATATATATATATATATATATATATATATTAGAAAAATATTTCTCAAGCTGCTTGAGATATATTTATCTTCGGCCACACTAAAACTACGTCTTTTTGTTTATTTATTTCCTTATATTAATTGATTCACCTTTGAATGGTTATGATTCTCATTTTCTCTCTCTTCTTTTATCACCATTGATCTATCTTTGTACGTTTATGATTTAATAGTCGAAGATAAAGTTATCTCAAGTAACTTGAGAAACGATAAGCCATATATATATATATATATATATATATATATATATATATATATATATATATATATATATATATATATATATATTATAAGACAAGATCAATTTACATCGATATAAGAATAATAAATGTTACACTCAATCTTAACCGTTGATTTTCGTTCATCAGATAGTTCTAATTAATTGGTTTATTCTCATTAATTAATTATTAATTTTTAATAAATTATAACTATCATATATCAAAAATCAATAATTAAGATTGAGTGTAAAATTTGTTATTCATGTATATATTTATGGGAGGGGTTATATTTACAACCCAAACAGTTTACAAACTCTTACAACTATATCATAACTGTTGATTTCCGCCAATCAATGGTTATATCATTTATTATGAATTAATAATCAATTAATGAGTTTAATTTGAGAAAATGATAACCGTTGATTGGCGGAAATCAACGGTGATAAGATATGAGTGTAAGATGTTGTAAAAAAAAAGTTGTAACTATAACCTTCGTATATATTTATATGAGGAAGGTTATAGTTACAACCATTTTTTTTACAACCTCTTACAACCATACTTTAACACCGTTGATTTCCGTCAATCAACGGTTATCAATTATTGTGAATTAATAATTAATTAATAAGTTTAATTTGAAAAAATGATAACCGTTGATTGCCGGAAATCAACGGTGATAAGATATGATCGTAAGAGGTATAAAAAAAGTTGTAAGTATAACATTTTTCTACTTATATATATAATTTGTTATAATCTAATCCATACCGGAGAAGGAGGAGGCTCTGCCAAAAAGAAACCAACACCAGTAACAGACAATTAGTACACAATTCCTATTCCCTATTGAAGTGAAAAAATGGGCAAACAGAAGTTTAAATTTTTGTGGAATTGAACGAGTCATTTCGGCTCGGGAGTTAGAGAATGTAGTGATTTGTTTACTTTCCCGGAATCTCCAAAATAAAAATAAAAACAGTTAGAGAGCGGGAATATCTAGATTCTGTTACTGACGTGAACTTTTTAATTAACTAGTTAGTTTAAACAGTGTAGTCGTTTCAGTTTTCCCTCAATTCAACATGGATGTAACTTTTGAGGTGCAAAGAGGGGAGTCGTTCTCCATTGAAGTGGGTTTCTTCGACACAGTAATGGAGATGAAAGAGACCGTGGAAAAGTATCATGGCATTCCCGTCTCCAAGCAAACTCTCATCTTCAATGGCCAAGTTCTCCCAGACGACGGCGACATTTGGAAGTGCGAAATCTTTCATAACTCCCGCATTCAGGTCCTTGTAGCCCCGGACCACGACGCCGCCGCCGCCGCTGACAAGGTCAAGACCGAGGAGTTTTCTCCGCCCACTAAGATTCGCCTCCTGCTCAACTTCTCAACCGCTTCCTCCACACCATGCATTACTCATGAAGTGGACCTAAACGACACCGTCCTGAGGCTGAAGGAGAGGATTCAGCGCATGCAAGCCAAGCCAGTCAACAGGTTGCTTTTGCACGGAACAGATACCGAACTGCATGATCATCAGTTATTGCGAGATTGCGACGTTTCTGATTACACCGAGATCGACGTTAGTTTTAGACCATGGCCCACAGCTTCATCCGGTGGCGGCGGTGGTGGCGGCAGCGGCGGCGGAGGCGGCGGAGGAGGAGGGTCTAAGAAGTTGAAGCTGATGGTGTTGCCGAAGAGCGGGACAAAGAAGATACCGGTGGAAGTGAATGCTTCGGACAATGTGGGAGAGTTAAGGAATGAGTTGCAGAAGTTGCACCAGAGGCTTCAATTTCATCTTCCACAAGAAGGTTACTTTTTCATTTACAAGCAGATTGTTATGGATGATGATAAGTCTTTCCGCTGGCACCATGTTTGTCAGGGCGACACCATTGAAATCTTTAATGGAAGCGTCACCGGTGGGTCATGATAAGTCTATCTCTCTGATCTTTTCCGTTTCTTTCAAATAATTAGGTTCATATTTCATAGAGATTTATAATATAATTGTTTGATAACGGATTTCTTCTGTTTGTTTTGAATACCATCATCTTTGATTAGTTGGTTTGGTAGCAATAACTAATTAACAAAACTGAAATAACAAACTAACACGCACTCTAACAGCTTCTCTATCTACTAACTACTTTTATGGTTGTGAACTTCCGAAGCTGCTGCAGTTACTGACACCTGCACCTGAACCAAAGGATATATAACAGTAACTTGGTAATATATGTTCGTTTTTTGGCATGAGGAAAAAACTGAGTAGATAACATAAAAAGAATAATTACCACTTTCATCTTATTGTTCACCAATTATTCACAAATAAAGGGTCATCGTAATATTAATGACACGGTCACATGGAAGCAGTTGTAGTTTTTCTTTGTTACTCTGCTTTATTAATCACTTGACTTGCTAAAAGGGGAATCACTGTTTTGGACTCTTAACTTTAACTTTCTATATAATGATGTGGCCCAATATAAGGCAGCAAGCCCAGGCAACAGCAGACCAACGCGTACAAGGGCCAAACCTAGATATTTGGCAGACTATTATTACATTAAGTAGGTCTAGAGGTACTGTAGCTGAAGCCCATTATGTTAATTGTGTTCTTAAAAGTTCGTTTAAATTAAAATAATTCGGAAGGAATGTTAATGAAAAAAATATATATATATTCACCAATGTTCATGTGGTTTGTTTCAGAATCACTTATATCCCTGTGATTTTTTTGTTTATCACATATGTTCCTGTAGTTTGTAAAAGTAAAAAACAACAATGACATATATGATAAAAAATATATCCTTTTGCAAACCACAAAGACATATGTGATAAAAAAAACTAGAGGGACATTAATGAACTTTTTCTATGAAAAAATTGGCAAAGCTCGTATGTGTTAAAACATATTTTTCCCGTTTAATTATTTAAAAATAATATAAAAAATAGGTATGTAAATAACATTCGTTTTTTCATTCTAAAACTCGTTAAATGCTTAAAAAAAAAAACACGTTTATGGACAGGTGAAATGCTTCAACACTTTCTGAAAATCAGCCATTAAAGTTATTTTGGAGTCACCAGTCTCCTTGGTTAGTTACTTTGCTTCATGAGTTGAGTTAGCTCATATTTCACGATGCTTTTGGATTCTATTTGACCATAACTATTTCTCCCTCTCTTTTTTAGAAAAAGTCGGATAATAATAGAAAATACATTTCAATAAGATCCACTCTACGATTAAAGTTTCAGCTACTTGCAGATCAAGTCATAGCACTACCGTCTTTAAAAAAAATTCTTGACATTGAATACCCAAAATATTTTATGCCTTTTAGAGAAGTGCTAGGATATATTTACCACCAAAAAAGTTTACCATCTTTACAACCAACTTAATTTCCGTTGATTTCCGTCAATCTAACGGTTATAATTTTTTGGATCGTATTTATTAGTTATTTATTAATTCTCAATAAATTCAATAAATTATAACCGTTAGATTGAGGGGAATCAACGATGATTAGGTTGATTGTAAAGGTGGTAAACTTTTTTGGTGGTAAGTATATCTTTTCCCTTTAGAAAACTACCATCTACTTGCTGTTAAACTGAGATTCCAGTTATTTATATCCAAATTGAAAAGAGTTATACTTTTTGCCCTTTATGTGGAATAAAATCTATGTTTCATTTGTTTTTTCAAAAGTGTAAAATACAAAAATAAAATAAGTGAAAATAAGAAATGACAAAACTCAAAAGGAACTAGGTAAATTAGCGAAGAGTTTTATCTTAATGACATTATTTTAAGGTTATTAACTTTTTCCAAAAAGGCATAGTTCTTTTAACAAAATCGTATAAATATACAGTTTTGTAGAGAACTAATTTGATTTAATGATAGTTGGATAAATACGTAAAATGATTATAACATCTTAATTGTTTAAAATGTTTAAACTTACATTTAATTATTATTATTAAAATATTTCCAAAAAAATAGTTTATAAAAATAATGAATGAGTCAGGCGAAAATCTGTTTGTATTGTATATATTATTACTCAAATTTAAAATCATGAGTAAGAGTCATTATCCTTCGCCCATCGATGATTGAAATGGAATTGCTTTCATTTTCGGCAAAGCTATGAGCATCATTCACATTAGGCCTTCTGACCCAATTTCTTGAAGTTGAAAGAAATTAATAGAGAAAAATTAGAAATAGGATATTCTTACTACCAAAATTTTTCACTACTAACTTACTACCAATTTAATCATCATTGGATGAAGGAGAGAGAATGCTAAAAAGTTTATGAAGGGAAAGAAAATGTAGATCCAATGGTGATTAGATAGGTAGTAAATTGGTAGTGAAAATTTTTGATAGTAAAAATATCCCTCCTCGAAAAATTATTAACTGATTTCCTCTATTTCATCACTGTCTTGATTTGTAAGTTGTATTATCTCTCTTCTAACCATATGTTAACTGATATAATGTGCGCTTAGTGATATAGATGTTGAGATATATAGTCACACATTGGTTGTATGAGCAACTAATATGGCCTTTATAAGGTCTTGGACACTCCCGCTCTTTGAGCTAGCTTTTGGGATGGTGGATCCCAAGGTTCTTTATATGGTATCAAGCCTTACCGTCCCCCACTTTAAAGTGGAATTAAAAACAAAAAGCACAAAAAGGTAAACCAAAAATTGGGTCTGTGCATAATCCACGCTTCAAGCCTAAAGGGCTCTTGTGTGAGGGGGCGTGTTGAGATATATAGTCCCACATTGGTTGTATGAATAATGAATGTGACCTTTATAAGGCATTGGGCACTCCCACCCTTCAAGCTAGCTTTTGGGGTGGTGTATCCCAAGGTTCTTTATAATGGAAAAAAATTATCCTAAAAGAGTTAAAAAAAAAACTTCTACGACACTATTTGGAAAAAAATTTAAAATTAAACCTTTACGTGTAAAGTAGTAAGATTTAAAATATAAGGTGTTTAAAAATTTTGAATTTTAAAATATAATTCTTATGAAAACTAATTTTGATATATACTAATTTTGACAAAAAAAATTAAAATTAATATTTTCAGTCTAACTTTTTCTTATTCTAAACATTTTTTCGTTTAATAATAAATTTAAGAATAATAACAATAATAATAATTATTATTATTTTTGGTAAACATTAAAGAATAATTATTAAATAATATGTAATTATAAAGATGACTAATTCATTTGATAAATAATAAAATACTAAGTTTTTCGAATTTAAATGAAAAGGATTCTATACAGTAAGTTTTAATTAAATTGAATTAAAGTACAAAATTGTTATAAAATAACATGAATTTATATGAGTAGTTAATCTTATCAATTATTAACTAGTTTTAAAAATCGACACTGTTATATCCCAAAAAATAAAAAAAAAATAAAAACTCAAACTGACGGCGTGATGATGGCCAATGCGAATGTGTTACACATAAGAGCCACCTAAAACATATCTTCACGCCTCACCATTCAGCAATCAGCACCCACCCAATGAATATTCTAATTTCCCTGCCATTCTTAACCACAAAATGATCCTCTTCTATAATAAATTCTAAATACAATAAACTTGTCATTTATTTGATAAAATTAAAAAAAAAACAAAAAAAAATACCATTATCGTTTCTCAATTTGTGAAGAGAGAAAAATATATAAATTGATGAGAACCAAAACTAATAGGATAAGATAGAAGGGAAATGATATTCTCACTACCAAAATTTTTCAGTATTAACTTACTACCTATCTAATTACCATTAGATTAACATTCTCTCTTTCTTTAATTTTTTTTTTAACATCCTCTCTTTTTCATCTAATGATAATATGATGGATAGTAAATTAATAATAAAATTTTTTAGTAATAAGAATATCTTCATTTAAGATAGAATACTATATATATGATGAAAATTGAATGTCAATTACAACCCAACCTGAGCAGCCAATCAACCCACAAACCTCACCACCAACTTGTCAGTTGCCCGCGACCACTTGCCTGACCGAACTTCATCCTTATTAAAGTTTCTGGTCACACCTACATTCTACATTAAAGGGACAAGAAATATGCTCTTATCACATATTTGGTGCACGAAAATTACTTTTCATAGAATTGAACAAACAAATAAAATGAAATATATCTTTGACGAATATTGATTTGAAAAAATAATTTGTTAATTTTTTAATTTTATTCATTGTTACTATAAGAGTTTTAACAAAAAGCATTATTCATAATAAACATCAATTACTGCAATGTAATTTAATTTAATTATGAATTTATTATCATTATGAAGTATTTCATTTATAATATGGATACTGTTAAATTCAAACAAAAATATTTAATAAAAACATTTAAAATTATAAAAAAATACACAAAACATTTAATAAATACCTACGATAAGAAGTTTTTAACAGATTTTAAATAGATAAGAACATGTGACTATTTGATTGTGTAATTTTTTATTATTGTATAATAAATCTAAATAATTTTACATTTAGTATATGCTGTGAAATATTATGATTTTGTTTTGTTTGTGTTTCCCTTAAATTCCGTGAACTTAATTTTATTTGTTTGCATATATATGAATTATTTGGGCATAACAGCTTTACTGGCTGAGAACGTGGGGCAAGAAGATAGATATGCTTAAATTGGAATTCAAGTTATTGTTGATTATAAGTTACAAAAAGATGGAGGTTGTTATTGATGATATAATTAATGTCCATAATTATACTTGTGAGAGATAATAGTTGATCGAAATATGTTCACAATATTTTTTAAAATATGTAAGAACACATCTTTGGAAAAGTAGATGAGTTTTTTTTTGGTTACAGAGAGGCAATGCCCCCACAAAACAAAAGAACAGCAAACAAGAATGAAGGAAAAAAACAGAACAAGAAACAGTAGAAAACAAAACATCAAATACTAGCAGAAAGCCAGGAACAAGCATCATCCTGTATTTCTCCTAGCAGCCACCTTATTCAGACCCGGATCCAAAAGATCAGCAGCAAGAAGATTTAACAGATCGCTGTGAGGGGAGGAGATTGATTTGAGCCCAAAGGAATCATCCAAAGCCTTCTTCGCAATCCAATCCGCACAGGTGTTGCTACTCCTAGGAATTTTATTCAATAAGACAGTCCACTCTTTCATTAAAAAGACTCGAATCTTAGCTACCAATGGCAGCTTTCGAGTATCATTACCATGATTGGTAAGAAGGCAAAACGCTTGAGAAGAATCAGTTTCCAACACTAGTTTCCTCCAGTCATGCTTCCAGGCGAAATCAAGTCCAATGAAGGCTGAGAAACCGCCACACCATAATCCATTCCTATCCCTCAAGAGACCACCACAAGCTGCCCGATTACCTTGCACAGCTCCATCCACATTTAATTTCAAAAAGTCCTCCGCAGGCCTAATCCACGATGTAGGAAGTTGAGAGTGAGAAGTTTCTGAAAATGTTTTTTTAAACTTAGCCAAACAGAACCTATTTTCCTCAATTTCTACAGCAATAGCCTTTGAAGGATCCTCAGGATGCTGGAAACCTTCTTCGTGAATTTCCTTATTCCTCCATAACCACAAAAAGTAGCAAGTGGTAAAGAAAGAGTCTATCCAATCCTTGAGGTTGCTGTTGTTTGAAGTGAGATTCAGAATCATCCACTCCCTAAAAGAAATCACAGTGAGGAAACTCGGTGGAAGAGGGTGCAACATGGGCAACAACCAGCACTTTCTTGCCTTCCAACAATCTCTAAACACATGAAGGCAATCTTCAATCACTTCAGGGCAGAAAAGGCACTTATTGGAACTACCACTCCACTTTGATATTGACTCTCTTGTTAACATTCTATCATGAAGCATTTTCTAGATAAACATTTTGACTCTTTCCTTGCCTTTCCACTTCCAAATACGGTCCCAACAGTCAATGGGGGAAGGATTGCTAGAATCTAACAAGTTATTGTATGCCAGCTTAACTATGGAATGCCCAGGGTTCCAGTTAGTCCAAGCTATGCTATCCTCCTCTGCTTTATCATCTGGATGAGGAATGGCAAGAATTTTGTTCACCACATTAAGGTCAAAATGATTCACAAGATAATGCACATTCCAGCCTCCTCCAGAAAGGAAAATACTGTTGCTAATCTTTAAATCCAAGACCTCTTGAGAAGGAAGGATATGAGTATGAGCAAGGAGGTTTGGGCTGAGACCAATCCAATTGTCTTTCCAAAAATCAATCTTCTTGCCATTACCTATTTGCCAAGAAGTATTGCTTATCATTTGAGGCCAGACCTTACAAATGCTTTTCCACAAGTGAGAATCATAAGGTTTACTAACTACCTCTTTTAGCATATCTTTTCTCCTGCCATATTTGGATAGCAAGACTTGGACCTAAAGCTGAGATGGAGACTGAACCATATTCCAAGCACACTTTTGGATGAAAGCTTCATTCTGGCTGCGGAGATTGAGAATACCTAACCCATCCTGATTTTTAGGGAGTTGAAGTTGTTCCCAACCGATTGCATGATGCTTCCTATGAACCTCAGTATCTCCCCAAATGAAATTCCTTTGCTTCTTTTCAATTTCTTCACAAATACCCACAGGTAATAAGCTGTTTTGCATGTGGAACATAGGGATAGTGGAGATGACCGATTTTGCTAGAGTCACTCTACCTGCCATAGATAGACACTGATTTTTCCAACCATTGAGCCTATTGTTAACCCTATCCATGATCTCTCCATAGTGAAGTTTACTAGTCCGGCCATGTTTCATTCTGTATCCCAGGTATCTGCCCAAGTTTTTTGTTTGTGCAAAACCACTAATCTTCACTATCTCATTAGCAACATCAATTGGAACATTTTTGGAGAAGAAGATATTAGATTTTGGGTAACTCACCTTCTGACCAGACATGATCCCAAACTTTGTGAGGCGCTCCATTACTGTCTTGATTTGGTCAATGTTGGCTTCTCCAAAGAGTAACAAATCGTCAGCGAAGAGGAGATGAGATATGGATGGTCCACCTCTACCAGCTGCCATTGGCTTCCACTCTTTCTTTGCAATTGCATCAGAAATCAAGTGTGTCAGTTTTTCCATACATAGCACGAAAATGTAGGGAGATATTGGATCTCCTTGCCTCAAACCTCTGCTCGGAAGGATGCTACCAGCCTTGGAACCATTCCAGAGGATTTCAAGCTCAGCTGAAGTGATGCACTGCATTATGATATTCACCAGAGATTCTGGGATGTTTATCGCAGACAACATTTTGTATATAAAATTCCAAGACATCCTATCATAGGCTTTCTCTAAGTCGATTTTGATTGTGAAGAATCCCCTTTTCCCCTTCATTCTATTCATAGAGTGAACCATCTCTTGAGCAATGATAATATTGTCCAAAGTAGATGAGTTTTAACTGTAACTAAACCCTGATTCGGAATTAGTCACACTTTCCCAACTGAAAGAGTTGAAGTTGGTCCGATAACGATGGCAGACTCTTCTCAAAGAAGTAATTACGGTCTATATACAAAATAAATAAATTATTTATATATATTTTTTAGTACTTTAAATTATAATTGCATAAAAATCAAAATAAGTGAACCTGCATGAAATAAAGAAATACAATTTTTTTGGATAAATTTAAATAGGATTTTCTAGTGTGTTATTTATCACAAAAGATTCCAATTCTGAATAGATTTAATGCCGGCACAAGTTTGAATAAACCTTATGTGCCATTTGTGTTAAATTTCTTTTCAATTGAGTCATGAAGTATATACTATCCCAGCTAAGAATTAAAATATCATAAACTAATTATTTCTCAATTACATATAATTTCTTAAAATATCATAAACTAATTATTTCACAATTACATATAATTTCTAAACTAATTATTTCACAATTACATATAATTAGATACAGAATCAGAATTTTAGTTTTAATATGCACATGAAATAAGGTAATTTGAATCGAAAGGTTTAATTCCAATTCTACATTCCAGTTATGCGGTTTAATTTCAAATCCAATTCAGTATACCAACTGGCACCAAATCATTTGTGTAACATTATTTAAAAGAATAAAAAAACAAAGAATTCAAACAGTGTTCCTAAATTATATGGTCTGCCTAATTGGGCCAACATTACCATAATAATTATCAAAAGTTATAAAAAAAAATGCATACACAAATGACAATCCACTTTATAATGACCTTCACGTGTCGTATTGTCTTATGTCACTAAGGAGGAAAAATAAAAAAAAACTTTCATCTATTTATATGGTTCGGTGATTTGGTCGGCCATCGTGCTTATCCAAACTGGCCTTTGAATAATCATGCCTGTTATTTTTAAAACAAATGAAAAAACCCTTTCATTTCATGAAGATTCTTTTTTCTTCGTATTACTTTAAAACGTGTTTATTATTTTAGAAAATATTTAACACCATTAAAAATATAAACCATTTCACCAAAAAAAAATATATAAACCATTATAATAATTAAGCATTTGAAAATATTTATTATTATTTAAATATGAGCTGCTTTTATTTAAATAAATAACGTATATATATGCATATCACTTCTAATTTATTATCATACTGTAATTTTTATAATGTAATATTTTGAATAATTAATGTGATAATCAAAATTTCACTGTGATTTGATAGAATATAATTATTCCGCAATCACTTGGCAATAGATCAAATATTAATCTTTTTCCATAGATTTTAATAATTTTAAATACACTATTTTTTTTTATATTTACGTTCATTTAAGATTATATCAAAAGCTTTTACATATGACTGTAAAAATAATTACAAATAAATTAAGGTTTTAATAGTTCTGTTGTAATTGCATATCTGGAAATTTGCCACAACACTTATTTTCAATAGGATCTTAAATTTTTATTTTATTTCTATTCTAAGATCCGGTTCCGTATCTTATGTTTGGTATAACTTTTCCCATTTATAACATTAATAGAAACGAGGAATTAATAAATTAAATGTAATATTAAAAAACTCAGAAAATCAATATCATGATTAGATGCCATCTGAACAGAATTATAGGATTATGATGCTGTGATCATTTGATACATTCAAAATCAAAAGCCATGACAAAGGCAATGAATGAGGATGACTTTTATCATATTTCCTTAGTTATTCTTGCCAGCTTCTATTCATCACGGAATCAAGCTGTCTCCCTCTAGAACAATATTTGATACATGACATATATAGAGCTAATACTTTTCAAACGTGTACCTCATGCGTCCCGTATTACTATGATATTTCCCTATAAATAAACATCTCACAGTCCTAGACATAATCATCTCAACATGAAAAAAAAAAAATCACAAATTAATGTACCAAAAAATTAAATAAATCATAAATCAAGATCTTACATTCATACTTAAAAGTATTAATTATTTACTATAACTCAAAACCTTTGTCAAACTTAATTCTTAAAACGAAAAATTACATATTATATGTACAGTATTATCATGAACAAGATTTTCTATCACGGTGTTCAATTTTTTGTTTTTCAAAAATAAAGCTAAATACTTATCGAAAATTTAATGATAAAATTTCATTGTTGAGCCTGGTATAAGACGTCTTGTCACACCATAACCTAATGTTATAAACGTTTTGTTACGTAAACTCACATTCTTTTATTATGTGACCACTGACCAAAAATGTTATGCTGAATCTAGTACCTAATTCCAACTGTAACATTTCAAAAAAAATTAAAAATTAATTTAGAAATCATGACATATTATTTTTTTTTTCCAAATCTTGTGAAATTAATAATAATCTCTTACATATTATATAATAATATATTATGGGAAAAGGAATTTATCCTTTAAAAAGAAAGTTATTTTAATTAAAATGACTCTTTTAATTTAATATTTAAATTAAAAATTCTCATTTTTTTCCATTATAATTTTTATTGTGTAACTCTTTTTCTTACCGTAAAATTATAATTTTGATTAAAATATACAATTTTATGTTTTTATAAATTACGGTCACTAATCCCTTATATGTGTGTTAATATTAAGGCTTCAATTCAAATATATTTATCCACCCAATATAATTTATCTGTCCTTATAAAGGACAGTCACTAATCCCTTATATTATATGCATCATGGAAGAGCTACTAAGCATGATTATCCTCATGTGGTCGAGAGGGTATTGGCGAGACTTAATGGGTGGAATGGTATGTGTCTCTCTCAAGCAGGTCGTGTTACACTTTCTCAATCGGTAATTTCTTCTATTCCAATTTTCCATATGTAGAACAATACATTGCCGATAGCCATTTGTAACCAGATTGAGAAGATTCAACGAGATTTTATTTGGGGTGATAAGCCTGGTCAGCGTAGATTGCACTTAGTTGGTTGGGATGCTATTATGAGGCCCAAGAGTTGTGGTAGTTTAGGTATAAAGAATCTTTCACGGCTAAATGATGTCTTTCTTGCAAAGTTGGCATCAAAGATATCTTCTGATGGTGAGGCTGTATGGGTTCAAGTCATCAGAGGGAAATACTGTGGCCCAAATAGACATAATGAGTCTTTTATCCATAAAAAAGGAGATTCTCGTCTTTGGGCTAATTTGTGTAGGTTATGGCATTCTCTTGATTAGCAGAGCATTTGGGAAATTGGAATTGAGGAGCTGATTAAATTCTGGCAGGATTCTTGGTTGGCTGGGGATTGCAAATTAATTGATAAAATTATTTCCCCAATTCCAGTGGAGGACATTGATAAAAGAGTTGCAGATTATGTCAATGATGATGGTTATTGGGATGTGCAGGGGCTGAATTGTTTGCTTCCTTCTGTGGTGGTGCAACAAATCTAAAGCTTCCTCCCGCCTCATCCCCAACATGGTTTAGACAAGAAGATATGGTGTTTTCAGGGATCCCAGCAAGTGACTACAAGAGCTATTTATGATCATTTGACAGAAGTTTTTAGCTATTTAAATCAACCGGGTTTGATTGATT
Organism: Gastrolobium villosum; assembly: GCA_032173675.1. Classification (NCBI taxonomy): domain Eukaryota; kingdom Viridiplantae; phylum Streptophyta; class Magnoliopsida; order Fabales; family Fabaceae; genus Gastrolobium; species Gastrolobium villosum. The sequence continues at coordinate 157,127 of JAVKPL010010370.1, read as the reverse complement.
GGCAAAAAATGTGGAAGTGGAAAGGTCCTCAAAGGATTAAATTGTTTATGTGGAAGGTTCTGCATCAAAGACTTCCAACTAAAATGTTATTGGCTGGCTGGGGTACGATTGTTCCATTTTGTCCTATTTGTCTCCAAGAGAATGAGACCATAATCCATGTCATAAGGGATTGTGAGCAGGTTAAATGTTTCTGGTTGGAGCTTGTCCCTTCTTATAAAGTGTTTGAATTTTTTCAGGGAGATTTAAGTAGTTGGCTTGAGGTTAATCTACAGAATGCAGATGTGTTAGTCAATAATATTCCTTGGATTACTTTGTTTTTTATAGCATGTTCACAGATTTGGCAATGGAGAAATGCTCTGGTCCATGGCCAACGCTCGAATGGTGATTTTTATAAGGGATTTGTTGTTAGTAGGTTGGCTGCTTATGTTACGGAGGCTTATAGCCAAACTAACGTTATGTCAACAGTCACAGGCAATTCGATGTGTTTCATTTCATGGAGTCCTCCTACTGTGGATTGGATTAAAATTAACTCGGATAGTGCTTCAAGAGGTAATCCTGGTTTGCCTGCTTGTGGTGGTATTTTTCGTGATTATGCTGGTAATTGGTTAGGTGGGTTCACCTATAATATTGGCTATTGTTCTGCTTTGGTTGCTGAATATTGGGGTATCTCGAAAGGATTAGAAACAGCTTGGGAGAGGGGCTGGCGAAATGTGATAGTAGAAAGTGATTCCAGTAATGCTATTGCGGTGCTCACAAAATATGGTGAAGCTGCTCGTGAGTCCCATCTGGTGACTTAGATACGAGCGTGGTTATCGATGAACTGGTCTGTTCATTTGCAACATGTTTACAAGGAAGGTAATCAGTGTGCTGACTGGTTGACAAATTTTTCATTGAATCATCATTCAGTTAGCACTTTTTGTTATCTTCAGGTCCTCCACTTGAGCTTTATAATTTAGTTTTGGCCGATAAGGCTTCTCTAAGCTACCTTCGTAGCTTTGTAACTTGATTATTGTTTTGTTTGTGTTTAAGAGGCGAATTCACATTATTCATGTAATCAAAATGATGTGTGTATAAGTTTGTATATTACAATAATAATATAGTAAACTCTAAAAAAAAGGGAAAAAAAAACATGAAAGTGACATGGAATGAAATAGAGGGGGTGGTGATAGACGTGATTCTGATTTAAAGATGTGTTTCATGATTTTTTTTTGTAATTAAAACAATTTCATCAAAATTTTAAATGCTTTTATAATTTTGTTAGTTAAGATTTTATGTTTTACATTTTTAATTTTAAATAAAATTTCAATTTTAACTACGTGTACCTAAACGGAGAAGGCAAAGGGAGGGAGGTATAATAAAAAAAATAAATAGGGGAAGAGTTAAGAAATAGAGTTAGAGTGGAAGACAAGAAAGGGAGAAGGCGGTGGTGACCAAAGAAGGCCTAAAGGGAACGCATAGCATAAATTAGGTGAGGCGAGGCGAGGGACACGCACGCACTTCTAATTTGTAATTTCTATTTCTTGGTTGGCACGAAGCGAAGCTAAGCAGAGAGAGAAAGCGTGAGAGAGAAAAAGAAGGGTATCGAATACGAAGAAGCTCTGGATTCCACCCCTTCCCGTCCTTTGAGACGGTGGCTATGCTGCTTGCTCTTCAGGTCCCTCTCCCTCTCCCTCCTTCTCTCTCCTCTTTCTCTTTCTCTTTCTCTTTCTATGTCGCGCCTTTGTTTATCTCCGCGTTTCAGATCTGATCCGATCTCCTTTGGATCCTTCAGATTTGTTTTCGCTATCTCCTCTGCTTTAACTCCGTGATTGCTTCCGCGTTTCTTTTAGGATTTCTCCATTTTTATTTTTGAGATTTTTTTCGCGGTTGACAATCGATGAATGGCCTACGTTCAATTGATGCTCCTACGCTGTCGTCGTTGAATTTGGTTTTGATGATGTCTTTTAAGGGTTTGTTTTGAGGTTTGTGATTTTTTTTTTATGCTTTGGCGTTATTTAGGGTTTGGATTTTCACTGAGACAGGATTTTGCTGTGCCTATTGTAGTTGAACATTTTTTGGTTTCTGTAGTTTTCATGTGCATTGTTGTTGTGACTAATTTATGTTAGTTCTGTCTTCTGGACCGGTTTAAGCTAGTCTCTCAATCTTTTCCTTTGATTCCACTTATATCTAAGGGCTGTAATTTTTCAATAATTTGAGCCATTGGATACAAGTGGATCAATGATAAAGATTGAGGGTAAGACTTCTAATTTTTACACCTGTAAGAATATATATATATATATATATATATATATATATATATCTGTGTTTTTGTATGTGTCTGTTTGTTTCTATACATATATAGGCATAAAAGCACAAACATATGTATATGTATACCTATATATTAAATGTAGGACGAATGCTTCTGTTAGAGGGAATTTGAAATTTTATCTGATGACGTACCATCTTAATTTAATTTCTCTTAATCATAGTGCTCGTAGGCTTTTTTACGTTGGGGAATTTATGTTTTAGTTGATACACTAGGTTCTGATAATTCCCGGAAATCTTCAAACTTTGCACCGGATTTTCGGATTTTAATCGTTAGTTACATTTGATACAAGTGTAATTGCAATCAATTTTGCTTGGTCAGGCTTTTAATTTGTGTTTTTTATAGCATCTGAAGCTACAGCTACAAGTTCTCTCTTTTCATGTCGTTGCGGTCTTTGTTGAGATTTTTTATTTTATTGTTCATGTTTAATATGGGAGACAAATTGAAAATATGCATTACGGGATTATTGATCTAACCAAGCTCTGTCGATGTTTTATTGCAGATTGGTCTGGATTTAAATCTAAAGGGTCGTGATTTATATTTTGAGACATGGAAGGAGCTTGTTTCTGCACAAATTGCCACCAGTATCGGTTTTTTACATTCCAAAAAGTGCTTGATTGGCGGTTTTTCATCCTTGGAGATTTTCTTCTGGTTTCCTTTGTTAATTGCACTTAGTGTTCCGTTCCCCTTTAATGATCAGCACAGGGTACGTGATGCTAGTTTCTTCTGATACAGGTGCTGCATCTTTAGTGCACTTGTACAAGTAAGCGCTTTTACTTGTCCTTCTTTGCAAAACACTAATCCTAAAGTAGTTTCTTAATAAGTGTTCCTTTGACAGTGCATTGCTGACCCAACATTCAGTTAAAATTTCTGGTAAATCCTCTTCTGGGGTAAGATATCTATAGTGGAGAACCTCTATAACATAATCATCTGTTCCAATTTGCTAAATTTTAACTCAGCCTATGTTTTCTTCTACAGGGCTGAAGTATATAGATTGTTGACTGAATATTGGATTCTGCCTGTATCTTTGAGTGAAGCATTTGCATTGAATCAGTGCGGATTGTAGTTATTGGCAATCGTCTCCTTGTTGCTGTTTATGGGTATTGTTGCCTGCAATACATCAGTTACCTGAAGGTTCTGAATCAAATCCTATTAGATTAGATGAAGTAGATATTATTCCAGTCCTGAAGTCTTGGGTCATAGTGATTTTAGCTACAGATTAATGCTATTGCTTTGATCAATAGTTTTGGTTGGATTTGAGAAGTGTCAGTATGATCTCTGGTTCTTGTTCATTTCTACCTCCTCTGTCCTGCAACCATTACAAAGCTGTGGATCTATTAATGAATAAGGCTGTGCAGCCCTTCCATCAGAAAGTTTCTGCGTCTATGCTGTCTTTTCCCATGACAGATAATTGATGGTGGATTTTGTTGGACCAGCAGGCATCTGTTAATATTTTATACACCTCTGAGAATCATCTACAAGAGATAAATGCCATCTATCTTTTGTGTTTTTGTTTACATTTTTTGAATAAAGAAAGTGCTACTTTGTGTTCCACGGCAACAATGGAAAGGTGAATATTTATATATCTTTTTCTTTTGCACAAGTTACTATTCATCCCCCTGTCTCCCACAAAAAAAAATAAAAAATAACTGTTGAATTTTTCCAATATTTCCCCCCTGCAAATACAGGTACAAGTTAATTAAGGAAGTTGGTGATGGAACTTTTGGGAGTGTCTGGAGAGCTATTAATAAGCAAACTGGCGAAGTTGTAAGTGTCTGTAACTGGAATGATGAAGGTTCTCTATTTGAAGTCAGATTTTTTCCTAATAAGTCATAAAATTGCAGGTTGCGATCAAGAAAATGAAGAAAAAATATTATTCTTGGGAGGAGTGTGTAAACCTTAGAGAGGTCAAGGTGTCACATCTTGCTGATCTTTCTGAAGCGTTATATGTTATATATTGTTAGATTCTATTGTTTATAATTATTCTTTAATATCCCTTGTTGGCAGTCATTACGAAAAATGAACCACGCAAATATTGTGAAGCTGAAGGAAGTTATTCGAGAAAGTGACATTCTGTACTTTGTTTTTGAGTACATGGTGGGTGGCTGAACTTTTTGGTATAGGAATGTTGAATAAGCTGATACAAAATCTAACATACTAATTGCATTGTCTGTTTTGGGTGATGCAGGAATGCAACCTGTACCAACTAATGAAAGACAGGGAAAAACTTTTTTCTGAAGGTGAAGTTAGAAATTGGTGTTTTCAAGTTTTCCAAGGTCTCGCATACATGCACCAGCGTGGATACTTCCATCGTGACCTAAAGCCTGGTACTTATTCATGATTTAATCTGCAGTCTTGGTAGAGTGTGCATTTTGATGAAATGGGAAAGATATCATTTACATTATGTGTAGTATGATTTGTAGTTTTGGCTTGCTAATAAATTGAACTTCCTGTTGTGAGAAGATTACTGACTGAGAGCCTGGCTGTTGTTTATATCTTTATTACTCTGCTGCTAAAAGTTTTGCTGTTTTGACACAATGTAGAAAACTTGCTGGTTACCAAGGATATCATCAAAATTGCTGATTTTGGCCTAGCCCGAGAGATCAGTTCACAACCACCCTACACTGAGTATGTCTCCACACGATGGTACGTGCATTCAACTGGCTATAGATGTATCATGTTCTGTGTATTAGGGCTATGTAATAACATGTATGTTGGTCTTTTTTAGGTATCGTGCTCCTGAAGTGCTGCTTCAGTCATATCTGTATAGCTCTAAAGTTGGTAAGTGTCATGGAATAATGATGTCATTTATGATCTTCACGAATATGTTGTTTGCAGTGATGAGTGTGATACTCTATTTTATTTCTTAATTCTATTTTTCTTCTAGACATGTGGGCAATGGGTGCTATAATGGCTGAGCTGCTCACTCTCCGTCCTCTTTTTCCTGGTGCCAGGTATTGGCCTCTCTGCTCCTCCTCCTCCCCACACCCCCCCCCCCCCCCCAAAAAAAAAAAAAAAATAATCCTTTTCACGTGGGACTCTTGTAATAAACAAGATATCAGTCATCCACTTATTTGACCGCACTTTCTTTTTTACAAAAACAATGTGGTTGCAAATTGTTATGAGTTTTTTATGCTTTAAAGTGGAATCCTGCTATAAAGCAATCGTGTTTAGTAACTGGATGTTGGAAATAAATATATTCCTCCATTGTGTCACATGCAGTGAAGCGGATGAGATCTACAAAATATGTGGTGTGATTGGTAATCCAACCACTGAATCATGGGCTGATGGGCTCAAACTTGCAAGGGAAATCAACTATCAGTTTCCGCAGGTTAGATTCCCTTAATTTGGGCCTTGTGATTAGATTTTATGACGCTATTCGATTGCGTAATAAATGTGCTAAGTGCGACTATGTTAGGTGATATTAGTATTGTAATGCTGTATGCCTGTTACTTGAATTCTACAGCTTGCTGGTGTACATCTTTCTGTATTGATCCCAGCTGCTAGTGATGATGCAATCAACCTTATCACAGTAAGTAGTTTTTTGTACATTGCTTGGCTGCTTAGCTCTGTGAACCACTTATCAACTAATAGTATTAGTGTGTAATGCACTTTTCCTTTTTTTCTTGTTTGCTATTAATGCAGTCTCTTTGTTCATGGGATCCATGCAAGAGGCCAACAGCTTCAGAGGCCCTTCAACATCCTTTTTTCCAGGTTCATATTTTTTTATTTTTTATTTTATCTTTTGTTGAAGGAAGTATATCATGTTTTTACTTTGTAAGCTTTTTTATTCAGACCATTTTTATTTGGTGTAGAGTTGCTTTTACATTCCTCCATCCCTTCGAACCAGAGCAGTAGCAAGAACTCCACCTGGTTTGTTATATTTATATATTTTGTTAGCTGCGGATATGCTTGTACATTTTTGTACAGGATCTTAATTGTCGCCCTTTTTCTCAGCTGGAGCCAGGGGAGCACTGGATCAGCAAGGGGTCAAGAGATATTCTGGTGCTTTGCCTAATTCAAAGCTCACAAATAATTTTGCTTCCCCAAAATTACGTCCTCCTTTAGTTTCAGGTGATTTAACTGGTCTTACATATTTATTGATTAGTTCCATGAATGCATGCATTCTTTTATTGTTTTTTTTTATGTTTAGAGCTCAAGGTAGTCAAAGCACAAGATGCCAAAAAGTGCACGTGTTACTGAAGAAGGACGATATAATTAGGAAAAGAAAATAGTAAAATACTTTTCTATTTTGCATTGATTTTTCATTTGAATTAACTACAAGCATAACATTCATGGTATAAGTACAAATTATGATGTTCAATTTACAAAACATTAAGCTGGCTTACTGCTAAGAGTCAGTTATTGTTTTTAACATTTTGACTATTTTGCCCCAGTTTTTTGTTTTTTTCCCTCCATGTTAAAAAACAAAAAACTTTAGAGTCAGATATTTTGTTTATTGTTTTTTGTTTTTTTCTCTCTCTCTCTTATCTATTAAGATGATAGAGGCATGCCTAGCCTAAACAGAAAGGTTCCTAAGGCGCCATGGTTCTCATAGCTTCTGGTGCTTGGCCTCTGTGCCTTAGACATACCTTTGGTTACTTTGACTACATTGTTAGAGTTCAGTTATACTAATCAATATGGTAAAAAATATCTTTTAATGTTTAAGCACGAAATTATCCATCATTATAGATGATTGATGGAAACACTGATCAATACAAATGAGATTTTTCCCATTGTGCTTTATGTACAATTAATAGGTCTTTTTTGTTTATTGGCATACTCAGTTTCATATTGAATGTGCAATTTAAGGTTCTAATCTAATTATTAATGTTACAGGTGTGCAACGGAAGCTGGATATGGTAAATCTGGTGAGTTGTTCTCTCTACATTCTCTTGAGCTTGCCACATGTCTTACTGACAACGCGCTTTTCTTTTTACCTCATGACGTTGACAAAATCAAAATCCAATTTTAATTTGAAATCCTCTTTTGCACAATAGTGGATTAATTCTCACTTCGTTTTTCGTAATGCTTTGCTGGACTGATATGTTGTTTGTCTGAGCTGGTTCTTTCCTGATTTCCCTCCATGTCGTACTAACAATTTCTTTCTGATTCTTCTGAAGGATGGAATTAAGAACGAAAAATCAATCAAGACTATTAAACAATCAAAATATCGACAGCCAGGAAAGGACAGCCCAAGTAAGATTTTCAGTCTAATATTTTTAATTAATTATTGTATCTGATATTCTTTTATAGTTGGCCTTTGATGGAAGAATTCCAAGAATGAAATTATCGATTATCACTTAAAAGTTGGTGGTATTCTTTAATAGGGTGTCTTTGACAGGAGGAAAAGTGTTTTCTTGTTTTTCTTGCTTAAATGAAGATACAAACATATAAAAGAGGTCTTGTGGTTCTTTGTTAATGACAGTTATGTTGGTTGTTGGCAGCTTCTCTAAATAAGGGGAGGACTGGACGTGGGGTTTCAGAAACAGCCGAGAGGTTGGCCAATATGTCTGTTGGTACTCGAAGACAATCGATGGGACAAGCCCGTCCTCCAATGAAGGCTGGAGTCAATTGGATTTCTGAATCTGGAAACTACATGCTCAGGACAGGACAACAGATTCCGACTGGAAGAACTTTCCCAAGAAAAGTTGCCGGATGAGAAGTATGTGTTCACGTGGAGATTCTATAATGCTCAATATTGTTAATGTTCTAGTATAAATAATCAAATATTATGTGGGTCCGGGACTTTCATCTGATGACTTTGGCGAATGTCTAAACTGCTAAACTAGGATTTTGCCTGTGTGGTATTGGTAATCGTTACGTTTTTTTGTGTTGTGGGACTTATCGTTGTGCTGATGCTTTTTATTATATATAAATGGCAGCTTATAAATAAAGTTTTCCACTACTAGTAGTGGAATTATAACAGGTTGTGTTACAGTACGCTCGCAATTATTAGGTCGAGGTGATCATAAATCATGCCTGTCTGCCCTGCCTGATTCGAAATTTCAATTTTGGTACCAACAAAGCTTGTCACAGTTGGTAGATAGTTGGGCTCTTTAAAGCACCCTATCAGGGGACTCGATCCCTGGCCGTATGTATAGAAAAGATTTTATTTGGAGTGATTGTATTTACGATCACGTGATTTCTCTGCTTTGAGGGGATTAGTTTTTGGCTTTCGTTCGGGGATATCTTTGGAACAATTTTTTTTTAAAAAAATGTCAATTATGGTGGTTAGAATCAATTCACACCATGACAAATGTTTTATTCGGTAAGTCCTGACTTGCACGGGTAATTGATCAACATAGTTAACATGTTTAATTTGTATTCCTGGTTACACTGAATGACCAGAAAAATTCTTTGCCGGATGTGTTTGCTTTATATTTTGGATACTAGAGAAGTTTGATTGCGATAATTAAAACCTTAAAAAAAAAAAACATTTGGCTTGTTTTTTTTTTTTTTTTCTGGTAATCACATTTGGCTTGTTTTTATTAGCAAACATGGGGATTTGGCCAAATGTAGCAAAATTCTTGTAAGTTTTGCCCTGCATATTTAGAATTATTATTTTAGATCGCAATGAACATGTTTTACTTATTAACAAAAACGAGATCCGTTGAACAATATTATAATTACAACGATCCAAAAGTAGAGAAATTGTTTTCCCAGGTATTTTCTCTCTCCAAATTTTGGATTTTAAAAGTTTAATTATAACAGTTAGAAATGTTTGACTTTTCTATTCATTAATAAATTTTGAAACCAATGAACAATGGCATAACGAGTATAAGAATAGAAACTATTACATAAATTATAATGGTCGTACAATAGAGAAATTTTATGAGGTATGTATATTTTTTATTTTGGATGTTTCGAAAGTAGTGTTATTAAACTTAACCTGGGTATTGACCCGGTCGGATACTCACTGGTCAGACCGGTGGGTCATTAGTCGGATTGGTTGATCCGGATATATATAAATATAAACATATAAATTTAAAATATTCTCCATATCTAAAAGAGATAAAAAGGTTCATTAAATAAGTTCAAAAATTACCTATCACACTATTACAAGTTCATAATCAATGAGTAAATTACACAAAATAAGCCCAAATAAATGAAAATGCATGCTATCACTATGTCCATGGTGCCAAAGTTGTGTTAATCACGAGCTCTTTCTCCAGCAAACTCATCTAAATCTTGACCAACATTGCTTGCATTTTGGTCCTCAATTTTCATGTTGTGTGCATCTACCTCATTATCCTCATCCTCATCCAAATTTTATTGATCTGTGACAATTAAATTTTCATGTAAGTTACCGATAAATATCAAGTGATCAAAATGAAATAGAACAATAAAATTCTAATTATTATGTTGTACAAAAACATACCAATATCATTTACAACTGGTGGAACGACATTCAAGTCTATGTTTTGTCGTAAAACTTCCTCTTCTTCACTGCTTAATAATGCTAGTGACATTTCCAAAATCCAACCAGAATGTTCCTTAAACATTGCCAAATCAATTGGGTCATAATTTTGACACTTCGTCTGATCCCTAAAATTTTGAATTTTCAACATCAGAAAAATACTTGACATATTATATATATCAACATTACAAATATTCAGTTTACAGGATTCTACCATTAATTAAAAAATTGAAAGTAGAATCTAATTTTCAAATATCAAGTATAAGAATAGAAAGTAGTATATCCATTATTCAGAAACCATAGTAGATCCATATATCCAATATATAGTAGAGTCTAATCAAATGCAATGACCAATCAAGTTGCCATCATAGACTAATCATATTTCATGTTAAGTAAAAAAAAGTAGGAAATTTACGTGATTCATATAATATAATAAAAGAATGTAAACAATGAATGAACATAATAATACTGTGTCAGCATATTCAAGTTGCAACATAGATAAGATCATTAAGCCTTTTATGGTTTCTCTTTTTTGAATAAATATGCTCAAATATACTCCAATTTTGCTTATAGCCTGAGGCACTACAAGTTTGGCTTAGAATACAAATTGCTAATTTTCTCAAGTTTGGTGCACCAAAGCCATAACATTCCCACCATTTATCTGGAATGTAATAAAATAAATTAGTATTTATAAATTCATGCTAATATATTTTTCAACTATAATAAGTTAATAATTTTACTTGCCATCACTGTATTTCGTTCACGTAAAACTGATTGCTTTTCAAAATCAGATTGAGCATCTTTGAATATCCTCGTTTCATTTGTAAATTTAGATTGTAACTCAGAATTTCCACAAAAAATATCTCTGAATGACATCCAAAAGACTTGATGTTATGAATTCATATTTTTCAAATTCATCTACATTGAAATGACATTCTGGATTTAACCAATAATCTGCAGCATGCAGATTTTTACGAAGCTAAGAATCCCAATGAATATATAAGATTTTCAAATATGGCTCAACCTTCTTCTTATTTCTTTGAAACCTCCTCTGTATATCCTCTCTAGCTTTAATTAAGGCCTGATAAAAAAACCCACGACAAACTTATCTTCACTATCAACAATACGTAATACTCATACAAGTGACTCAGTAAGTTTTACAATATCAGCATATTGTTTCCAAAATTTAGAGTCTAACACTTGTTCCACAAATCTTTTTGTCTTAACATATTTAGAATAAGCTAAACTTTTCCTATCTCTTGATGTATTAACATCTAGTGCCTCAGGCTATGAGCGAACTTGTCCAGAAATGTCTTAACATCATTTCTCTTAATGCATCTTTTTGAGACAATATACTTTACAAAGCAAAGAAATTTGTGACAAAATGGGTTGGAGCTGGATGAAGTATTTCTTTCCCACATGTAAATTTTCTCATCAAAGATATCAGGTAATAATGGTTAGAAACATACTTTGTGATTTTTGCAGCATGTTCCACCGTTTCAATCACTTCATCTAACTTACCAATGTCCTGGAACATTAGATTAACACAATGGGCAACATAAGGAGACCAAAATATCTTAGGAAACTCGGCCTCTAATAACCTCCCAGCAACTACATAGTTAGCAACATTATCAATCACAATTTGAACAACTTCTTCTAGCCCAACAAGCAGAATCATTTCTTAAAAAAGTTGGAATAATTTTGCAATTTTGGATGCATGAGAAGCGTTAACAGATTTGGCAAAAAATGTTCCTTTTGGGCAATAAACCAAAAAATTAACAAGAGTGCGCTACAATGATCAATCCACCAATCTGCCATAGTAATGCATCCAGTGTGCTTCCAAACAGCTCTATAGCTCTAAACAAGTTTCTTCACGTCACCAACTTGGCTATTTAGCAAATCATCATGTAGCATGTGATATGTTGGAGCTTTATATCCTACACCTAATCTACATACAGCACCAAACATTTCCTGAATATAAGGTGAATTGGCTGCATTAAATGGAAGACACGCATGTACCATCCATTTTGATATAGAGCTTTTTGAATCACTTCTTTGCTTTGCAACACACTTTTCATGATCAGTTGAGCTTCAGGAGTTGTTCTTGGGATAAAATAAGAACATAAGGAATTAGTATTCTTCCCATTTTCAAAAATTAGATGTGGTTTCCTTGATGAATTTGTAATTTCATGCACTTGATTATTTATTATTCTCAAATACTGCACTGCACGTAGTACTCCCTAGCTTTTGTTAACCTGAGCACTTGATCATTTATTGTTCTCAAATTTATCTAAGCACTTGATAATCTAGTATTCTCAAATTCATCTATATTCTTATCAGTATTTTGTTTCATCTGAGCATGAATCTTACTTTACATGGTTCAACTTTCCCCTTTTCTTCAATCAAATGAAATTCCATCCGTTTTATCCCACGTCCCCTAATAATCTTATGGAGACACATTCACAACTTTCTTTGCTCCATAATTTGTTTACAGTGAGCCCAACTTAGATCAACTTTTCCTCTATAATGCGGTTGGGATGAATTTTGAGAATATACATTTTATGATGATGGTGTTCTTTCGGGTTCAAGGAAAGACATCTTCACAACAACTTAGTAATTTAGACTAAAAAAACACTGCATCAAATTAACAAAATGACCATGTTAGTTCCATGGCAGTACATAAAGGTCAAGAGCAAAATTAACAATGATGACAACATTCTTTTGTGTTGGTACACCATTTTTATTACTTTTCTTGCTATAAAAATGATGACAACAATTATGTCTCAATAAGGAAGTTGGACAAACAAAAACATAGATTAGAAAGAAGTAGTTTAGATATTTTCTTATGGGTTTTATAAGAGTTATGTTATAGGAAAAGTGATTGTGTGATGTTATAGAGATTCGTTTTGCGTGCCAGAGTTGTTTTTTTTTTACTGCGAGCCCCACAAAATGTTGTGAGTCTAGGAAAAATTTTGTGGTCATGTTAAATGATAGATGATAAATCCTTTTCTTATACATCAGCAACAATGACTTGGCTTATTTACACAATTACATAACTAATACCGATAACTTCATCTCCGTGTATTATTGTTATATATATTCAGATTTTTTGGAAGCAAGGAGGATGATAACACATGATGTTGTTCTTTATTTGAGTTTTAATAAAGATCAATCTTAACAAATTTTTATTTTATACTATTTTGTGCATTCATAATCTAAATTGGTTAATTACATATAAAATTCAAATTATTCTTGACTAACTTATATTGGTAATTGAAATGCATGAGTCAAATTCTACCCTTCAAGGCAATGTGCAAATTTTAGTGAAATCCACATCATCCCAAACATTAAATAAAAATAAAAGTTGAAAACTCGAGTTAGAACTAAGTACAAAAACTGAATTTCAGAACGTTAGTCAAAGACCACATGGCTCATAAATATCAAAGATACTTTTTTACTAATCTAACATATCTTAGTTACCTAGTAAGCAAATAAATAAAGATGTTCAGGGTATCAAAATTCATAGATAATGAGTTTGAGTAATTATAGCAAATAAATAAATAAATGCAAGCCTTAGAATGACACAGACATTAACATCATGAACTTATAACAACTTTGATTGCATTTGTATAGCATTTGAGAAAAGTATGAGTTAGAGAAAAGAGTCCCAAACAAACACATACCAACACATAAAGTTTAATGGGGTTTCTTGGTCACAGGACTTAAAATGGATTAAGGAAAAAATATAAACAAATAAATAAGAAAAAACACAGAGAGAAAGAGATATTTTTTTTTTTGGTGAAGAGAGAAAGAGATATTTTTTTTTGATAACAGAGAAAGAAATATTTGATAAGGGTATAACTTGCGCTGAAAAAAAGTGAAAAAAGCATCGATTTTTGGGGCAACAATGGTGGCACAAAGTAGCAGACCACCCACTCCTAAACCAGCTGCTTTTCTTGCTACATAGGAAGGATCTAGGCTAAACAAAAAGCAAATGGGGATCTCAACAATAAGTCATTTAAGTATATGAGTACATTTGAGTAAAAGTTGAAGCTTGCAAATGGTTATGTCTTAAAGTAGCATTTCACTTAGCTGTGGGTAGAAAGAGGTGAGAAGCGACAGACCTATGAAAATGACCAGAGATAAAATGGGTTTTATGGTTATGCCTTAGGGGCGTTTGGTTGAAGGATTCTCAACGGAATGATAGATAAATGACAAATGGGAAAGGAATAAACCATCATTTGGTGTGTTGGGTTTCCTAACTTAGCTAGCTAACTCTGATTGCAGTCATTCCTATTTCCCTATCTATTTCTACTGATATTGCCGGCCAAAGTTGCCCGTTTGTAGGTGGTATTGTGAAAAACCTCCATATTTGCTCACTGTGCATACTGAAAAAAAGACCAGCATACCCGTTGGCTGGGATTTGTGGAATACAAAACAAAAAAAAAACAAGAAAAAAAAGATGGGGTTGTGGTTGGGGTTCGTTTGTGAAAGAAAAAGAAAATTTAAGAAGAGGAGGAAGGATGAAGGTGGTTCGGAGAGAAGAGATATGCGCTTGTGGTTTTGATGGTAGATTGCGCTTGTGGTTTTGATGGTAGATATGGTGGTTTGTTAATGGGTCTGTGGTGGCCGTGATTTTTGAGACTAGGGGAAGGGAAGGTGGTCATTGGCAAGCGGTGGGGTTTGTGGGTCTTAAAAAAAAAATTTGGAGGGGAGGGGGGGACGGTGGTTGATATGAAGGAAGAAGAGCCAAACATAGACTTTACCAAAGTTATCTAATTTCCCCGGTAAAAATTTTCCCAACCAAATAACTTTTTTTACATTTCCCTACCTATCTCACTTTCCAACCATTTCCCTATGTATCACATTTCCCTATTATTCATAAAATTTCTGCTCAACCAAACGCCCCCTTAGGAGTTTTTAGGATATTATTTGTGTGAATTTTTTTTAAATTGTGTATCTGACCCGCTCCGGTTCATAAGACCCGGAGGGTCAACGGGTTCTCTCCAAACCCGGCCGGGTCATTCAGGTTGTACTGAGTTGATTGCATGACCGGTCCAAAGTGTAATCCAAATTGATTACCCCACCGGTCACCAGGACCCGGTTCAGGCCTGGTCTAACAACACTGTTGGAAAGTTATAATCATGAAACCATAACAAACATGTTTAGCTTGTTTTCTTGACTAATAAACGTGGGAAGCGTCTTTGTCATGAATAAAAATATTCTTATTCTTTTAGAAATATTTTTTTCTTTTTTGGTTACAAGAATTTTTTTTTTTTTTTTGGTTACAAGAAATATTTTATTGTTCAAAAAAGAGAGAAAAAAAACTTCAAGAACTTATGGTAATAACTAATTGCTTTAACTCATCACATGAGAATTTACATCAGTTTTTTTTAAGTTACATTTAATATTATTACTAACAAATTTTATTTTTTCTTCTTTTCAGGCAAAATAGAACAATACAGCCAAATCTAGAAAAGAAAAAACATAATTAATAGTTGACTGCTTTAGTAAGAGATAATTTAATCCATTTAGAGCTCTAGATGTGTAAGTCTCCAACTCCAAGTATAGTGAAGGCAATGATCTTTCCCTTGGTGATAATTACCACAGAAATAAGATGTGTAACTTATTGCAAGTAAGTTTTTCCCAGTATGTTTGGAATTAATTCACACCGCAATGAACGTATTTTGCTTGTTTTCTTGATAAACAAATGTGAGACCCATTGAATAATATTTTAACAATAACGATCTTTAAACAGATAATTTTTTTGTCAGATGTTTGTTTTAAATTCTGAATGCTTCGAAAGTTCAATTATGGCAATTAGAATCCATTTACATCATAACAAACATATTTGATTTTTCTATCATTAATAAACTTAGGACCCAATAGTGGCATAACTTTAACGACTAAGGTAAAGAAATTCTTTGTTGTGTAACTCTTGACCCACACGTTTAAAATAAATTTTTTTGTTTGGTAAGTCACGACATGCAAATTCATAAAATAACGAACACGTTTAGCTTTTCTTCCTGATTAATAAATGTGGAACTCGCTAAATAATGACACAAAGTATAATGATCATATTATAAAGAAATTCTAGGTCAATACAATTGTTTTAGATTTTGGATACTAGGAAAGTTCCATTACGATAATTTGTAGCAATTAACACCATAAGAAACATGTCTGGCTTGTTTTTATTTAAAAATATGAGAATTGGTTAATGACGATTATATCAATAGCATCCAAAGGTAGCAAAATTCCCTATCAAGTGAGTTTCGCGCTACATGTTTGGAATTAATTCACACCACAATGAACGTATTTCATTTTTTTATTAACACATATGATACCTATTGAACGATATTATGACTGTAACGATCCTTAGGTAGAATTCTTTTTGTCAAAGGTGTTTGTTTAAAATTTTGTATGCTTCGAAAGTACAGTTATGGCAGTTAGAATCAATTTATACCATAACAAACATGTTTGACTTTTCTATTCATTAATAAAATCATCCTAACTAGTCAACACTCAAAGTGAGTGCAAGTATGGAAGTCCATATAGTTAAAATTGACAAAGAACATACAATAATAAAATCATTACATAAGCTTCAATTGCATATAAGTTATTCTACTAGTAATACACAATTTAGGCCCTAGTGCTTGTCCATTGGTCCTTCCACCTAGGGGTGTGCAAAATAACCAAAAAAGTGGGTCGAACCATGAACCGAACTGAACCGCTCCATAAAATAACCGGTTTTAAAAAACTAATTCATGAACCGAACCGGTTTTTAAAGAACCGGTTCATGAACCGAACCGGTTTTTAGAACCGGTTTAAGAACCGAACCGGTTTTTATAACCGGTTTAAGAACCAAACCAGTTTTTAGAACCGGTAAGAACCGAACCGTTTCCGAACCGAACCGAACCATTTTCAAACCAAACCAAATTAATTTTTATAACTTTATTTTTTAAATTTTTAAATTTTTTTCTTTTCAAAAGAGGGTCGACCCGAACCGGTTCCGAACCACTTCCGAACCGGTTCCGAACCACTTCCGAACCGAACCGAACCACTTTCGAACCGAACCGAACCACTTCTGAACCGAACCACTTCTGAACCGAACCACTTCTGAACCGAACCAGTTTTGGACCGAACCGAACCACTTTCGAACCGAACCATTTAAACCAATTCGGTTCGGTTTTCCAAAAAAACCGGTTCGGTTCGACCCATGCACATCCCTACTTCCACCCATGATACAATATCCTTTATATGAATGCGGTCAGACAAAATTACTAACACACCACTCATTCATCCATTTAATAACCATTACTTTTATAGGAATATAGTGGAACAACAAGATGGATTAACCTCCAAAATCCAAAGGTTTACCTCTTCCTTGCCAATCTTTCTTCAAGCCCTAGTAATCTCCTCAAAATCCTCTCAAATACCAAAGTCACCTATTCAAAGGATGACAATACAATTATCAACATGGTTCTGTTGATCACATGGTAATATATCCTTTCCTTCTTTCGTTAAATATATATTCTCTTGCACTGAGTTTTTTGATTGCAGTCCTCTACGCTCTCTGTGCAAGAAGAAGACAAATCTCGTGCTGATGTAAGCCACTTCAGATTCTGCTTCTCTTCAGTTTCCAATTGAAATTTGATCTATTCCGTTAATTGTATCATTGCTTTTATATTTTGTTTCGTTCGCATATTTTTTGATTAACTTTTTTCCCTAAAAAACGCAGCGAAACAATTTTCTCGAGGTCGTGGATCCTTAGATCACAGACATAATCGAACTCAAAAAGCTTATCAGTAGAAAATTGATGCTTTTTGTTCTTGCTTTGTTTTGGGGTATTGTCTTTGTTGAGTTCATACTCGATTTCTGAGAATACAGTTCTGTTGTTCTGTCATTTTGCTATTTGTTCTTTGTTGCGTAAAAGATTTTTCATACATATATGTAGTTACCCTTTTTGCATATTCCTATTACTCTTATAACAACATTGATGTCTTTGGTAGTGTTAGTTTGTTTGTAGCTTGTATTAGTTTCTTTCAATTTTTTATCACTTGGATGGGATGTAACTACATGCTATGGGAACAATTTAGATTGTACTACAGAGGACAATCCCTAGCTGTATTAACTACTTATACATGATCCTCGATAAGGGATATCTATTTTTTATACAGGTGTTGTATATTGGTTTTTGACTCTTTATGCAGCATGAGAAGTTCTGTTTTTACTGAATCATATCTATTTCTTGTTTGGCGAATTTGAATATATGTTTTGGTGCCATTTTGTTTATGAACTGTAATCTATATAAGCATTGAAACAGGTGTCACTACTAAAAAATGATTTTTTTTTTTTACGGAAAAATTCCGTCAAAAATGGTTAAAATTCCATCGAAAATGAGGTTTTCGACGAAATTATCGACGAAAATCAAGCCGTCGAATATCTCTTCCTGGCTAACAAATTTTTGATGAAATTCCTTTTCCGTCGAAAATCTTCGACGGAGTCAGAATTCCGTCGAAAAGCTTAAAACATATAATTTCTTTTTTTTTTTCAAAAGTTTTCGACGGAATTCATTTTCCGTCCAAAATCTTGGACGGAATCGTAATTCAAAGTCCAAAAAATATAATTTTTTTTTTCAAAAGTTTTTGACGGAATTCATTTTCCGTCAAAATTTTTTGACGGAATTGTAATTTTGTCGAAATTTTTTCGACGAAATCTGAATTCCGTCGATAAATTTGATGAAATTTTTTCCATCAAAAAATTTCGTCGATAATAAAGACATTTTTATTAGTGTAGGATTTAGTAAAGCACTTTTTAGTTACT
The DNA here is from genome assembly GCA_032173675.1 of Gastrolobium villosum. Lineage (NCBI taxonomy): Eukaryota > Viridiplantae > Streptophyta > Magnoliopsida > Fabales > Fabaceae > Gastrolobium > Gastrolobium villosum. Next base: position 138,579 of record JAVKPL010010370.1, on the reverse strand, counting down.
TACAAACTTTAGTAATATTGAAGAAGTCATTTATCATATTGAAACATATGATGTAACGACTGTCAGAGCAAGTACTCCAATGTTTCTTATGTCCAAAAAAATTAAAGCCCTGGGAGTGAAAATGGTTCTTTTTGGAGAAGGAGATTATTTATTGTGGTCCGGGACTACCTTTCTTTTGGTGGTCTCTTAGTGTAAATGGAGGGGTAAAAATGGAAAAGAGAAAAAATAACAGGGATAAAAAGGGGAAAAAAAAATTGATGTTGTGAGAAGGAGCACCAGATTATTGGGTGGTCCTGAACCATAATAAATATTTACATGGAGAAGGTTTAGATGCAATATTTGGAGGATACCTGTATTTCCATAAGGCACCTAACAAGGAAGAGCTTCACGAAGAAACATGTGAAAAGTAATATAAAATAATGTTATTAAAACCGAATCGGTCATTGACCCAGTCGAGGTACTGGATCACTGGTTTAACGAGTGGGTCACTGGTTCAACTGCATGACCCGGTAATTATATATAATTTTATAATTTATATTAAAAAATTATAAACATACTCAAATATTTAAAAAAAATATTAAAATTTCAAATATTTTAATATAAAAAATAATAAATCACATATTATTATCCAATAAAGGATCAAACAAAAATATTTTGATGACATCTTTAATTATAAATCAAATCAAATTTTTCTGGATAGTGCATAATTGAGATAATATTAGTTTTGTAAATACATAACTTATGTAAGTCAATAAGTGAAAAAAATATTTAAATATGTCCATTATGATTTTCTTTTTGAAAAAAAAAATTGAATTTTTTTTTGTGACCGGGTCGGGTCACCGATTTTCATAAAAACCGGCCGGGTCGATCCGAGAACCGGTAAACCGGTTATATAACAGTGATATAAAATAATTGTCGTCATCTTTTATTTATTTAATTTGCAAAGCTGTGTTCTTAACTTGTTAGGTTCTTTCTTTATCTCTTCATTCCTTGTGATTAACTGTTTATTCAAGTTTTTTATGGCTCTAATGATTTGATAGATTAAAGCTCTTCATCTTTATGATTGCCTGAGAGCCAATAAATCAACTGCAGCATGGGGTGTAGAGGCATGTGTACCATTCTTGGATAAAGAATTTATCAACATAGCCATGAGTATGGATCCGGAGTGGAAAATGGTATTTTATCTTTAATTTTTCTCTTTGTTCCTTTTATCATGCTGCATAACAGCTCTAATCTGTTTTATCATTTATGATTGGATTGCTTGCATTGCTGATTGAGTTTGTTTACCTAAACAAATTCAAATGTCATTCTTGCTTTAGTTTAAGTATTCAAGTTTGCTTCTTTTGGTTATCCTGTATCGTGTTCTTCTTGTTAATCCAGTCCTCCATCTACTCTTTAAGACAAGGCAATTGCCCCAGGCATATATACAATGTTGCTTAACGAATAAAGCAGGTCCATGGACAGTTCTAACCATAAGTCTCTATGAAATTGATTTTATAGGCATGTAAAGTTATTCTTATTTGACTTCATTTTTCAATTACATTATAAGATTTATGATAAATTGCACAGATAAGGCCTGATTTTGGAAGGATAGAGATCTATGACTTCCCCTGGTATTGATACGGTGACACCTTTGAACTACCTTTACTTTTCATTAATATTCACGGGTTCTCTTAGAATTTCTAAAATCACTTGTCAAGTATACAAACCTAATTTTATCTGAGAATTTATAGTACAATAATTCAATAATAGTAGTTAATTAAAATGAAAGAAATAAAATAAACTATTTTTTTTTCTTTTCATCATTTATCACGTTTAAACTTTAATGCATTACAAACTTATAATTGATTTATAAAATTATTCACCATGGCTTATATTTATATTACAAACTTATAACTATTTTGTCTCTCACTTTATGTTATAATTGTTTATTATTTTTATCAAATAAGCTTAAATAGAATATTAAAAAAAAAAATTGAATAAATAAGACTCATATAACATAGCATATAGCATTAATTTAAATAGATAATAATTTTCTAATTATAAATGATATAACCTAGTATTTTCTGAACTCAATTCCATTGCTACCACGTTATCTATCAGCTTCACAGTTTAATTTTACATTTTCTTTGCAGATAATGCAAACAGTTGGGTTTCTTGGCCCTGCGTTCTTCTTAACTCAATTGAGCCACATTAATTCTCCCGTGGTGGCTGTTCTGTGTATGACGTGCAGTCAGGTTTGCTTCTTGTTTTGTATTGAACATTGTTTTGTATGGCTCGGCGGTAAGCTTGCTTGCTTGCCGTGGTGTGTCAGGTCGCGGGTTCGAATCAATCTCTCTACAAAAAGCAGGGGAAAGACTGCTTAGAGTATTTCCTTCCCAAACACTCACGAAGTGGATATTTGAACTGGGTCGGCCCTTCTGATAAGGAAGTCTCTCTGTAATCCTAACATAAAGTTTGTTTATGTTTGTGTGCTCCTTTAATATTTCTGGAGAAAGAGTTACTTCTAGTAAAGTTTCTTAAATTTGTGTATCACTCAAATAATTTTATCATTGTTTTTAGTTCATACTGCATAATCTGTGAGTTCCTCCGGTCAAGTTAAATTTTCTTGACAGTAGTGTCGTGGGAACTTCTCTTAAGACAACATAACTATACATTTTCTTTATGCTAGCTCTTCTCATAAAAGTTAGAAACTGTTGGTTCATCTATTAAGCTTTCTCTTTCCTAACTTGTTATAAATTCTTCCTGTATAGCGGATTGATGAATTCTCTCAGTCCGGTTTGTATTCAAACCATCAGGATATAGGCCCTTGATATTCAGTAAGTGGATTCATTGTACATAGATTTTTCCTGCAACATGGAACTCTTTAATTTTATTTTTTTTTGAATAAATTCAAAGGTATCCTCCGGCCGTAACCGAAGACTAATCTCCATCGAGCACCGTCGGATCCTTTCGGGGTGGCTCTCCCAAAACTTTTTTTTTTTTATTTCCGGGGTTCGAACTCGAGACCTCTGGTTAAGAAACTCTTTATATTTGATATGTGAAATAAGAGCGGGACAACTTTTTTTTTGTATGCTAATTCATGGCCATCTAAAATTATCTTCTTGCCAATTCAACTTGATTATTTACACCAGGGTTTCGAAGAAATGGAGCTATTGTACAAAGTGCTATTCTGCTCGATCCTTTTCAACCTGTAGTGGCAGTTGGTAGATAAGCTACTAGTTTATCTCTACTTTAACCAGGCAATTTTCCTAGTATATCAGGGGAATCTGATTATGTATGCCAACTATGAATATTTTGTTTTCAACTTAGTGTTTTGTGACACTGTCATGACTTATGCATGGTTGTGATGAGTTAGTAATGCATTACTACAGTAAATATCTCAATTTTTAATTAAAAAAATTTTGTATCATTTTTATGGCAATTTTCCCATAGATTTGAGACAACTAATCTATGGGTTTAATTATAGTATTCAAGTAATAGAGGAAGGAAATTGAAGGCACACGGTTCAGTTTATTTAGCAAGAATTTGACTTTTATAATATTTCTAAATATAGCCAGGTTAATCTTAGAAGATTTAGTTTGAAGGCTAATGTATTTACATTATAATAAAGTAAAATTTATGGATCTTATTTATATGTATGAGAAAATTGATTGCATTCAAATTCAATTTGAGATTTGGTTTTACTAGTTTCACAATGGAACAATCAGCAAATTAAAAAAATTGCCTCGTTTGGCTATTTAATTTTGTTTTAAAAAATAACTGTATATTAGCCACGGTTAGCATGTGCCTAAATAAGGATATCATTTTTTTATAGAAATTAGCTACCGTCATCATTCAAGTGGCTAATTAATTATAAACGTGGCAAAATAAATGCTACCACATTCATAGATAGTGGCTATATAAAAAAAATGTAGCTAAAATTTTGCAACGCAATGATTAGCCACAATCATTAAAAGTGTGGTTGTTTTATTTAGCCACTTTTTTGCACCTATTAGCCACGTTTATAAATGTGGCTAAACACTAATTTTTTTGAAGTGAACATTAAAAAAGAAACAATTGAAAAAAAATCGAGACTATTCAAATTTATTCAAATCATGACATTTTAGAAAAGATATGTTTTTCTCATACAGTGAACAATCTTAATATGTATTTATAATCTTTTAATTCTTTTTAAATATTTTATGCAAATAGGGCTGCAATGATATCACGAGTTAAACGAAGTTGGGGTTCGCGATCTGGATTGGATCGGTTTTGGAAACAAAAATTATCTGATTCAATTCCTTCGGTTTGATCGTATAATCATCCATTCGGTTTGGATTTTTTTCAAATCCGATCCAATCCAATCCAATCCAATTTTTTTCGGTTTGGATTGGATCGGTTTTTGATTTTTTGAAAATCCTAAAATTTATTTCATAATTATTGTGCAAATAACTTCTTTGGTATGTATTGGCTTCGTATTTTTTTTTTTTTTTGAAATACAAAAGCATTAGTAAACTATAATATAGCTTTTTTTGGGCAATGAGACATGAAACTCTACAAAGATAAAATTTTGTTGAGGAGATGTGACTAGATTTTTTCTTTGGTTTAGTTGATAGGTTAAGGATTTAGAAATTTTTAGACTATGATTATGGAAAGACTCAAGTAGGTAGAGGAGAATTAATATATTGGATCGATTTGGATCGGATCGGTTTTCATTAACCCATCCAAAAACCGATCCAATCCAATTAAAATTTGCGATTTTTTTCGATTTTCGGTTTATTCAATTTTCGGTTTGGTTAACGCAGTTTGAATCGGTTTGGATCAGTTAATGCACTCCTAAAACGAAGTAATATTTTTTATAATGTTTATTATGTCTGAAATATTTTTTTTTTAAGTTTTAAGAAGGATCTCAAAGGATTAAGGGAAAAGATTATTCATCAATAAAATCCTCACATCATTTCTCTTTTAAGGATTTTCGAAGGAATTATATATCACTCATTAATAAAACCCTCACATCGATGAGGTAGGGTTTGAACCAATGTCCTCTTGGTATATGGACCAAACCTTTAGCAAATTACCCTAAGAAAATAAATCTTTTTGTTTCTAAAAAAATGAACATTGCAGATATTGTAAGACCAGAAAAAGGACACGTAGTAAGAGATGCCTATATTCATGAGGTCCAACTAGGTAGGAGCAGCATTCGCAGAGGCCTTCTTCCTCGACAGAGATGAATTCGATGGTGCGGTGGAACCTCCCACATGAAGGGTGGATCAAGTTAAACTCTGATGGAGCTTCAAGGGCGAGTGAGTGATAAGGTAGATGTTGAGACAGTTTTCTAAGGAACCAGGAAGGCAATACTTATATCCATTTGTTGATGGAGTTTTCGGAATTTTAACCTCCATAAAAATATTTTATGGAGCTTCAAGGGAAAGTGAGTCATAAGGTAGATGTTGCGGCAGTCTTCTAAGGAAGAAGAAGAAGAGGAAGAAGAAGAGGAAGAGGAGAAGAAGAAGGGAGAAGGAGAATGAGAAGAAGAAGGAGAAGAAGGAGGAGGAGGAGGAGGAGAAGAAGAAGAAGAATAGGAGGAGGAGAATGAGAAGAAGAAAGAGAAGAAGGAGGAGGAGAAGAAGAAGAAGGAGAAGAAGAAGGAGGAGCAGAAAAAGCAGTAGAAGTAGGACAAGGAATAGAAGGAGTAGAAGTAGGAGAAGGAGGAGGAGGAGGAGGAGGAGCAGGAGGAGAAGTAGGAGTAGGAGCAGGAAAAGAAGTAGAAGTAGGACAAGGAAGAGGAGAAGGAGAAGAAGAAGGAGAAGAAGAAGAAGAAGGAGAATAAGATAGGCGAGTAAGTGATAAGGTAGATGTTGCGGCAGTCTTCTAAGGAACCAGGAAGAAGAAGTCTACTTGTTTCAATTCATTTTTCTTCAGTTCCATTCATGAAGAACATTAATGCTACAATTTCAAGCATAGGTGTTTTCATGTTAAAACTAGTGTTTTATCATTGAACTTTTATTAAATCGTATTTCGTATCCTCTTCATGGTATTATAACCAGCCAAGAATACTGCTCAGCATTCGGCATATACATAAGCATCAACAGATAGGGTTTTCACAAGCTTGCACTGATAAACCACACAAGGAAAATATATATTATAAAAGAGCAAGTTGGTCTTAAATAACCAAACTTACCAAATGTTCATCCAAAGCCAAATCAACAGCAACAACGGCGACATATACATATAAATATACCCCACAGTAACTGGAGTAAATAGAGACACCACAAACTTAAACTTCGGAAACAGTACCAACCATAACATATGAAGAGACCATCACCAAGACTACACTCCATATACTGGAGTAAAATACTAAGAAACCATCACCAATACTACACTCCATATACTGGAGTGAACAACAACAACAAGATAACAATGTCTAGGAAAGAAAAGTTGAAAATTGCAGCAGTTCAGAACATCCACTTTTCTTCACAGCAACAAGGCTTCACGTATACTGAGCATGAACTCGAACCCTGTTGCGCAGCCACCAATCCTTGGCTTCATCTTGATCAAAAATTCCCCGGCTACAGACAGAGTTGACAAAGAGTCAAATCAAAACCCACTAATCTTCTAAATGAAATTTTAAATGAAATTTGGCAACATGTTACATGCAATCTAGGATTTCACCATATTCCTAATTTCACCAAAGAACATGCTCCTACGACCATCTAATTCTGAAGGAAAAAACAATAAGGAACATATGTTTTAGATATGCATTTTTATATTACCTGAATTTGATACGGCGAATTTCCCCAGTTCCATTAGCTGACCTCTTCACAGTGATTAACACTCCAGGATCGTCCTGCACAACCCATTCAGCATCCATGTCATTGTCAGTAGGGTTGTTAGCCCTTGCTATCCCTCCATGGAAATACCCCACATTCCCAGCGGGTGCATAGAAATTCCCCGGAGTCGAACCCATGTTCAGCATTGAAGCCATTGGGCTATCTTGTGCAGATTCCCCCGAGTTCTGTTCAAAGGCAATAGTAATGTACATGAATGAATCTTGAGAATCCAATAGAGAGCTCTTATTTTTATGTCAACCTCTTCTCACGATATAGTGATAAACATATATTTAAGTATCATGAAAAATAACAAGGTCGATGAAATAGAGTCTTAACTCATAACAACATCATATTGTGTGTAAAAGTTGTAGATTACCTCATCACCATCGTCATCATCATCATCAGACCTTGCAGGAGTGTTGAAAACATGTTGATTAAAAGTCTGGACATTATGAAGCTCCCTGATCCTGTCGTAATTCTCAGCCCACCACCTCTGGGCTTTCGACTTATCAAACATGTCTCGGCTTCAAATTTAAATGCAAAGTATTGTAAGTCTTTTTTGTTGGGTTAAATTTTAATGAGATAAAAAAAATAGAAAATATGAAATAGAAATGTGAAGTGTTTTCTGGTGAAGAGTCATGTCCCTAGGAATTTGTTAGTGGACAATTATTATGCTTAGAGTTTGGTGAAGAGTTGTGTTGTTTGGAGTCTTTAAGCTTTTGTATGTTGGCCTATAAATAGGTCCTTTGTATTTCATATCATATATAGCCAGAGAAAAAGAATATTAAGGCTTGAAAGATACAGTAATTCAAAAGAGGTATATTCAGAGACTTGTTTGTGTGTTTGAGTGTTTGTGAGAAACACCAGTAGAGGACCTGTGAATTACATTTTTCAACAACTAAAATTCTCATATGTATATATATTGGGAAAAACTATTATCATGTTACATGAGCTAAGTTTTCTCTCCTACACATCCTTAAATAACTGTGCCACTTTTTCTTTTATTTTTTCCGGTGGTGGAGCCCACAAATTTATCTCTATGACATGAGATAACTATCTCCTTTAACACGAGATTAATAAAACCCATATATATTTTGTATAATATGAAGGCCTCTAAGGTACTACATATTTTTATCAAAACTTGGGACATATTATACATACCAGAAGCGAATCCTTTTGAGATCATTGCCACCAGTAGGAAGAGACACAAAGGTGATGTCAACACCTGGCTCCATCTGTGCTATCCACTCGTTGGAACCAGTCATGTCCACCAACGCTACACTACCAGCTGGTGGTTGAGGTTGACGCCTTCCAGGGGTGGTGTTACCAATTGGGTGATTGGGGTTTGTGTAGTCAAAAGGAGGGGTTGAACTTGCGCTTCCACCACCAATGTAGCCGTATGGAACCCCCTCTTCAGAAGCGGTGTCATACTTGATGCTCTTTGCGGTGCCAGCTTTGCTTTGCTTTCCTGAAAGCTTCAGCGCCAGATCCTTAATCTGCATATGTAGAATAAAAATTCAAATTAGCATCAATGCATTTAAAAAATTTAATCATGTACCATACAATTGAAGGGCCGGCTTGGTTCAGCGGTAAGCTTGCTTGCCGTGGTGTGTCAGGTCGCGGGTTCGAATCAGTCTCGCTGCAAAAAGCAGGGCAAAGACTGCCTAGAGTATTCCCTTTCCCCAGACACTCACGAAGTGGGTATTTGAACTGGGTCGGCCCTTTTTTAATCATGTACCATACAATTAATACATACCATGGAGTCTTAAGGTTTCAGGCTGATGTCATTTTCAAAGGATCATACAATAATACCTTTACAGCTGGGCTAGTGGAGAATGTACTTGGTAGAGAATACATGCAAGTGGATGACAACAACATCCCTGAACGTGAAAGTCTATATATATATATCCTACTATCAACTATGTACCCCCAATGGAAAGCATTTTCTATTTGTAGAAATCTCCAGTGATATCTATCTATCCAAATATTACTTGTCCAATTTTCCACATAATTTAGAAACATTTGATTCGAAATAGTTAGGAGAGGCATCATAAGGAAGATGGAAGAAGGAGGTAAACTAATAAGGAAATATAAAGGGAGCAAAATAGAGAGGCTCATGGTTAGTGGAGTAATGGTGTAAAAACAAATAGTTGCTTATAAATATAAACATGCTTGATGCTTCTACCATAAATGCATTCCATACCTGGCCACACCAACTATATACTTTCCTGCCATACTAAATCATATAATTTACATCGACACATAATAGAAAACTTTTGAAAAACAGTATAATGATGGTAAGTGAATAATCTCATGTGCAATTATAAGTGGCTAAAAAGAGAATAGTAAGAACCTACTTGACAAGTTGGTTCCCTAATTTATAATTATAACTATAGAAAGAACAAAGGTAGGACCGGCTTGATTGGTTGATCATGCATGATGGTCACGTCAGGTCAGAACCATGGGAGGAAGTGGACCAATCCAATCCATGAGAGGAAGTGGACCATCCTTGTAGACAAAAAAGTGGACACAACACAACACACATAGAGTTACGTCATCCTAAACCAAAACAATCCCCGCCTAGATAACAAGTGCATCCGTATGATGTATATTTTATATAAAAAAACATCATATGAGTGTGTGTATGTAGGCTATATGTAGGTCTACGTGGAGGCTAAAGATTCCAAGTGTGGACCCCACTGGGTTTGATTTTGTTTGTTTTAACCAATATGGAAAAAGAAGCTGAAAAAAGCAATGTTTGTAAATGGAGAGAGAGAGAGAGAAAGAGAGGGCATTAACGACCTGCGAAGTCAGACCCTTGACGGCTTCTTTTGTGTTCGGCGTGCCATTCTCACGGGCATCTTCATTCCTATCAACGACGGTTGGCTTGGCACACGGGATCATGCACTGAAACATCTTCGTTCCAAAGTTCTTATTTTGCACAAAAACAACAAAAACAAACAAACATTTATGGTTAGATTCCAGAGAATGAAAGAGTGTCTGTCAACAGTTGAGAATGGGAATGACATATAGAGAAGAAAATAACCATATCAATATATGTCATTGGTTCTGAATGGATAATAGAACGAAATAAAAATAATAATAATAAAATTCATTGAAGGATGAAGTTAAGGTTATCATCACTTTCATTGAATGAAACAGTGACAGGAAATAGCCATTTACGGTAAACAAAAGCAATGGTTAGGTTAGCAGGTAAAGCACCGAAATTAATAAAGACCACACAGATGCAGCAATTGAGTTATCTAATGCTCCAAAAAACAACATCTTTCAGTTGAAACAAAATGGTCCTAAGATAAAATAAAATAAAAAACAAAAAGGAAAAGCAATCTTCGATGAGGCTCGGGATCAGAGCATGATCAAAAGCCAACGATCTGAAAAAACCCAAAAGAAGGAAGAAGAGAACAGAAAACTAAAAAAAGAAAGTGGTCAATAAATAAAAGTAGATAAAGGAACAAAATGGAGGCAATAGCAAAGCTCTTCTTATTGTGTAAGAAGAATGATGCTACTCCTTATAGGTTCGCTTTATCGTACAAAAAATCGAAAATGAAAGCGTGTCACAGCCGAAGTTTTCTGACACACTCGGCAGAATCATCCACGCACCCACCAACCCGTCTAATCCACTCTGATTCTCTTTTTATCTTTTTGGATAAATCAAAATCCAAAAAGCCACTCACTCACCCATCAGTCACTGACCATGGTGTGAGAAATAAATTAAAAGACTGAGAGAGAAACTGAGTGTTATTAAAACATTTAAAACAAAGAAAACAGGGTTTCGAGATTGAAAAAAAAGAATAATAAATAAACCGGATTAAATAAAATCAAAATAAAAAATCAATGTCGGAAGATGAAAGCTGTGTGGGAAGGGGGCAAGGAGACACATGCAGATTTAGAAAGAAAGGGATTGATTGTAATAAAAAAGAAGAAGAAGAACAACTATGAATGATGGAGACATGCGGTATATTACTATAGTTTCTATTACTACTCGAAAAGGACTTACCAGACACTACAGTCACAAACTAGTTTTTCACTCTTGTTGTGCTCTCAATTGATGCCTATGCTCCTCTTTTTATAGACCTCCAAATCTCACCAAACCCTCATCCTCGATCATGAAAAACGCAAACTCACGTTTTCTTTCAGTTCTCTTAGGCCCACACCCTGTCCCACCTTAATTGTCACTAGAAAAAAATGAGCTATGTTTGGGGGTTTCTGAAAAAGAATGAGCTAAACCCTTGTCCTTATTTGCTTTCGAGTGAAACCCCGCTCCGAATGACAAACCAGACTGCAAATACTTCCAATCTGATATCCTTAATTCTTAAGTTTAATGAAAAAAAAAAAAAAAAAGATGCAAACGCAATCCAACGCTTGCTCTGTCATGTTACAAGCAGCAAAAAAATGATACGATTCATAATTTTACATCCCTATGAAAACCCTCAAACTCAGCCACATTGTAAATGCCATAAAAAGACAAAATACTCTGCTCGGAAACAGAGGGAGAAAGAGAAAGAGAGAGAGAGAATGGAGGTGCGCTTACGATAATAAAAGACCGTATTTTTGACATTTGAAGCGAGAAATATACGAAATATACGGTTACGGACAAGACAAGGATAGCGAGGCAGCGTTTTGAGGTTGTGGTACTTTAACTCCAAGGGGTAGTGTGGGGTTGACGGCGTGAGGTTAGAGTGTGACTAAAATTGTTTGGACAATATAAAAGAAGTGGACCTGGGGCCACAAGTTGTCAGGTTTTTATTTTATATCCAATGCAAGGGAGATTTTCATACGTGGTACATTGTTAGGGATTTGATGAATTTCAGGTACAGTTCGATGGTTAGGATTGGTTCAGGTGAATGCACTTTTTGACAGAATTGAATTTGGAAATCGAAACTTCTCATCCAGCTTGTGTTTTGCGAGAGAATTTATAGTGGACTCGAGCACCATTTTTTAGGTGGTCTTTTAGTGTAAATAGAAGAATAAAATTGGAAAAAAAAATAACAGGGGTAAAAAGGGAAAGAAAAAATTAGTGTTGTGAGAGGGAGCACCAAATCATTGGGTGGTCCTGGAGCATAATAAATATTTCCGTGTTTTGCTGCTTGTTATGATGTCATCTATGAAATACCGACACTTCAAAAATTCTGACGTGTCGTGTCCAACACTCCCCGACACTCCAACACACGTTATAGAAATTCAAAAAAAGGTTTAAAGGTTACGTTGCGTTGAGTTTTTAGTTCCAACTATTAGATTCGTTGGATTACTATTACTATTTTATTGAGTTTAATATAAATATTTAGGATATCTTATATTTTCTTGCAAAATTTATGAATATTATAAGTTTAGATTCATTTTTTATTAAATTATTGAATATTAAATATAATATACACCACATAAATTAAAAATATTATTTAATATCAAAACGTGTCCTAACGTGACGAAATTTAACTTTTTTTAAAATTAACGTATCGGAGTGTCGTGTCATATCATATCACGTGTCTCGTATAAGTATCGGTGCTACATATGATGTCATCCTTGGATTTTAATTGTGATACAGATCAGAAATTCTTGCAATCACATGATATTCTTCGTGATTCTTCTCCCTGATTCCATGCATGGATGCACAGATAATTTTAAAGAAAGAAATTGCCAATATTATCAACCGTTTCTCTTTACACTTGATTTAAGTTATTAGAATCAATTTATACCATCATAATAAAAAGGGGAAGGTTATAGTTACAACTTTTTTTTTTACAACCTCTTGCAACCATAGCTTATCACTGTTGATTTCCGCCAATCAACGGTTATCATTTTAGCAAATTAAACTCATTAATTAATTATTAATTCACAATAAATGATAACCGTTGATTGACGGAAATCAACGGTGATAAGATATGGTTGTAAGAGGTTGTAAAAAAAAAGATTGTAACTATAACCTTCCTCTAATAAAAATATTTGGGTTATTTATCTGATTAACAAATGTTGGATTCGTTAAATGACAACCATAATTATAACGATCTTAGGGTAGAGAAATTTTTGTCCTATAAATTCCGAAACGTTTAGTTTAAATTTTGGATACTTCACAAATTAAACTGCCATCGTGAAAATCAATTTATACCATAACTAGTGCAGTACCCATATGATGCACGGAGGAAAAAGATCAAAAAATTTGTCGCGTCTGTTGTTTGTTTTTCACTAATCAAATAGAAAATTCAAATTTGAAACGTTTCTAAAAGCCGAAAAAATTAAAGTGTTTTGTATTGTGAACACAAAGTGGATATTTTTAATTTATAAATTAACTATTTTACATGTTTAACCTTTTTTTATACTCTATTTAATCAAGTTTCAATAAACATAATCATCCATATTATTAATAGTCTTTAACATTTTCCAATGTAGAAAGCAATGGTGTTAAATTGCTAATAATTCATATTATTAATAGCCGTATCAATTTCCAATGTAAAAAGTAGTGGTGCTAATAATCTATATTATTAATAGTCTTAAATATATCCAATGCAGAAAGTATAGAAATTTTTAAATAATTTTAATTTTAAAAATACCAATAGTTTAATACAGTATTTTATTCACTAATAATCTTTTATTATACTTAATTAAAATATTAAAGAAGTTAAAAATAATATATTATGCTTGATTTATATTTTAAAGTCATACATAATTTAAAAAATAAAATAAATAAAATTATAATTTGAAAACAAATTAAAAATATTTTTTACCTTTTTTTTCAATTATTTTAACCAATTTGTTTCGAAGTTCATAGAATTAACTACTAAAACTTTCTTTATTAAAATGGGCTCCGTCAATTAAAATAACGATTATGCATAGAAAAAGCTCCCAAAAAAAATTGTATTTTTAGATGAGAATGTAATAGTCAAAGTAAAAAAAAAAAAAAATTTATTAAAGTGAAATAATTTCCATTGTACAATTATAAAAGTAATTTCTGCCCACGTTCTTTCTTTTATTATATTTTTAATTTTTTTTATCACATATTTTAATATTTATCTAACGGATTTGCGTTATAGGAGTTTAAGCGTTCTGTTACGTATTACCTTTTCATGTGGATGTGGATTTTAATCAAGTAAAATTAGAGAATCCTAATTGATAAGATAAAACTTGCGGCGTGTAGAAAATTTGGCTCAAAGTATTAGATGAATATTATGGCCACATAGACAAAACCCACTAAAGGCACCAGGCTTATGTTATCAAAAAAAAGGCACCAGGCTTATTTGGACATATAATAAAAGAGCATATGTTTTTTTTTTTTTTTGGAAATATTTGACTATTAGCCTTATGTAATATTTCTTTATAAAATGAATTTTAAGGTCCTTGTCAACCGATTGGAATTAACCTCTTATTTGAACTCTGACATTTGTCCATATCAAAAGCATTCTTTCAGAATGCTTTTGTGAAAGGTCAAATAATATTTGATGATATAGTGATGATGTTGACCATAATATTTGATGATATAGTGATGATGTTGACCATGGACAAATGTTATGCGTTTAGTTATCATCTATGATAATTCATATATAGAAGTTGCTATATTTCACAACACATGCAATGTAGAGACTTCTCTCTCAACTAATTATTATGTAGAGTAAAAAAAATCTTATCATATTTTATACTTCATTCAACATACAACAAATTACAAAATAATATGAAGTTTTCAAAAGGGGCATCATTAGTGTTTCTATTAACATGCCATGGATATGGCCATTCTCTTCTACTATGATATTGTCTCCCCTTAAAACCAAAATGAATATTGGCCATCAAATTTCTTTTTAGTCCCCTTATTCCAACATCAGAGATGCATTTGAATTTAATCTTTTCATGACTTCTCCAATAGTGCCACTACCAATAATCTTGGAGCAAACTAAACCCTTTTGGTTTTTCCATGTCTTCAAAAACAACCAAAACATCTTTCTCTTAATCTGTAGGAACTTGTCAAAGAATGATTTTCCTTTAGTATAGATTTAGATAAATATGTCATTTCTTATTTTTTATTTAAATTTCAAATTTAAATTATTTTTTAATCAACTATACTTTATTTATGATTTTAAATATATTTTTGTTTAATCTATAATTTTATATTAAATTCTGTTTCGAAAAATAGTTTTTAATTTTTAAAATAAAAAATAAAAACTTATTTGATAATGCCTGTTTTGTAGAAATAATTCTAAAATTTATAACTATTTTTTAATTTTTAGAATTTTGAGGATATATCTAAGTCAGAAATTAAAATTATTTTTGTAGTAATTTATTTTCATAACCAGCAAATGAAATGCAGACTCAAATAAAATAAAGGCATTATATAATATTTGGTCCCACAATTTAAAATCAAAACAAAACTTTGTGCGATGGAGTTTGTATTTCATATGTTCCAAGATGGAACACAATTTAAACATGGTATGCTCAAGAAGATCCTTAAAAATTATATAATATTTTCAATGTTGCAGCCCCTGGGATTCAAACTCAAATCCCTTGAGGATTCCTATTCCCAGCTTACCACTGGGCTGTATTTGTTTGAAGGTTATTATGTACCATTTAATATATATTATTTCATTTATTATAATTATTTCAAAATTGCATCTAATGAGAATCGAACCTTTGTTGTGAAGATATAAATTATAGTATTTACGAATGAGAAAGGTTATACTTATTACTTAATTTTTTTACTACTTGTTACTACTAAATCTTAACCGTTGATTTTCGTCAATCTAACGGTTATAATTTATTACAAATTAATAATTAATAAATATGATCCCATAAATTACAACCGTTAGATTGACGGAAATCAACGGTTACGATTTGGTAGTAACAAGTAGTAAGAAAATTAGGTACTAAGCATAACCTTTCCCTTTACCACTAGGCTATATTTAATTCTTGATTTACTTGCACAATTTAAAATATTTATTATATAATTAAATATAAAATATAAATTTATATACATATCCGGTTCATGCGGTTGAACCAGTGACCCACTGACCCGGTACCCCGACCCGACTATGTCGATCACATGTCCGCGTTTAATAACATTGGTTAAAAGTGCTGGAAAATATGAGATTTAATATGGAGAGGGCAAGGAAATCGAACAAGGTGGATGAGAAGGGGTTTTTGCTTACAGAAGAATGCTTCATTTTCTAAGGATGAGTTGGAAAATAAAAGAAAATTAAATTTTGCTATCCTATTCTATTGATTTCTAACCCAAACCTCCCATTGGATAAGTTATTAAGCTTTGAACAGGATAAAATGACTCAACCTAGACTAACCAAACAATGGATAGGAATATGATAAGATAAATTATCCTATCCTAATCTCTTATCGCTGCACCAAACGAGCCCAAAGGTCACACCCATGACCACTTTCTTCCTCATGCACGATGCTTTGGCCTCGACCTTGACGTCATAGGTAGCTTCCCAACTCTAGAATTTTCTTTTGGAGATAATATTGTGCTAGAATATGCGTAATATGTTTAAATGAGATTGAGGAAGAAGATGATGATGAAACAAAAGAAACAGAGTGTTCAACTAAGCCCAGAATATTCTACTCTCACTTTTCTGCATTGGAAATGAAGTTTAGTAATTGGCCCATATATATTTTTTAATATTGTCCAAAATTATTAATTGTAACCATATTATAACTTTAAAGTTTTCTTTTGCTCTCAATCTCTCTCACCCAAGGAATTTAGGGTCCATAGTCTTTCCGTACACGCTTTTTTTGTTGGTCAAAATGCTGCTTCTTGTTTTTCTTTCCCTTCAGTTCAGTTTTAAGGCGCGTTTTCTGTTGTAAGTTTGATTTTATGTCTCTTCTCTCTTTAAAATTTATGATTTTTAAATTTTCAAATATAATTTATTGGAGATTGTTAATTGGTTTAGATATTAGGAGTTTAGATATTGGAGATTGTTAGGATCTTAGAGATTCTGTTTGTAATTATAGATAATATTTGTTTAGGAGTTTAGATATTGGAGATTGTTAGGATCTTAGAGATTCTGTTTGTAATTAGGAGTTTAGATATTGGAGATTGTTAGGATCTTAGAGATTCTGTTTGTAAGAGTACGTAGCCTTTGTATTGGTTTGCCTATTTAAAGGCTTCTTTTGAATATAATAGTAACACAATCAAAATACCAAGTTTATTTTGGTATCAAAGCATTCCTGATAAACCACGTTTTCCGCAAAGTTTGTGTAGACAAGTGTGAAAGCTAGCCCTACGAGTATGGCCAGAGAAGGAGCCAGCAAGTTGAAGCCGTCGGACCCGGCGTCCCCGTATCACCTGGCAAACTCAAATAGCCCAGGCATTTTGCTTACAACTGTATTGCTGCGCGGAGAGGCCAACTACGAAAATTGGGCTAAGCTCATGAAAAACGCACTTAAGGCCAAAAATAAGTTGGGATTCATAACCGGAGTCGTGAAGAAACCAGACGAGGAAGACGCAGAAGAATGGCGAGCTTGGGAGATGTGTAACTCGATGATCAATGGCTGGATACACAACACCATTGACCCAAAGCTCCAACCATTCATCAAATGCTTTGATGAGGTGAAGGATCTTTGGGACGACCTAAAAGAAAGGTATGCTGTGGAAAATTTCTCCCGTCAGTACCAGCTCAAAACGAGTTTGGCTAATATAAAACAACTTGGCAGCAGTGTGGGAGAATACTACACAAAGCTACGAGGAATATGGGACGAGCTTGAAGGGAGCAAAGCTCGCAAGGCGTGTGCATGTGGAGATAAATGTGCATACGCGAAGGAGACTGAAGAAGAGAGGGAACATGACCGAGTCTACCAATTTCTTATGGGTTTGGACGAAACCATATTTGGCAACTTACGGTCACAAATATTGAATAGCTCGCCCCTGCCTTCTGTGAACAAAGTGTATGCCACGGTTACGCAAGAAGAAACTCACCGTAACATAGCGCGTAATCAAGAAGAAAGAGCAAACGTGGTGGGCTATGCATCGCGTGTTGAATCCAAGGAGAAGATGGAGAAAACAGTGCAACGTGTGCCCTTTGAGAAACAGACTGAACGACAACGTGTTCCATTTGAGAAACAGACTGAACGGTTCCCATGTCCTCACTGTGGAAAAACTAACCACGATCCTTCCAAGTGCTGGAATATCATTGGATTCCCACCAAATAGAACCGGTGGACGAGGGCGAGGAAGAGGACGTTCGGGGGGACGTTATATGCAGGAGCATGCGCATGCAGCGGTGACTTGGGATAACAACCAACGTGTGATGTCTCAGCCATCTGACACCCCGCAGCAGGTCACTACAAACTCGATGCTGACACCAGAAATTGTCAACAAGTTGATGGCACTGATCGATCAACCACGGTCATCAAGTGAAAAACTCTCTGGTAAGAATACTCATATCCAATGGCTTGTGGACAGTGGAGCCTCTCGTCACATGACAGGGTCCTTAGACCTTTTACAAAAAATCACAAATATTCAACCTTTGTGTGTAACCTTGCCAAACGGATCTGTCACGTGTGCAAAAAAGGAAGGAACTGTTGTACTTGATGGACAATTAGATCTGGAAAATGTGTTATATGTGCCTCAATTGAGATGTAACCTGATTTCCGTCTCGCAATTGTTGAAACACAACAGAAATATAGTGACGTTTACTGATAAAAGTTGTTCTTTGCAGGACCTAATGCTGAAGAGGGAGATTGGTTTGGGTGAACTTAGTGATGGAGTATATGTGTTTCAGTCCACGCGTGCTTCAGCTTCAACAGTTCGAGCAGGAAAATCTGTGGAGTTGTGGCATAACAGGCTAGGACACCCGTCATATCAAGCATTATCTTTGATTCCAGAATTTAATTTTGTTTTGAATAAAGATGTAATTAATAAGGCATGTGAAGTTTGTCAACGTGCCAAGCAAACTCGATCTGTGTTTCCTTTAAGCTATTCCCGAAGTAAGGATTGTTTTCATTTAGTGCATTGTGATACTTGGGGACCTTACAAGACTTCTTCTTTCTCGGGTGCTCATTATTTTTTAACTATTGTGGATGATTTTAGTAGGAGTTTGTGGGTATATATGATGGCAGACAAAAGTGAAACTTACGATCGAGTAAGTAAATTCCTGGCTATGGTAACTAATCAATTTGGTAAGAGTGTGAAAACAATACGTTCTGATAATGGGACGGAATTCAAATCCAATAAAATAATGAGGCTCCTTAGTGAGAAAGGAATTTTGCAGCAAACCACGTGTGTCTATACACCACAGCAGAATGGTAGGGTAGAAAGGAGACATAGACATATACTTAATGTGGCAAGAGCATTGGTCTTTCATGCAGGTATGCCAGTTGAATTCTGGGAAGAAAGCATCCTCACTGCAGCGCATTTGATCAACAGAACACCCACAAAAATCCTTCAAGGAAAGTCACCTCATGAAGTACTAAATGGAGAAGCACCAGATTACAGTACCTTGCGCACATTTGGATGCTTGTGCTATGCTAACACCCGACCCAAACCTCATGACAAATTTGCCTCACGGTCACGACGTTGTGCCTTCATTGGGTATCCCACTGGACAAAAAGGTTGGAGATTGCTGGATTTGGAAACACAAGAACGATTTGTATCAAGGGATGTTACCTTTCAAGAAAATATATTCCCATTTCAAGCCAAACCAAGAGATGAGCCTGTGCCTAACTCACCTCCAGCACAACCCGCAATCGACAAGGAGACTATGGTGAGAGAACAACCTTCTGAACTTCCAATTCTTGAGGAACCAGTTTCGGAGGAAAGGGGGAGTGACTCTCGTTTGGAAAAAAGTCCTGATATAACAGCTTTCCAGCCTCCATTAGAAGATCGTCCGATTACAACGGAACATGTAGTGCAGCACTCCTCTCCTCAACGTCAACCACGTGCACGAAAGCCGCCCTCCTACCTGCAGGACTACGCGTGTCATATGGCTGAAACACATTCACCTCCCACCGTCCACACCAATCTCGCCTCAGGTATTCAGTATCCAATGAGTAATTATGTTAGTTTGAATAATTTTTCTGCGCAACATCGAGCTTTTGTTGCAGCCATCGATGCAGGTCAAGAACCGAAAAACTTTCGCGAAGCCATGAATGACTCACGATGGGTGGAGGCCATGAGATTAGAAATTAATGCATTGGAGGATAATGGCACTTGGCACATCTCTGAATTACCTCCAGGAAAACATGCTCTTCCAAGCAAATGGGTCTACAAAATTAAATATAAATCTGATGGAACTGTGGAACGTTATAAGGCACGACTAGTGATCGCCGGAAACCATCAAATTGCTGGAGAAGACTACAGCGAGACGTATGCACCCGTTGCGAAGATGGTGAGTGTTCGGACGCTGCTGTCAGTAGCAGCTGCTAAAAACTGGGACTTACACCAACTTGATGTGCACAACGCTTTCCTGAATGGCGATCTAAGCGAAGAAGTTTACATGCGATTTCCACCAGGTTTCAGCAATGGTTCAAACAATAAGGTATGTCGTCTTGACAAATCTCTCTACGGCTTGAAACAATCTCCGCGAAACTGGTTCTCCAAACTGAGCACATCCTTGACAACGTATGGTTTTGTCCAATCAAGAGCGGACTACACACTGTTTACACTTCAAAGAGGAGCCACTTTCTTGGCCCTTTTAGTGTACGTAGATGATATCATCTTGGCAGGGAATGACACACAAGCATGCAGTGACGTGAAAGCCTATCTCAATCGGTGCTTCAAAATCAAAGATCTGGGACACTTGAAATACTTCTTGGGTATCGAAATTGCCCGTAGCAAGAAGGGCTTGTTCTTATGTCAGCGAAAGTATGCTTTAGACATTATTTCTGAGGCAGGTCTTAGTGGATGCAAACCATCACATTCTCCTATCGAGCAAAATCATCGCCTGGCTTTGGAGGAAGGGCCAGCATGTGAGAACCCTGAACGATATAGGAGACTGATTGGGAAGTTAATTTACCTTACCATTACAAGGCCAGACTTGAGCTATGTGGTTCATATCCTCTCCCAATTTATGCAGCATCCTAAACAAGCACACTTCGAAGCAGTCATACGGGTCCTCAGGTACGTTAAACTAAATCCTGGACAGGGCCTCCTTTTGCGCTCAGATTGTGATCTTAAAATCCATGCATACTGCGACTCAGACTGGGCGTCGTGTCCCCTCACTCGAAGATCTCTTACCGGCTTCTTTATTATGTTGGGAAGTTCACCAATCTCTTGGAAAACGAAGAAACAAGTAACTGTCTCTCGTTCATCAGCCGAAGCGGAGTACAGATCAATGGCAGCCGCTACCGCAGAACTAGTTTGGCTTAAATCCTTCCTTGCCGCCCTTGGTGTCTCTCACTCGACTCCTATGGAATTATTTTGTGATAATCAGGCAGCTTTACATATAGCTGCAAACCCAGTTTTCCATGAAAGAACGAAACATATTGAATTGGATTGTCATTTTGTGCGTGACCATATCATGGCAAATACCATAGTTACTGCTCATGTTCGTTCCTCTGCCCAGCTTGCAGATCTGTTCACCAAAGCCTTAGGACAGCGCACGTTCCTTGGATTTCTTCCCAAGTTGGGCATTTCATCCTTACATGCTCCAACTTGAGGGGGAGTATTGGAGATTGTTAATTGGTTTAGATATTAGGAGTTTAGATATTGGAGATTGTTAGGATCTTAGAGATTCTGTTTGTAATTATAGATAATATTTGTTTAGGAGTTTAGATATTGGAGATTGTTAGGATCTTAGAGATTCTGTTTGTAATTAGGAGTTTAGATATTGGAGATTGTTAGGATCTTAGAGATTCTGTTTGTAAGAGTACGTAGCCTTTGTATTGGTTTGCCTATTTAAAGGCTTCTTTTGAATATAATAGTAACACAATCAAAATACCAAGTTTATTTTAATTAATCTAAAGCTTTAATTAACAATGTTTCGAAGAAAATATAAATTCATCATACACTATTTAACACCAAAAAGAGGAAAAACACATGCAGCAATTTTTTTTTTCTTTTTATATTTCTTTTTAGCATCAGAGAGAAGTAGAACTAAGCCGTCAAATTAAATTCATTTAATCTCAAGATGCTTGAAATAACATTGCTAGCTTCTACCTATTGAACTAATTGACTCTTTTTAATTTTTTCCTTTTCTCTTTATAACCATTCGATGTCAAAGTTTGATTGTAATGGTTTTTCAATTTACACTTCATTGTTATTGTAGGCATATCACGTCCAACAAAATGCAATTAAACT
Source organism: Gastrolobium villosum (assembly GCA_032173675.1). Lineage (NCBI taxonomy): Eukaryota > Viridiplantae > Streptophyta > Magnoliopsida > Fabales > Fabaceae > Gastrolobium > Gastrolobium villosum. The sequence goes on along the minus strand of JAVKPL010010370.1, from coordinate 116,524 downwards.
AAGGGTAAAGATTTATTCGGTGAGATAAGTTATCTCCGGTGAGTTCAAAACGACGTCATTTTGGTATGAGAATCAAGGTATTTTTGTAATTATAATATATTGCAGGATTATATTAGTTATTATCATTATAATTTTTAAATATTATAATCCAAAACGACCCGCGTCGGTTACCTAGTATTGGCAGGTGAGTCTCCCAGCGAGGATTTTCTGCATACACGATATCTCGAACTCGAATCCTTGCTTAAGCGAACCCAAGTACCTTACCACTTGAGCCAACCCCCGTTGGTACACTGTCGTTCCTCAAATCCCATGTATTCTCGCTTTTTCACCATTACCTCATTTATTTATTTTTATTTAATACGGCTACATTATAATTAAAAGTGAAAAAACAAAAAAAAAACAAATGAATTGAATTCAATAGAATAATTCCACCATAATTATGGTGGAATTATTCTATTGAATTCAATTCATTTGTTTTTGTTTTTTTTTTCACTTTTATAGATAGATAGATATATTGTGGTGGATTGTTCATTCTGGATATGCTTGGTTGCACAATACATTACTCAAACAAGTTGTTCTTTTTTATGGGTAGCAAGTTGAGACTATAATCAAGTTGTTTTTTTTGAATTTGCAAAGAATAGCTCATCTTGCCAAGAGGATGGTTGAAAAGAAAAAACACATTGTGTATCCTTTGGTTTATTTACTTGTAAAGTTATCATTAACTTTGCCTGTAGCAACTGCATCTGTGGAAAGAACATTTTCAACTATGAAATACATTAAGACTGCACTTCGTAATCGGATGGGGGATGAATGATTGAATAATTGTTTAGTGTCATATATTGAAAAATATGTATTTGATAGCATTAATAATGAGGCAATTATGATGGAATTCCAAAAAATAAGTCCTAGAAGAATGATATTGTAATTATTTTTACTGTAATATACTTTTGTTATTAAAATATATGCACTTGAACTTCTTAGTGTTCACCCTTCATCAATTTTCTGGATCCGCCACCCTATCTTGCATGTTAATTAAGCGTTTAAACTTTAGAGGCTTCCATGTGTAATAAGTTTACCGTGTTAAACTAACTAGTAGCTTACTTTAAAACCTAGGGAGATGACTAGTCTGATCGGATCATCGGATTATTCTAAACATGATGAGTTGTGTGCTTTTCGATCGTAGAAAAAATTATAAAAAGTTTATCACTGTCTTCATCAATTGCACAAGTTTCTTTGACATAAAACCACGTACGTGCATGAAGTTTATTCGACTAAAGGAAATACAGACTAGTAACGTTACTTTTCCAATTCATACTTTTCAACTTAATTTGAAACGATGATGCTAACTAAGATTCTAGACTTTTTAGATTATAGCGCGAGACCAATTTTGTTTTATGCGAAGACCTCACAAAATCCGCAGACATTTGCGATTTATGAGCTGAACTTTCGTTGTAATTCCATTCTTGGGTTCCTTTATTTTGATAGGACTGATAAAACCATAATTAATCATAGGGTTTATCATTAATAATTTAATATGATCAGAAAAAATTTTCTACACTCGCAACATTTTGTGGGGCCCACAGCAAAAAAAAAAAAAATTGGCACGCAAAACGAATCTCTATAACATAACACAAACACTTTTCCTACAACATAACTCTTATAAAACCCATAATCATAAATAATCTTTGTGTCAGGTCGATTTATTTAAGGGAAATGAATATGTAATGTTACAGAAAAAAAAAATAACATTCCTGCAGACACAACATCGAAGAGAGAGAAAGTCTGATGAGTGGGAAGAAAAAAAAAATCGTGGGCCCTACATTCTTGTTGTGTGTGCAGGACTGAACAGTGACTTTCCTATTACATTATAGATATATAACCCTTTATTTAATTATACGCATTTCAGGTCTCAGTTCTTTTTTTGTTTTAATCTAATGTATTTTAATATTGAAAATGTTTGAAACTTTTTCAACATGTGGGCTTCATTAATTAATTATATTTTAGTATTTCAAAATATTTGAATTAACAATATTTTAATTTGATTAATTATTTGACTAAATTCATTGTGATCATGTTGAGTTTTTGGACCGATGGCATGATTGGGTCTAGTTAAGTAGCAATGTAAGCTTGTATGCGTGACCCTGGTTTTCACGATGAATGACCCAATGGATATAAACTCTTCTAAGTAGAGGTTTCTGCCTAGGTTTCCTCTCTAGACTATTATGTTGGAACTATTGGATTTATGTGGAAGCGGTTTAGGACCTAGTATATTGATATGCTTACCGAGTCATCCTCGTTTCACGATTATCTCTTGGTGCGCAGATCTCGTGTAGAATCTTTCTTTGTATGATTCCTCTTCACGAACTGCTCATCTCAGCGCCGCAGCACGAACAACCTCCTTGAAGCTGGACTGTGGCAGATCTTCCAAACTATCTCTCGAGGAGGAAGGTGAAGTGTATGGGCACCAATCAGACATGAGTTTATCTCTTTCTCTCAAATGACTTAGGAGGCTGATGATTTAAGTATTTATATGAGTTCCAAAAAACCATAAGTCATTGGACTTTGGGTTTCCTGAGCTCTTCTCATACTAATAGCCCATTTGAGATTTAGTAAAAGAGCAAACCCAACATATTCAGCATAGAGTTGGGACTGTTTGTGTTGTCTACACTACCATAACAAAGATTGCCAAAAATGATAGACAATAGAGAGGAAGATCTTAGTATCGAGTTTCCCCTTTTCCTCCCTTGTCTGTAATGGCCTAACAAGATACACATATATACTTTTTTTTTTTTTTATAACAACACATATATACTTATTTGATTCTATTATTGTTTAATATTTTATAACCATACACACATATTTGATTCTATTATTATATAATATTTTATAATCGTATACACCATCCAAAATTTTTAGATATTTATGGAAAAGAATGCGCAAATTAACATTACCCCTATTATCTACATGCACATAGCACCATGCCACCATCTCCGTCAACATCCCTTTTTCTTCCACTAGCTAATCACGTATTATTCCATTTTCATCGTATTATATTAAAATGTCTAGTCTACAATGAATTAATTAAATAAGCTAAAAGCATCCTAATAGTTATTTAATTATACTTAAATAAGTTCTTTGCTTTGCTTTACTACTAGAATTTGAATTATACCAGAACCTTATGTTTCTGAGGAGGGACTCCAAGCATTATATTTTGAAAAAATATCGTAACATTCCACCATGCTTTGCAGGCCCGGCGCCCATGATGACTGACTTTGCACTGGACTTTTAGTCGCCTTGAGTGAACACTGTAATGTGAGCGTCACCACCTACGCTGTTAGATTGCAACCAGGACATATAGTGGAAGGCTCTGATATATACGAACCTTGCGAGAGCCTCAACCCAAAAGCTATCCTATGAGATAGGAGAGCCCACGTCCATATAAACCATGTACCAGAACCTAAGGTTGGCAACCCGGCCCAACTCGAAAAAAATGAGTCGGGTTAGGGTTGACTCGAAAAAATGAGCCAGAAAACCCGACCCGACCCGAATCGGGTTAGGGTTGGCTAAAAAATATGGCTTGTGGGTTGGCTTGAAAAATTAGCTCGCGAGTTGGCTCGGAAATTGGCTCGCGGGTTGGTTCGAAAATTGCTAGTGGGTTGACTCATTTTCAGCCTATTTAAATGAATATGTAGTATTTATGCACCAGCTATGTGGCTTCCATCAACTTAAACAAAGAGTTGTAAAATGAGAAATAAAAGCAAAATATTCTAGTTTCGAATTTTTTTTACAACAAATTTGCACCAACATCAATAAACAATTAGAACCACTTGCTATCAAGTTAGTAAGATATTTAAACCAAACAGAATCAGCACACCCTAATAATATAAAATTGACAGGGATGACAACATGTGTGGATTTTGTCCATTTTTGCGTATTATATTTTGTATTTTTCATATATATATATATATATATATATATATATATATATATATATATATATATATATATATATATATATAAACTCAACCCGCGAGCTGGCTCATTTGACTCGTGGGTTGGCTCATTTTTTTTTAGATGGCTCGGGTCGGGTTGGCAGCTCATTTTTGCCAAACCAACCCGGCTCATTTCTTACGGGTTACGAGCCAACCCGACGGGTTGGCTTGTTTTTGGCACCCCTACCAAAACCTTATGTTTCTAGTGTGGACTCTAAGTCTCATACCTTAGAGTAGGATCATAACATTCACCACGGTGCGTAGCACCAAAATGTTACAATCATACTCCAAGATATGAGACTTGGAGTCCTACACCGGAAACATAAGATTCTAAAGTGGGGTTTATATTGACTTTGGGTAGCACTTATATGCTGAAATATACTACCTTTGATACATAATATAATTTATAGGGGAAAGTTATACTTATAACCTATTTTTGTTTACAATATTTTACAAGCATATCTTAACTGTTGATTTCTGTTAATCAACGGTTATCTTTCATTGCAAATTAAATATTAATTATTGAATTTAATTTTTGAAAATGATAATTATTGATTGACAGAAATCAACTGTTAAGATATGGTTATAGAAGATTGTTAATAAAAAATAGTTTGTAAGTATAACTTTTTCGTAATTTATAAATATTACTTGCCTAAAAAAGAAAAGCATCTTAAAAAGAGACCAAGTTCCAACACTTTTGGAAATATTTTGCTCAAATCAAGACATTTCGCTATTCGGCCTGCTCATTTGCTGTTCTTGAATCGTACCGCTCTTTTCGGCCTGAAAATGTTATATGCTATTCTACAACCAAATTAAGAGGAAAGGGTCCTTTTACCAAAAAAAAAAAAAAGAGGAAAGGGCAAGGCCAAAAAAAGAAAAAAAGAAAAGGATGAAAGTATATATTTAATCTTCTTTAATATTATCTTTAAAAAGAATTTGAAGTTTTCATCCCGTTAATTATGATTAAAATATGGGATTTACATTTGTCATTTAATATGACATAATAAACTTTCCTACACAAACAACATTTTGTGGGACCCACACTTTTTAAAGAAAAAAGAAAAAAAGAAATTACGGCACGCAAAACGAATCTCTATAATATTATACAATCACTTTTCCTATAACACAACTCTTATAAAACTCTTAAAATATCTCAAAAATAATTATAATAATAATAATGAAAGTACACTTTTGGGTACGTTACTGAACCGTTTGGTCCTAGCAAGTTGCAGGAACAGTGACCATTGTGCCACTGTTCCCACACAAATTTACCTAAATGCCACGTTTTTGAACTATTTTTCCAAATTGCCACGCAGGCAAGGTCGTTTCTGACACAGGCGAACTATCCATGATGACGTGTCAGGAAACTGGTGGTGTCAGAGTTCGCTTCTGACACAGGCGAACTCTGTTTTTTATTGATTTCGCCTACATGATAGGCGACCGCTATTTTTTTTTTTAATTTCATACTTGTTATCCACTAAAAATATGACACGTCAGCAAATCGAGTTCGCCTGTGTCAGAAGCGAACTTGACCCCGTGACAGATTGGAAAATAAGACTATTCACGTGGCATTTAGGTAAAAAATTGATGAACAGTAACATTTTAATCAATCACCCCAAGTTGCACGAGTGAAGTGCCAATGTCCATTTGGTCAGGTGAGAGAATCAAAATTAAAATTGGAACGGAAGGAAGATTTTCAATCTTGTCAAAGGAACAAGTAGAAAGGGTTACATAACATAACATAGGAAGCAAACTTCAACATACTGGTATACTGAATTTGGTGTATGAAAATTTGGAAAATATTTTCTCATGTGAGAATTCAACTCTCATATTAGTGATCTTCGATTTGTGTGCAAAAGTTTTTTTTTAATAAATATGGGATCCACTACTAGTTGAGTCACAACATGAGAATTGAATTCTCATGTAACGTAGAAAATCAAATCCCTATATTTCTCCTATCATCTGCACTGTTCTGTTCTGGTTTTGCAATTCTGTCGTTTTCCTCGCCTGCCTAATGAATTGAGCACAGTCGGAGAGTGTGTAACCCAAATCTACAAACCCAATAGTACTCTCAAAGGCTCAGAGTTTGTACGGTAACCAGACAGAACAGCACTGGCTACCGGCCATGACCGATGACTAAACATTTTAAGAGATTGGTGCAGATGCAAATAGTACTTTTTTGCCCAGGAGAGAGTGCTACTGGCTATTGTAGGTTGTCAGCATTGGCTGCAAAATTTGGGTGCTTCGGCATCGTAGGCATGTGCTTTACCTTTAATCCACTATTTGTTTTTGTCCTTTGAACTTTATTCCTTGGGCTAACTCTCTCTTTTTGGGAAAAGTTTAAGGGTTTATCATCTATCATTTAATATGATCGGAAAAATTTTCCTACATTCACAACATTTTATGGGACCCATAGCAAAAAAAAAAAAAACAAACTCTGGCACGCAAAACGAATCTATGTAACATTACATAATCATTTTTCCTACAACATAACTCTTATAAAACCCAAATTTTAATATGGTTTGGGTCATATAATATTTTTATACTCCCTCTTATATAACTATCCCATTTTATTCCTATTTATTTTTTTAAGGGATAAGTGTATATCATTTAAGAAGATGTAAAGTTATGTCATTTTAAGTAAGAGAAAGAGATAAATAAAGGAGGAGAGAGTGGACAATAAAATATAAAGATATGGATCCCACCTTTTTATGATAGTAAAAGGATATAAATTATATCATTTAAAAAAAAATTCCTTTTTTTTAATTATTTTTCCATTTTTCCCCCTATTAAACCAAGGGAGTAGGCGCTGGTGGACCACACAATTAACGCTCCTCTTTTAGCAAAGAATGCTTGAAGTGGAGGGGCAACAAAATCACCCGATATAAAATTGCTCCAATACCAAATAGTAGTAACTCATTTGGTAACAAGTAACTTGAATAAGTGAAAAGTACACTATCTCTCTTTGAAACTGTGCAATTCACATTTATGAAAAGTTTAAATATCTTCATCCTGACCCGCACCACACTATAGATTAATCTCATAATTGACTTAAAAAATCAAAGCTTCTGTGAATAAGGAAAAGAGCCATTGTCTGAGAGATAATTAAGATTGGATTAACTAAAAAAAAAAAACCAGCTACAGTAGCTTTTTTTGTATTTCTCACCGTAGACTACCAGCAAGCCACAATTTTTCCTTTGTATTGCTTAGTACTGAGTTCTGTTTCTTCTCTTTCTGAATCTGAAAATGGTGCTCCACGTGTCACCATCAGTCTGAGGTGTCATGCTTTAGCTAATGAGGTTCTCACCGGTTCTTGTTTAGGAAGAAAGCTAGTAAAGGTCCAAATCCATTTCCTCCCTTCATCCTAATCTTGCAATACTAAAAGCCGTAGAATCCATCCATACGTTTCATCAAGCTTGACTATCAAAGTCAAATTAAAAAATCCCATGAAAGGTTGAGAGGACATGAAAACATGGTGTACATTATACCACTTTTAACGTTAGGAATGTTCTGTTTTTCTCTAGTGAACAAGAACAGGCAGAAGCAGATATAAAATATTGTACTTGAAAAGAGATGATGAAGCTCCCCCATTCAGCAGTGTTCTGTCCAAAGTAAATCTACATAATCTCAATCCTGAATCCCCAAGTCTCTCTTTCCCCATTTCCAATGTTTAGTTCTGATTACTTTGGTTATTATGTGTTTCTTTTGATTTCTTGTTTCAGATAGAAACATTACTTACCCTGTGTTAAAAGAAGAGACAAAATGGCCTACCTCGTGCAAATACTGTTTACTGAAGCTTTTTAACATATCCGTACGTCCTACACTCCTACTTATAAGCATGCTTAAGTAGCCGGAGTATGCAACTTCTTTCTAACTCCGGAAATTTTTAATGTGGTCCAGATGGTCCTTCCACTAAAATATTGACACCTGATTTAATTTATTTATTTTTCTTTTTTCTCTGTCCTTTCTCCTCAATTCTTTCATTCCTTTTCTCGTCACAATCCCAGTCCCACAAAAACTTTGCTCCTCCGTATCATGCATGTTGTAAATTCAAACCAGGGAATCTTGGAGTTTTATAGAAATGGATTCTCATATGTGACATCACGCAATCTCATATAATCTAGCATTTCAAATACAAACTAATTATGTGGTCCCTTAACAAGTATAGCTAAAGCAAGGCCTATGTAGGGAGGAATTGCTTATTCGAAAGAGAACAATCTAATGATTAAGGGGAAAGAAAGAAAAAAGGTTTTCTTAGATGGATTCAGATAAACTATTATATTATACGCTAATTTTTCTTGTGAGGAAGGGTTGGACATGGAAGGAATTTAAATTAAATAGGGGTAATCCGAATGAATATTCAGCTTTTTTTGAATCTTCATGATCAGGATAAGAGTGTTAGTAAAGGTGAAAAAAAATATAAAATAAAAAAGGATAACAGAGAAAAAGAGAAAAATATGTACATGAACAATTCTTTTGAACAAAGAGGAAAACGTTCAACAAGCCACTTTATTTTTTATAATGGTTCTCTTTACGCAGACAAGATTTAAACCGTCCTTTAAATAAAATAAAAGGAAAATGCAAGTTCAGGTGTAGAAGCGCACGTGTTTTCCTCTCCACCTTGCACTAATTAATCACCAATCTCTTGAATAAGTTCCAACTGATACAGCAGAGCCAACTTTTATTTCCGATTTGATTAAAATATTGAACTTGCTTCATTAAAAATACCTTAAAGTTTTCAAATATTGAAATTGCTTCATTAGAAACCTACATTTTGAAGACCAGTATAACACATCTTTTTGATTTAGAGACAAAATATGCATCTCTAGAAACTTAACAACAGAAGCTATAAATCAAAATAATTTCAAGACAAGCTATGACAAGTTATAATATAGAGGGGGGAGAAACAAAAAGACTAAAAGGATGAACAATGGGCTAATTCTTCCGAGATCCACCCCTAAAGGATTGCCAAAAAACAGGCCAATTCTTTTGGGCTTCATTCCAACCCAAAAGGGACCCTTCTCTCAGTGGGTCCCAACTGGAGGACACAATCCCATAACTCACTCCCAAGAGAGCAGACCCAAAGAAGAAGAAGGACACAATGAAGGGCACCCAAGTGGGCACATCAATTTTCAAGCCAACCTTAAGGTAGTAAAAGAATGGGAAGAACAAAAGCCCAATACCTAGTGGAATCCCCACCGAGAATCCCATTCTGCTTATCATCCTGTTGGTCACTACTTCCGGAATAACTCCTCGATCAACCTCTTCTTCTTCTTCTTCTTCATCTTCTTCTTGTTTATCTTCTGCATAATCCTTTCTCAGCTTCTTAGTCTTCTTCATTTTCTTTGGGGAAGGTCCAAACCCCTTGGGGCCCTTCAAGGTTGCATGTATAGGTGCGAGGTGTGAGAAGTGAATCCGATGATTGAATTCTGATTTATGAATTGGGAACTGAGACTTCACAATTCCATTGAAAAAACCGATCTCGGTGAGTGTCCATATATTATTCCTAACTCGCTGCAGTAAATAATTTGGAAATTAGAAGAATCAGAGACAGAAAATCAGACAAGACAATTCTACAGTTATGAAGCAGAATTTGAGTCCTATGTAGTACTATTAATGGACACTGGATTAGAGAAAGAGAGAGAACCGTGTGAAGAAATTGTGGATTGAAAAATGTGCTTGCAGTTACGGCCATTACGTTATGTTGATGGCTCAATCAGACATGATAGTTGAGGCTGTTTTTGAGTAAGAGAAAGGAGCAACTTAGGACTTGCGACTTAAGACATAGGAGTGAGATGATGCTAAGAGCTGTTCCAAAAGATAAGGTTGTAAAGGATATCTCCCTTCCCTACCATCCTTGTGGTCTTGCCATCTTTAAACGTCGACGTATTTTGCTTAAGTTAAGAACATCGCATATGTTATCAAAAAAAAAAAGAACATCGCATAAACAAAGTTGTTTAGGTACTTGTGGTTTATATTTTTAAAGAAAATATAATATGTTTATTATTATTTTTAAATATGAAATATGAAAACTTTCTTGTTTATATAAAATTAAATATTCAAGTTCAAACACTTATTATATTATTCTCGATGTCTATGGAATATGGGTCATTTGCATATGATAAAAGCCTAATCCTTTGTACAATACAGTAGTGTATTTAAATATTTTTAAAAATATTCATAAATTATATATAAATTCATTTGAGTTTAATATAAATTTTAGTAATGAAGGAATTAAATACATAATCGCACTAAAAAAATACATTTAAATAAAATTATATAAATACCGTTATTTTTGAAAAAACATCAAAGGAACGGGGGAAGCTACAATTATCCTATAAGAAACTTTTTAAATGTATAATTACAGTAAAACATGAATAGACAACAGGAAGTGCTGAATTGCTAATAACTTTAATGTATCCTAAAAATTCTACACACACATAAATTTAATAATAAAAAATATTAATTCTAATAAATGTTAATCGTATATAACTTTTTACGTGTTGTCGCGAAGTGTGAAGTGATATTTCCTCTTATCTTTATTCACAGGCAGATCAATTCCACATGTACATTTCCTATCCGTCTTATATCCAAACAGCCCCAAAGGACGAGCAACAGCCCCAAAGGACGAGCAACAGTAATATGTATTACTGCAATTAAAAATTAAACACTTATTTTTAATATATATTTTTTTTCATGTCATCAATTAGCATATGTGTTTAATTTGTATTTAAGGTATGTATGGAAAAGTGGGTAAGACAGTAGTATTATAGAAATTTCCCAAAAGAACGAGCTCATCTTTGATGGGGAAGAATATAGTTAAACCTATTTTCTTTTATAACTTCTTACAACTAATATCTTAACCATTGATTTCCGTCAATTTAACGGTTAAAATTTATTAATTAATTATTATTTCACAATAAATCTTAACTGTTAATTGGCGGAAATCAACGGTTAAGATATTGGTTATAAGAGGTTGTAAAGGAAAATATGTTGTAACTATAACCTCTCTTTGATACAACAGTAGTATTTACTACCGCCATTGAAAATTAAACATTTATTTTTAATATATTTTCTTTTTTTCCATGTCATCAATCAGCATATGTGTTTAATTTATATTGGAGGGATGTATGGAAAAATGGATAAGATACTAGTATTGTTGAAATTTCCCCAAAGAATATGATGGAAGATTCCTTTATAATTATGTTGCACCACCGTCGACATAAAATACAGAACACGATACAATAATACAATAATTTAAAAAATGTTAAATTATATATTAATATGTGTTTTGATATTAAATAATATTTTTAATAAATATAATTAATTTATATAATAGCCCATAATCAATTATTTAGCAAATTAAATATTCAAATTTTATAATAAAAATAATAGAACATCTACAGAATATAGAGTGTAGACTACTCACAATATTAACAATCTAAATCCTAAGATACAAACGGCTCCACAATAACGTTTGTGATTTGGAAACTTTCTTCTAAGGTCGATCATCTTGAGCTCATAACAATAAAAACACTATCAACCACGATGAACTATCATAATAATATTATAAAACATCACACATACACCAAAATTATAAGCAATATGTAGGTATTTTGTGAACAGACACAAATTAAGATAAAGGTAATCTTCACGAATAAAGTAATATCTACCGCTACTAAGACCACAAAATATAATGATATGCTCAATAGGCAAGATGGAAAATAAGAAATGAAAATTAAGTGGAATGAAAGATTTTAATTTTCGCTATGCTTGTTTGGCTGTCGAAATGGGTGAACAATTGAAAATTTACTTTCAACTCCATTTCTTAATACTAAGGAGAAACTAAGAATTTTAATGTGGGAGTGAAGTTGTGTTGCACTCCATTTTTTAACACCCCATAATTTCATCGCGACAAGAAAAAAAAATCTTTATTTTTTCCCAAAACTTTTCACTATCCTATTTTCTACCTATTTATTTTCAGCTGAACCAAGCATGCCCTAAGGCAAGAATATCAATTCCTTCATAGGTGCAAAGATATGAATTTTAAAAGCAAGATTTTCAACTTAAATAATGATATTCACAAACCCCTCCACATTGTTCAGGGCCTTATTTGCAGTGGCGTAGCCACTTGCAAACCAGCAGCTGCTTGGTTTTTCTTTTTTTTACTTATTTTATATATATATATATATATATATATTATAATTAATTAAGATAAAAGTTATAATTTGACACCACCTAAATAGAAAATCAAATACTCAATATAAAGTAACAACAAATTATCTAAACGCAAAAAAAAAATAAGGAACATATATAGCATGATTACTTTTGTGTTTTATCTTTTTTTAATTTTTTATCCTGTATATTTATTTTTTGTCTACTTTATTCTAATCAGTTATGTTATTTATTCTTACTTCTATTATTTTTTTAAAAAAATACTTCTAAACTTAATCACAAAAATAATTAGTTGATCTATTTCAAAATTTGGGCCCAAATAAACCCATTTAAAAGTATGGAAAAAGGTTTGTCCTTTTAAAGGACACAAGATTGTATCCTTTTAGTTTTTGACACTAGTAAAATATAGTTATAATATGAAAAAAAAATTTCTATTTCCTCAATCACTTCAGCTGACGTGGAAAGAAAAAAATAATTTTTCATGTTATAACTACGTCTTATCGATAAGACATAGTGTTAAAAACTAAAAGGACACAATTTGTGTCCTTCAAAAAGACAAACACTTAGGGGGCGTTTGGTACAAGAGAAATTTTTTTTAATCCGAGAAACAATGATTACCGGAATATAGTTAGAAATATATTTTACTGGAAAATTAGTAAAAAGTTGTTTGGTATGATTAAATTTTCCCGGGAAATTATTAAAAAATTATTGGGTGTGTGTTTGGTTGGTTGTAATATATTTGTGGGAATGTTATGTAATTTTACCAAAATGTCCTTAGTCGTACGCAACGTTTGAAATAAGTTTGCTTTTCACTATTCGAACGTTATCTTTTCAATATTGAAACATCTCAGCCAACGCATCTCAGTTCATGGTGTGAGAAAGAAGACATATTTTTGGTACAGAAGGGAAAAGGGGGTGTCATATGCTAGGTTTTGTGGAGGCCGCGTTGTGGTTGCAAACGACGGAGAAGGCAAACTTGTACAAGAAACTCATCAGGTTCAGTCATCTTTTCCTAGTCTTAGCCAAGGTTTCTGTCTTCATGTTTTTTTCGAATAGTGTATACTTCTTGTGGTGTATTTGACGGTGACATGCAGAAACCAAATTTGGTTTTAATTTGACATCATTCCACCTTGATTTCTCATTTTGAACCTTGTAACATGAAATACTACCTGGGCGTTAACATGTAAAGGTAGCTTGTGATGAATACATTACTTTCCTTGTGTGTGAGTCCCATAAAACATGAGTTTTAGAAAATGAGAATTTGAAGTTTAAACCACCAGAATTGGATTAGGTTTTGGCCGCATGATATGCTAGTAAATAATATTTTTGGGAATTTAATGAAAATAAGGTCAATAATGACTGGATCTGTTGCCTCTCACAAAAAATGGAGTGAAGAAAAAAATGTTTTGGTGTGGGAAAAAAATGACATTCAGTTTGATGTGAAAGAGCACGAGTCAATTGTATATGCACTTCAATGTTTTTATGGAACACTGTGTATTTTAACATTGTGTATGTTCTTAACTCATATCCACATGATTGTTGTTGTAGGAGGGATCATAGTCATTGTGTGGTTGCATCATCAACTGAAGTTTGAAGGTAGAATGGGTGGAGATGGTATTGCCAAATGCGGGTACGAAAGTGTTTTTTCTGGGGATTCGTCATGTTCGTCCTCATCGAAGCTGACCATGTGTGGCTGCGGAATGAGGGCAGTTCTGCGGAAGTCTCGAACACAAAGAAATCCAGGAAGGAAGTTCCTTGGTTGCCCGAACTTCTCAACAAAACAGAAGTGTAACTTTTTCCAGTGGGTTGATGAACCGGGTTGTGCTGATTGCGTTAAGAATGACACGTTGGTGAAGTTGTTGGTTGTTTTGCTAATTACTCAGAGTGTAGCAATGGGGTTTATGTTATATAACAAGTAGTGAGGTAGTTGGCTTGGAATTATGTATTTGCTTTGTAAACTCTTTTGTATGGTGTAAAGATGTTAAGAAACCAAGCTGTAAACGGTATGACAGGTTGTAATCAAATTAAACCTTAACATGATGTAGTCGGTTTAGATGTTATATATTTGTGTTCATCGCTTGTGAATTTTGTTTGAAACAATTGTCCCCTTAGTCGTATTTGCTGTAAAGTTTAAACTTCATATACTTAGGTATATAAACTTGACTGTCACCATGGATGCTTGGGGTTTGTGAATGCTTTTACAAGTTGAATACAGTGGCCATGGCATGAAGAAAAAGTGGGACCAAACACAGCCTATAGTAGGTATATACATTTCCTTATACTATTCTTGTAATATAAGTTTTCTGAATTGGACTTGTGGTTTGTAGTGGTAGAGTTCAATGATGAAGGCTCAATTAATGTGCAAGGATATGATGTTATATATCTGTGTTAGGCATTAGTTAGGCAATGATATGATGCAATGACTAATTAATTCTTCCAAGGTATACCGTGCCAATAACAGCACCCTTAGTTAGGCCTTTTGATGGCTGGATTATAATGTCTTGCCTGTGATTATCTGTGACTGCAATAATTATATCACTTTCATCTTGCATGTTTTGCTATCAATGCATGCCATTGGTTTTATGACTTTCTGTATGTAATCATACTTCTGTATGCAAGCTAGCTCATTTGTATGTCACCAAAGTACACTTGTGAAGGTTTTTAACCACAATATGACATGTTCCCCAATCTTTCTACAGGTTGCTGAAGTCCCTCTAGATTTGCCCAATATGTTCTTCAAGGCTAGTTGATGGAAAATCCAAATGTCTTTTGGTCCCCAACACAACTCAGATGAAGCAATCAATGAGTAATGGTGCAAAGTAACCAAGACAATGGGACCCTTGGACGATGGCTGGTGTGAATGAGGGGATGTTATCATTAGTGAGGGGGTGTGAAGATATTATGTATATGCTTGTTGTTTTCTATAATGAGGGGATGTTATCATTAGTGAGGGGGTGTGAAGACACATTGTGGTAAAAAAAATCTGTATTGGCTTGCTGTTTTCAATACATGTAAAAGAGTCTGTAAAATAGTGATTGGGTGTGAAGATATTATGTATCCACTAGGTGGTTTTTTTTTGTTCATCATGATTAATAAAATAGAGATTTTCAAGTCTCCTGATTCATTTCATTATTTTTGTATGATATTGTTTCATTATATCATCAAAAAAAAAGTTTGATAAATTGGAACAAGCACTGTGGTAATTGATAATGATAATCTTATAAACTTTGAGGTGTGACATACAAAGTGTCCAAACTCTTACACGGTTCAGTCACTAATGAAATAGATTTCATACTAACATTTGTGTCAATATATTTTGCAATTGTCCACCAACTACATCCCCACTACACAAATAAAAATTATAACTCCTTATGCTATTCATTATACTACTTTCAGTCATCAATCAAAGATCATCCAAACTATGTTTGTGGCCATCATTGCATGCTCTGTCATATAACTCAGTGATGATAATGGATGTCAAACAACTGTGGTAATCTTCATCATGTTGACTTCGAGTAGCCTTCAACATCACTTGCATCTTTTCCATCCCTGCAAGCTAAAAAAGTATGTAGCATATATTACATCAGACTCATCCATGACAGCAAAAATATGTACCATATATAATATTGTAAGCAAACAAATGTAAAAATACATACCCTACAGCTACTCCAATAACAATATCATCCAGTTTAATACAGATCCTTCTCTTAAGGATGTAGCATCTCCAAAACATGTTATCAATCCCTAAGGTATGTCTGCCCCTTTACATTGGTTGCCAAAAATTGATCTAGATAATATACACAGAAATATAGATAATATACACAGAAATATATCACCATTGGTAGCCATGTACACCCAAAAAGCTAAACCAATAAGCCTTCATACATGGTTCTGTTATCCAAAAAGTGCAGCCCGTGGAACTGCATTATAGTTTTTGTATTAGAGATGATACCACAAAGTGCCTATCCTGTTCACCTTCATGCAGGAAAATATCCATTATGATGGGATCCTTGGACATTAGCACAGCCATATTACACCTCTGATCAACAGTTAGTTCTTCAAACTTTTTCAGCTCTTGGATAATAGCTATGTTCCTTTAGTTTCCTTCAGACTGCTTTTCAAAACAAGTTATCAACCTGTCTATTTTTTTCGTTTGTGCTATGATAATCTTGACTAATCTCCTTAATGGCCATTCCGACTTCAGTTTGTAAAGCATCCTCTCCCCGTGCTCTCTTCTTTCCCCTCTTTGCAATTGTAACTGACACACGAGAAGGCGGTGTGGGATCTTGTGTGGCAGTGTCATTCATTGCATGCTCCCAATTCGATGTCTGTGTATTGTCCCCAAAAAGTTCATATAAATCATCAATACCAGTCCCGCTTTCAGCGAAAACAGCTGCTTCTTTTTCCATTCCTGCAACTGCATCATCTGGGACCTCTGAATGATCTCCTGTGGCAACATCTTTCCCAAATAGTGGAGCCAATTCATCAAAGTGTGGGAAAGGTTTTTTGTACAGACCCTTGGCTTGAGGGTGTGACTTCATGGATAAATTAAATTGATTAAAATAATACAAAAGTTAAAGTGTAGAACACAAATGCATGCAATATTTTTAAGCTAGGATAGTGTGACATACCTTGACATATTCTTGATAAATACCCTTTTCTACGTCGATCATTTTATGTTTATCATTCCAACCAAACCCGCTACCCCCTCCGTGGCCGATCATTTCACAAATTGCATTGTAATGCCTTTTCAACAATTTGATCCTCGATGTAATGTGCGGAAGAGCCTTCAAGGTGCAGTCTGGTATCTTTTTATGCATCAACTTCTCAATATGATTTGGAAATCCAGACTTGAAACCGTTGTCCCCCTTCCAGGCTAATCCTGACTCAAGGAGACACTCCACAAGGATTCTATCCTCCTCGGTTGTCCAAATATGATTGATCCTTTTTGTGGGTTGGCTATTGTCTTCAGCCATCTGCACCAATGTAACAACGTAATATATTGTGCTTTTATTCCAATGCAATATGACAAAATGGGAATATATGATGCTTCGGCATCAATGCACTATGTCAAAATAGTAGAATAAAATGTTGATTAATAAAAATACTACAATGGCATCAGTTATGTAATATAAATTAGTACACCAACTTAGTTCATAAATCATACAGGTCTGTCATCTTTTGTCCACAAAACAACACAAATAAAGAAACAACATTAACACAACCATTAAAATAGTACACAATCACACACAATTTCTCCAAGTGTCAAACATCTGTTGCGCCATTTCATCCCTCCAACGGGTCCATGTATTAGATGACTCAACATGCGTAATCATTTCATGTCCTTGGAAGTTATCTTCACCTTCGCCAATGTCCATTGAATTATCGTCTAAAGGGTCAGTGGGCATTTCCCTTCTTATGTGATTATGAAGCAGACAACAAGCAGTGATTATCCGGCATTGCGTTTTAACTGGATAAAAAGATTTTGACCTTACAATCGCCCAACGCCCCTTCAACATCCCAAAACATCGTTCAATCACATTCCGAGCACTTGAATGTTTCATGTTAAAAAACTCTTGCGGTGTTGTTGGCTGTGCTCCATTTCTCCACTCACTAAGATGGTATCTTTGTCCTCTATAAGGTGTAAGGAATCCTTCCCCATTCATATAACCAGCATCGCACAAATAATAGTATCCTGCGTAATTTAAAAAAATTACATTAACATATATAAAACAAAGTATGATCACAGATGCATGTCCCTTCATAATGTTAATTTTATGTTATTTTTTTCCCATACCTTTTGGCACCCGCAATCCATTGTTACGAGATATAGCATCTCGGAGCACTTTTGAATCTGCTGCTGATCCCTCCCAACCAGGCAAGACAAATATAAATTGGCAATCTTGTGAACAAACACCCAACACGTTTGTCGCTATCTCACCTTTCCTAGTCCGGTATTTTGGTTTATCAGCCATGAGGGGATTGACCTTGATGTGGGTCCCATCTAGGGCTCCTATACAATTCTTTCATTCCAAATCAACACAATGGTAAAGAAAGTCAATATACATACTTCTAATTAAGTTGGAAATTTTAAACACAATTACATGTATCCTGGTACGATACCTTGAACCATTTCCATTTGTCGTCAGTACAGTTTTGAGGTACGGGCTCAGGCCGTTTCAGTAGAACATTATGACATCTTAACACAGCCAGTAACACCTTTGTGAACTGTCGACTAATTATTTCACCAGATCGCATAAACTGTCTTTTAATTACTCGATTTTTAACATCGTGAGCCAAAATGTGAAGAAATATTGCAACCATCTCTTCTACAGCCATGTGCTTCGACGGTTCAAGCATGCCAACAGTTTTAACTAAGTCACACAATGCATGAAAAGATCTCCTATCCATCCTTGTATTCTCAATACAAGCTATGTCACTAAAATACACTATTCTATGTAGATTGACTTCTCTGATAGGAACCCTATTGCAATTATTCCATGTCACTCTCCTCCTTGAATTTTTCCTTTTTTCACTTTCAGCTAATAACAAACCGTAAACTCTCAATAAGACCAAAGTCAACTTATTCAAAGACTGCAAATGACAAATGAGAACAATGACACTCAACCCCATTTCGTTGTTCATTGCCAAGATCTAACTCAAGAAGGTCAAATTTAATTCACATTACTCAAATATCCACACTAAGTAAACAAAAAAAAAATAACAAAATGAAATGTTGAGGAACAGTCCAGAACTACAATTTTGTCAAGGTCAATGTATAGAACCACTCCTGACAACCATGCCAATGACCTGTAAATATATTTTTACACTTATGCACTCAAAGGCAAATTGGACACTATTTTAAGCTTTACACATTTTGCTTTTATGAATCATATACAAACATTGGGTACAATTTTATTGAACCCATCTGACCACCGTGGATATAATATCGTGCATAATAAATTGAAGATTTTATGGAAGTTCCTTTCACTGACTATATGATAGAAAGAATATTATTATATATACTACACAGCAACATTTTTCAGTTTTAATAAAGAACCAGGCAGATTGTTTCAAAGGGGTCTTAAGAAGTGTGAACTACCACATAACATTATGCTATTCGTAAGACAAAAGGATCATTTGTAAAAAACATAAGTCTGGGAAAAAGCAAAACAAGATGTCATAATCATTCTTGGTAGTTCATTAGTAAGTAAACATAATGTAGCCAAACGATGGACTTGTCCTTCTAGTTTTAGCTATAAAATTAGGCATCAACTGAATCTACAGTAACTCATTAGTTTTAATAAATCCATTATCTCATTGTCCACCACTTCTGATAAATGTAAGACAAATTTTTTGTTTGCTGAAAATAAGATGTAGATATTCACGAAGAAAAACAAAAAAGGAAACCCGTGCAAAAGGGAACAGATTGTGCCATTGTCATCAATGGGTAAAGAAGAAATGACACGATGAAAACATAAAGCCATACCCAAGCACGACACACAGACCATACCAACCATGAGGGGCCAACACATACAGATGATATAAACACATTAAATGAGGAGCAATGAATGTCTTAACAAATACACATGCACAACCCCCTGTTTTGACTGTTAAAAACAAAGTGAAAATGGAACTCACATACAAAGAGAAGATCATAAAAGGGAGACTTACCCTTGGCAACAGCCTTCCGCCAAACCGATTACACAAACCTGTTTATAATATTATAATATATATATATATATATATATATATATATATATATGAGGGAGGATATTTTGACTACCAAAATTTTCCACTACCAACTTACTACCTATCTAATCACCATTGGATTAGCATTTTCTCTCTCTTCAAAAACTTTTTAGCATTCTCTCTCTTTGATCCAATGGTAATTAGATAGGTAGTAATTTGGTAGTGACAAATTTTGGTAGTGAGAATATCCTCCCTCTATATATATATATATATATATATATATATATATCTAAACACTTTGATCCTCAACAGATGCTATATGCATGTTCGAAAATGTGAACTTTCCATCAATTTACCTTCTGATGTGTAGTCCGCTGAGTGTAGAAGCTTCGACGGTGGTCAAGATCTTCTTCGACGGTGGTCAAGATCTTCTCCAAATACGCGATGAAGTGTAAGCAGCAAAGCTTGCTTGTGATTTGATACAGGTCGTACGATATTGAGGGTTAATTTGGTCAATTATTTCGCGCCTGAAATTATATTATCCCGGGAACGAAATGGTTCCATCTTCTGGATGGAGTTTCATCTTCAGATTTGCTACTGTACATTGCACTTGCTTTGTTTTCTCGGGAATCTTTGTGGTCTGGATTTCTTTCATTTTTTCTTAACCAAACGTGGGATTCAGTCTTATCAAAAATAGCTTTCTCGGGGATTACAAAATAAACCGTGAACCAAACGCTCCCTTAATGCTTAAAAGTAACAATCATGAAACCAAATGAATAATAGTACTACAATTACGGAATATGAAGGTCCATTGAATTATTGTATTTTGGGTTATTGCAAAATATAAAATACTTTTATGTGTAGGAGATAAATTTATTCCGTAAATTTTTTTTTTTATAATAACAATAATATTAATGTTCATGTATAATTTTATTTTATTTTCATATATTAGCTCTACACTATTTATCTACAACACCGCTAACTCTGCATTCAGCTTGAAAACACGTGTATCTTCTCATACCCATCATCACCACTTTGTCTAGTAATCACATCAAGCCACTATAGCTGAACTTGAAACTTGTGCAGTATACACATCCACATTCATGGCTGGTTCAAGCTCTCTCTTGAGGATGGAGCATATAGATGGCAAAGGA
Organism: Gastrolobium villosum; assembly: GCA_032173675.1. Classification (NCBI taxonomy): domain Eukaryota; kingdom Viridiplantae; phylum Streptophyta; class Magnoliopsida; order Fabales; family Fabaceae; genus Gastrolobium; species Gastrolobium villosum. The sequence continues at coordinate 95,511 of JAVKPL010010370.1, read as the reverse complement.
AGAGGTTTAGTTGCAGCACAACCTCTTAAGGCTGGACAAGTAATCCTCAGAGAATCCCCTCTCATTATCTACTCTGCTTCTCCTCTCTTCTCTTCTTCTTCTTCATCCTTCTCTTACTGTGACCACTGCTTCAGAATCATACCATCATCACCATCACCCACATTTCCATGCCCTTCTTGTTCCCACTTCCATTTCTGCAGCCAGAAGTGCCTCTCTATTGCACTCAAATCCTCACACTCTTCATGGTCATGCCAAGCATTGTCTCTTCTGCATTCAGAACTAGTTCAACAACCCCATGAAAGACAAGTCCAAGCTCGTTTAATTATTGCTGCTTACAACCTTGCCCTTCACTCCTCTTCTGATCTGCATACTTTGCTTTCTCTCCATGGTACTCCAGATGCTTCCATAGTTGAAGCTGCTCAGTTCCTTCATTCTCTAATCTCACCCCTCTTACCACTCCATAGCCAGATTTCTGTTGAACTCACAGCCCAACTTCTTGCCAAGGACAGGCTCAATTCATTTTGCTTAATGGATCCTTATTCCCCAAATGGTCCTCAAAGATCTATCAGGGCATATGCTATTTATCCAAAAGCTACCTTTTTTAACCATGACTGTATTCCCAATGCATGCAGGTTTGATTATGTAGATACTAGTGATCCTGGGGATGAACACAACACTGACATTGTGATTAGAATGATTCAGGATGTTCCTGTTGGAAGAGAGGTTTGCATAAGCTATTTCAGGATCAGTAGGGATTATTCTACTCGGAAAAGGATCTTGATGGAGGATTATGGGTTCACTTGTGATTGTGATAGGTGCAAGATTGAAAAGAATTGGCATGATGGTCAAAAACAAGGAGGAGGGAACAATGATCTGCCACACGTGCGTTTCCTTTCCAAATATGTTTGTGACAGGAAGAATTGTGCAGGCACTATGGCTCCTCTGCCTCCTAAAGATGATGCACCATCTAATGTTCTTGAGTGTAACTTTTGTGGTAATTTGAAAATTGATACTGTTTAGTCTTTAACACCAGTGGAATTTTTCAGATTATCTTCTATTTTTCTTTGGAGGACTTGTTTCGGCTGTTCTAGAAATATGATCGCGGTTACTCTTGTCTTCTAGTCTTGGATAGGGAAAGTAACATGGGAGTTAACATTGACTAATTTATAATTACTTTCTCAGATTTTATTTTCAAGAAAGTGAATAAAATTAAATCAAAGAAAGAGAACAAAAAAAGTCACAACAGTATCAAAAACTTTGACTTTTGTGAAACAAAAGTAGAAGGGAAAAGAAAATATAAGGAAGGTATTTGCAAAATATAATATAAAATTACTGTAGATTTGTCATTTATAACTTTTTTAGGTTGAATTAATTTTTTGCAATATCCATCCTTCGAGTTCAGCTCTTGTATAAGAAAGCATATTAGATAAATATATTTAATATAACTTCATTTAACAGTTTAAACTTGAGTTATTAGGTTGAATTGATTGTTTTATATGACATCAAGGTGATTATGGGATCACGAGCCATTTTTTTAGTAGAATTAAGTAAGTATAAAATAGAAAAAAAAATAGACCTAGGTAATATTCACACTATAAGTATGGAGGCTCTTTCATGAGGTGCATGTTAAAAAGATAATATAAAATCATGTACCATCGTTTATTAACTTGAATTTTTGTTGAATTGACTCTTCACATCAGCAAAATATCTTGGACAATCATTTTCTTTGTATAACATATGGCATGCTGAAGATTTTTTGGGTTGTCGAAAAAATTGCTTAGTATTCAAAGATAGTAGTATCATTGCAGGTTTTCTCACACGATATAGCATGCATCCAACTCGCACCCTTATATTTTGTTGTATTCCCGTTACTAACAAGAGATGTGTTTATTTTAAAGATCAATTCCTAACGCTTCATTCATGATAAACTCGAATGAAGTGATGTACAAGTCGAAACTCATTGAAATTCGTATGCAATTGTGCACGTTTTTGTTATTTCTGTAGTTTATAATTGAGAAATGGAGTCAAATTTTTAGCTTATATATAACACCTGGACCTGGCCTCAGATTTTCTTTATCACTAAAGTAAATTCTATAAATCATGGGTGTTAACTTGAAGCCCATCTTCTATGCTTCTATTTTTGAGTCTTCACAAGCTAGAAGCACTTTGAGTTGTGTACAATGAGAGCTCTTCTGCAGGTTTAGAGATGTAAGAATTCTATCTTGCTGAAAATCTACAAGAGAGGATCCAATGTGTTCATATTCTAGAGGCTCTTTTGAAACTATTTCAACAATTAATGCGGTTTAAGAAAAATGAAATGACTGGGGTCTACTTCTGGTGGCTTCATATATGTTGATCACCACGTGATTTGACTTATCAGTTACAGATGGCACCGTTAGTCTAATGTACGATTCAGTTTGCGAATTCTATTTAATATTATGGCACACTTAAGGGCTTTTTCACCCTTTGGCCTTTGACCTTTTATTTAAAATTAATCTGTTTTTTTTTTTTTTGGTACCCTGAAGGGGTAGAAAACCCCCCACAAGAAGAGACTAACCAGGCTCAATACAACGAGATCGACCAAACCCACCCAAATCAGCTAAATACAAGAAATAAATCCTCTCAGGCGTGGAAGGGAAAATACAAAAATCCTCCATCTTCGGATTCAACATAAGGACACAACAATTTTCTTCTTTGTACAAATGTTTAATAACAACAGAACACTCTTTATTCATCTAAGCCCGTATCCGAGTAACAATATGATACTCACATGATAGCTTACTCCTTGAAGTAAGTCACGTGACCGCTGTTGCAGAGTCACTTTCAATAACTAATTTCCTCCTGCCATTGTCCCAAGTCATTTGAATACCTTTGACAAGTTGATATAATTAATTACATGAGTAGTATAATTGTTCATATGGTTTAAATTTATTTTGAAATTTTGAAAAGCCATAACTTTTTATTTAAAGGTTTCAATTAGGTGATTTTTTTATTTTACATAATTTTTTAAGATCTACACGCTGGAATGATTATTTTTTAGTATTGGAAAGTAAAAATAAGAATAAGAATTAAATAGAAATTAAATATGCCAAATAAAATACAAGGAAGCCTTTTTAAAAGAAAAAAATTAATCAAGTCCCTCCAGAGGAAAATTCTTTTGAAGAATTTATTGGATAATATTATCCACAGAAATAAAAATTATTTACAACCAATCTTAACCATTGACTTTTCTTGATCTAAAGGTTATAATTTATCGGATAATATTTATTAATTAATTATTAATTTTCAATAAATTATATTCGTATTAGTGGAAATTAACCGCTAAAATTTAGTTGTAAGAGATTTTAAGCGAAAAGATGTTGCAAATATAATATTTTTCTTTTTGTTTATCTTTTAATTTTTTAAATTATATGTATATATTTTTTCAAACTATTCATAATAAATTATAAAATGAATGAAATTTAATAAAAAATGAAATAATTTAACTAAATAAGAAATTTGCTTCAAATATTCATATATTCAAAATATATGCATAAGCAAAATAAAGTACTAATAATATACAAAATATATTTACCAATATATATATATATATATATATATATATATATATATATATTGTAGTTATATATATAAACTAGTAATTACTAATTCGTTTGTGGGGAAAGTGACCATTTTGCCACGTTTGGACAAAAAATTTACCAAACTGTCACGCCAACAGTAAATTTTACCAAAATGCCACGCGGCATAATTCGCTACACAGTGTAGCGAATTATGCATGCAAGTAATTCGCTACACAGTGTAGCGAAATATGCCACGTCAGAACCAAAAAAGCCACGTGTCAAATTTTCAGAAATTCGCTACCTAAGGTAGCGAATTATGCCAAAATGTCAAAATTTGACATGTGTCATTTTTGGTTCTGACGTGGCATGTTTCGCTACACTGTGTAGCAAATTACTTGCATGCATAATTCGCTACACTGTGTAGCGAATTATGCCGCATGGCATTTTGGCAAAATTTACTGTTGGCGTGACAGTCTGATAATTTTTTTATCAAAACGTGGCACTTTGGTCACTCTCCCTTCATTTGTGCAATAAAATCCAATTAAAAAGAAATTATAGATGTATAAATAAAATTATGGAACATTATTTAAAGTTTTTTTAATAAAAGAAAATGAGAAGAATCATAAATACAGCATAGTTTTACTTAGATTAATTTCAATAAAGATATCTAACTATATAACTATTTAACTATATTTTCTTTTTAAGAGGTAAATCCAAATTTAAAAAATTAAAGATAAAGATTAAAATTTTAAGATAATTAAATAAATGACTTGAAGATTTTTGCTAACAATAAATGACATCTTTTCTAGCTTGGTTTCCATTGGAAAAACATATTTAATAAAATATAAAATAGGAAATACTAATCTTACATTAAAGAAGACTAATATCTCATTTTATAAACACAAAACATATGAGTCCACTAATTTTTTTATTTTTTATTTTTTTAAAAGAATAAACCTCACATACTTCATGTCTATGATAGAAAATATTAGTTTTCTACACCATAGACTAGTATTTCCATAAAAAATAGTGTAAGAATTTTATAAGGAAATAAAAAATGAAAGTCGGTAGAAAAACTCATTATGAACACTAACACCGCCTTTCTACCTCGAAATGCCACTACGAATTGAGACATTAATAAGCCAACAACTACTGTGCACTTCTCATTTATAGCCCCTGCACACAGGAGCCATGATAGCACCACTTCACTGCCACGTTGTGCATCTAAATTCCAATGAAAAACACCATTTGCCCCTCTCCCTCTACTCTACGAATAAATATTTGGTACCACTGTAGCACCAAAGATTCAGTACATCCCACTAATAAAAATATTACATGTCAGCGAAAAAAAAATTTCTGACAATTTTTTTCTCTTTCCTATGATATGTAATGCTTCCATTGGTGGAAGGCACTAAATCTTGGTGTTACAGTAACACCAAAGATTTATCCCTGCTCTAGACTTCGGTCATTAGTTCCAAGACCCGGGATTCAGCCTTACATCTAACCTGATATAATCAACCTGTGTCATTTCAGATTTTCAGTTACTACCACCTCACTACAAAGCACCACAGCATGTACATATTATGTCATGGTTGATCCCAAGTCCCAAATGCCATGTTAAAGAATGTTAAGTCATTCATTCAACCATGCATGCAGTAATTAACCATCCATATGCGACCCAATCATAGGAAGACAAGAGTCAAACTAAATATCATTTCAGTACAATAAAGGAAAAACGAAATCACAGTTAAATATTACAGGTTTCCTTGTAAAGAAAGCTAACTCCGTAAGTCTATAAGATATAAGAGAACACATTGAAGCTTAGAAATTAAACCATGATTCCCTCAGGTATCTGAATGCTATGGGTGAAAACTGTATTACTGCCTGAGGAATTATATTTAAAGTCTGAAGGAGAAACAAGTGATTCTAAATGCTTGCTTCGGGTGGATGCTGACATTTCATATGACAAAAACACTCCTTGCAAGCATTATAAAGAACCATTGGAATCAACATTGACATCTGGGTTGCAGTTAAAATCCTTGTTGGGCCTATACTCGATAGCAGATGAACCTAAATCCTTCTTCCAGTGCCAGTCACTGAAGAGAGACTGAGGAGACTGATATTCCTGTTTCAAACCCCCTGCTGAACTTAACTGACCACTAAAGACAAGCTCCTTGGACCTTGCAGCGTCGAGGTTCAACAGCTCAGCATCTCGCATTGTTCGCTGTTGGAAGCAGTTGCCAACCATGGTAGAAGCACTTCTTGATTCTGAAACAGTGTTTGACGGAACCTGAGACAAATGAGACCACATGCTATCTGAGGTAAAGTCATAACCTTGATATCTCACACTTCCCAGATCTTTCTGTAAGGCGTTGTGCTCATCTGCTTCGGAGTCCAGTCCAAACCTATGGAGTGTTTAGTGAACATCATGATGCTCCATTTATTTCAAATATGCATAATAGGAAATTCCCAACAATTTAGAAAAGTATAGAAGAAAAAATTATGAAAGGCTACAAATGGATCTAAATGTTTAGTTAAGAGGCTGGGGTCACAGAGGCCAGGAATCTATAATTGAAGTGAATAACTAAGGCTCCATCCAGAAGAAAATGTTGCTACACTCTGCATAAGGAAAGTCAGATGCTCCCTTATTCCATTATTATAAAAGTAAATTAATATCTTCCATACCTCAAATCCCACAAGTTCCTTATAAAGTGTAAAATCACATACGTTAAATTACCAAAATACAACTCCCGCCATTATGTTCCCTCACATTTAATATCAAACCAGCTTCCGTTGACACACCAAAAAAGAAAAAAGCAATTATGGCAAGGCTACATTAGAATTGTTCAGTCCGTTCCATCTTAAAGTAATAAGAAAGAAAAACAATAATGAGAAGAAGAAGAAGAAGAAGAGATATCGAAGGAAAATGAAAGATTTCATGACAGCTAACCAATGGCCCAAAATTGAAAAATCATATTACCAGACAACTAGAAAGAAAAAGTCATATATTCACAACTTCCTTCAACAACCTATCATATGTCACGACTCATGATCTCAAATCAATGAACCACAATTTTTGGATGATCATTAAGTATACATAACTAGTTCTATGCATGATTGACCAACATGAAATTACCTCTCTTTATTTGCTTTAACTGTATCAAACATTAACATTAGTGCTCCTACTATTACTTCAGTTTGCTAATACGCAGTCAATGGTGAGTTCCTTGATTTCTAATTTCATCAAATCATACCCTGATACTTCATCACCGTCTGACAAGGTAGCTCCACGCCCTATGCTTCTTACAATGTTTTAAATATTTGTGAAAAGAATTTATACAAAATATTTTAGTAAGTAAACCTGGAGCACCAGGTCATGATCTCAAATGAACAACAAGGGGACAATTCAGGTTACAAGAAAATAAAAAATAAAACACTATTAACGAAGCATGGTGAAGTTGTTTGCCGTTATTAGGGGGCAATGTTGAAAAAAAAAAAATTAAAGCTTTGAATACGCTGAAACTGTGAATTTGTGATGATCATGGCTCATCAGTACTGCATTCTTTCAAATACACACAAATCAAGTTGAATAAAATACAAGTCTAACTCGAAAACTATGGCCAGATTACTTCCATCTTACTCTCATGCCACAGAATATAAGAATCCACATGTTAGGTAACTTAGCATCACAGCTACCATATTTGCTTAACAACATAATAATATACTATCTGTTGCAGGAGAAAGGGGGGAATATGGCAACCATTGCCGCAACCCCAAAAGTCAAACGCTTCAAGATATGCTCCATTCACACATGACATACAAGTAGCTAAAAAATAAAGTGTTACCAATTCAGGACAATCCCAGAAATGGTTCAATGAATCAATTTATAGAACAAAATGAATCATATGGATGAAAAACATACCTGTAAGCTTTCTTGCTACCCTCACCGGGAAGTGACAGAGTGTTCATGTGAAGGTGGGGTAGTGTGTTGGTGGTATTCCCAAGTGTGAAAGTGAAACCTTCACGAGTACCATCGGTGTGCAAGGGGAGAGTGTGGAAGGTTCCAGCTGCAGAAGCAGAGGCAGTAGTTGTGCTTCCAGTTGTGGCATCAAGTGGAGAAGATGAAGAAGAAGGAGGAGAAGGTTGAGGTTGAGATTCCACAGGCTTTCTTGAACGGTAACGACGTCGTATCATGTGGCGGTCACAATACTTGGAGTCAGGGTGAGCATCCCTTGAGCACCTCCACTTCTTCCCATCGGTTCTTCTGCACCTACCAGGTTCTGGGTCTATCTTCTTCCCATAATAACCCACTGCAAAACACCAAAAAGGAATCAACTTTAACTAGCAAAAGAACAATAGAGATAAATATAGAGAAGGGTTGAAGTTGGGGTAGCTTACAAGATGGGTGGTGATGGTGGTTGTGAGACATCAATTGTAGGCTTTTCCGAATGGGTACGAGGAGGTCTGGGGGAACCGACAAACCAGCCTTGAGGTACTTGAAGATGAGAGCTTGGTGCTCCAGCTCCTGCCACTGCGCCATCGTGAACGGTGGCTGAGTCGCCGTCCACATCACCGGCGGCGGAGGAACGCTCATGTTTTTTTGGTTTGGTGATATGTTATTCAGAAGAAGAAGAAAAGGGGTTGAATCTGGGAGTGGGAGAGAGAGAAAATTGCATTAGAGAGAGAAGCATAGATAGAGAAGAAGAAGAGGTTAGGTTACCTCGGAGAAAACCAGGTCAGCCATCATTGGCAATGGTAATAGGTTAAGGGATTAACAAAAACAAGTGCTGAGGACTGAGGAGTGAGGAGGTTCTATATTATTATTATTTATTTATTTATTTAGTTTTAATAATCTGATGTTGGTAGATAGAACAGTAAAACAAGAAGCATGAGGGTTTTGTTTGGATGAGGACCCCTTTTGTCTTTTTCCTTTTTACTTGGTAGCTGGTCGTAATTGACTCTCGTTTTTTGAATTCTTTTACCAAAATTGCCAGCTGCCTCCATCTTCTATATTTCACATTGCTTACGTGGGTGTGTAATAAAATACAATAAAATTAATTATTATTAAATATTAAATTATTTGTATATAAATGTCTATTAATAAAATCATTACTCTTGTATGGTTGTGCTGAAATGGTCCTTTTCACTTGTTTTAGTATATCTACTTCAATGTGCACTGATAAGATCAAATTAATTTAGACAATCCGCTCTTCATTTATAAAATATATAAATATATTGTATTTCGAAATTCAATTTTATGAGAAGATAAATCGAATTTTTCGGTACCATAAAACGTGATGCTACATGCCTACGTCATTACCATATTAGAGCTTGTCATGAAATTTTTAAAGATAAGTCAGTTAAAATTAAAATAAATTTGAATCTGAAATTATAAATAAATATTATTTTATCTTTAAATTTTATAAAACTAATAACAATATAATTTTAAATAAAAAAAGTTAAATATATATTTATTTACTCATTATAAGAATAATTTGTTTTAAGTTTATTCATTAGATTTCAATTAAAAAATAGAAATTTACCTAATACTTGTAGTCACGTGCAGGCCAAAAGTTTTAGGTTGAAAGAGTTTAATATGGATTTTATTTTAGCGCAGAAGTTAGATATTAAATTTTATAAGAATTTCATATGTATTTTAAATCGAATTTTATAAAAATGTTTAAGAAATACTTTTAGTTTAGCCTTGAGAAACCGTGGCCTCCGTCGACCCCTTGTGAATTGTGACAAGCCACCATGACATTAAAAAAAAACTTTGGCTATCGTATAAATTATAAAAAAAAATAATGTTCTTATTTGGATTTGTTCTTTAACAAAAAAAGGTAACACTATGACATTACTTGTTATTACAAGGGAAACAGTGATAACGAACTAACCACACATTATCGATATTTTTATATATAAGGCACTACTGCACTAGTCTGCAAATAAAAAATTGAAATGCATCAGTTTTAAAAATTAATTAGAGATCCGTTAAGAAAATTAACAACTAGTTTGTCTTGCGGTCTTTTGTCCTTATTATGTACAAAAAAAAAAAAGTTTTATTTAAAGAAGATAAGTTATCTCATGTCATAGAAACAAACTTATGGACTCCACCATCTAAAAAATAAAAAAAAAAAAAGAAAAGAAAAAGGTAGCACAGTTATCGAAGGGTGTGTAGGAGAAAAAATTACCACATGTATCATAAGAATAATTTTTCCCAAAAAAAAATTAACAACTTGAATTTAATAAAAAAAATTAATATCTTTGAAAGGTATCAGAAGCAAAGAGAGAGAGAGGAAGGAAGAGATCTTGAATTGAAATGAATATTATGAATCTTGAATACAAAGCTAACTATTACATCAGTTTATATATACAAAAGCTAAACATAAACTTAACTGACTAAGCTACATTTACGGATACTATTAATAATAGTTAATCGTTAATATTGTTACACTTTCATCCCACCACAAACTCTTGCTTGAAGGAACGAAGAGTGAGTTTGTATCTGAAGTTAGTAAACTTAGAACTACATATAGCCTTCGTTAAGTCATCTGCAATTTGCTCAACAGAAGGAATGTGATACACAACAATGGAACCATTAAGTATCTTTTCTCGAACAAAATACAAGTCAAGCTCAAAATGCTTTGTTCGAGAATGGAATAGAGGATTCGCAGTAAGGAGAACTGCACTAAGATTATCACAAAAGACTTGAGGAGTTTTGATAGTATCAATCTTTAACTCAGTCAGCAAGGATCCAATCCAAGTCAATTCGGCTATTGTGGCTGCTAAGCATGTGTACTCTGCCTCTGTGATTGATCGACTGACTACTGCTTGTTTCTTGGATGACCATGATACTATATTCCCCCCTAGAAAGACGCAAAAGCCAGAAGTTGAGCGTCTATCATCAATATCCGAACCCAAATCTGAATGACAGTAAGCTACCAATTGTGGCTAAGGAGAGGGTTTGATGGTTAAACCAGTATCAGATGTGCCATGAAGATAACATAGAATGCGTTTGACAGCTTTCCAATGAGAGGCCAAAGGAGAATGCATGAATTGACATACTTTGTTGACTGAGAAAATGATGTCAGGCCTTGTGATTGTAACATATTGAAGAGCTCCTACAATAGACCGATAAAGAGAAGGGTTGTCGAATGGAAGGCCATCATGTATAGAGAGTCTTGAGCTGGAAACCATTGGGGTTGGTAGTGACTTGCAGTCAGTAAGCCCTGCTTTGGAGAGCAAATCAGTGATGTATTTTGACTGAGATAGATGAAGTGATCCACTAGATGATGACTTGGCTTCAATACCCAGAAAGTAATGAAGAGTTCCAAGATCCTTAAGAGAGAAAGCAACATTGAGAGATTGAATCAGAGAGGAAACAACATGAGCAGAAGATCCAGTGATCAGTATGTCATCAACATAGATGAGTAGATAATTAGTGGCAGAGTTTTTAAAGGAAACAAACAGTGAGGATTCACATTTTGTAGCTTGAAACCCAAGATGATGAAGTGTGGTACTGAGCTTTTCAAACCAAGCTCTTGGAGCTTGTTTTAAGCCATATAGAGCTTTGTCCAATCGACAAACAAGACTTGAGTTGCTAGAGATGAAACCTGGTGGTTGTTCTATGAACACTTCCTCATGCAATTCACCACTGAGGAATGCATTGTTTACATCAATTTTCCTAATAGGCCAGCCATGGGAAACAGCAAGTGTGAGGATGATGCGAATGGTTACTGGCTTGACCACTGGACTAAATGTCTCAGCATAATCAAAACCTTCACGTTGGTGGAATCCCTTTGCAACCAATCTTGCTTTGTACTTGAGGATTGATCCATCAGGGTTGTACTTGACACGAAAAACCCATTTGCAACCAATGGATCTTCTGCCAGTAGGAAGATTCACAAGTGTCCAGGTTCTGTTTTTCATAAGAGCTACATATTCCTCCTTCATGGCATGAAACCAGTGAGGCTGTGTTAGAGCTTGGGCTACACTGCTTGGTTCTAAAGATGTTGTAAATGCACGAGGTTTGAAAACTCCAGCCTTTGCTCTAGTGACCATAGAGTGTTGATTAGGTCGAGGAGCTGCTGTAGAAGGAGGTGGTGCTAAGAGCACTGCAGCATAAGTGGGAGAAGCTATACTTACAACATCATTAGTGGACCTGTAAGGAGAACTCGAAGTAGATTGTATAGCAGGTGAAATATGATTAACAGAATCAGAAACAGTATTAATTGTAACATGAGAGTCACTCAGTGGAGAAACTATGGGAATTACGGTTATAATTACGGTTATTGTTTAAGGAGTCCAATGTTTATTAATTAGATAAATAAGCCAAGTATTTCCATTATGGTGTTGGGGGATATTATATTTTTGGGGAAAATAATCTTCTTATACCACTTGCACTTTGATTTTTGGACTTTTTGACCCTTTTACCCCTTAATAATTAAAAAATAACCATTTTGACCTCCTGCCAAAACTATACACCAATTTATCCCTATTAATCGATTACATCTATTATTTAATCGATTAAACTAAATTTATTGACTTAATCGATTACACCAGCTTCAAAATTTTCAAACAATATTAATGGATGTCACTATTAAGGACCTCTTGCATGTGATCTTCAACCACTTGAATGGTACTAGGGAAAGTTGCTAAGGACACCTTGCACTTCCTTGCTTCGAACATGGAGTATAAGGTGGTCTAGGAGTCTTGCATGTGGATTTTGGGGGAGGTGACTTAAGCAAATTACAACAACAACAAAATGATGGGAAGATGATATGGCCTGATTGAGAGTTTAGGAGAAGATGGTGATGGTGAGCACTCTCAAAGCATTCATTCATTCAGCCAAGTGGTTTTGTGGAAATGAGGATTGATGGCTGAGTTGTTTGTTTCGGTTGGGTCTCAAAGCACTCTCAAAGTATTCCTTCATTTAGCCAAGTTGTTTGTTTAAATTATCAGCTTTCTTGGTCAAGTGGGAAGTGATTGACATGGCGAGTGGAGAGGTGTGAAACTTGAGGGAGGGGTACGTGCCAGGCATGCAAATAGTGTGAAAGAAAATTATTTGAGAATTTTGAAGCTCGTGTGATCGATTATGTAATCGATTAAGTCAATAAATTCAGTCTAATTGATTAAATAATGGATGTAATCGATTAAATAGAGACAAATTGGTGTATAGTTTTGAGAGAGGACAAAATAGTTATTTTTTAATTATTAAGGGGTAAAAGGGTAAAAAAAAAACCTTGATTTCTACATCATTTTTTTATAAGATGGGGCCTACCTTTTCCCTATTAGGTGAAAATTCTAAACTCATCATGTGAAATAGAAATTCAAAGTCTTATATTTTTATGGGTTTCATAAATATAAATGTTGCATGATAGTTCTTATGTATTTCTTACAAATTTATAGATAGCATAAAATAGTCAAAATTGTAATATTATTATTAATATAAGCGTTCATAGCATAAATGAAATATTATAAATTATCATATTAACATTCTATTTTTAGATATTTTGAGTATTCAAAAATAAAATATAAAATTTTTTATTCAATATCTTAATTATTATAATAATTATAAATTATTTCATTTATTATTATAAATATATAAATTATAAATTAAAGTGTTTTATTATAGACACAAAAACATTATAGGTATCACTGTATAGAAAAAAAGAAAAAAATTTGGAATGGGTCCCATACCTTTTTGAGCAAGTAGGAAAATAAATATGTGTCATGTAACATGACACTTCTATTTCCCTACTTTTATATAAAAAAAAGTTCAAAATTTCTTTATAATTTTGTTTTGAATAACTTATTTTTATGTTTTTATAATCAATTTATTCCTTATGGTCTTTTTGCATCCAAACTCATTCTTAACTAATTTGTTAATTTTATTTTTTTTAGAAAAATAAAATAGACTAATTAGGACAAAAAAGAAAAAGGACAAAATATGTTGAACACTTACCGGAAAAGACTAAAAGTAAAAAAAAAAAAAAAAAAACCAAATACATCTAAATCAAAAATAAGAAAAAAAAAAGTGAGAACAACAAAACAACTAAGAAAAACTAAAACCAAATATGTTCGAAACTTATAATAATAATAGAAAAGACTAATAGTAAAAGAAAAATAGTCTAAATAAAAAAACAAAATGTAGACAAAAGATGAAAAACAAATGAAAGAAAAAATAAGACCAAATATGTCTAAATAAAAAAAACATAGTGTATGATAGAAAAATAAAACCAAATATGTTAGAAATTCACAAAATTAATTTTTTTCTTTTATTTATTTTTTGTTCTATCTCTTTTATTGTAAGTTTCCAACACATTTGAGTAGAATTTTTCTTGTATTTCTTTTTGTAATCAATCAATTTTTATTTTTATTTTTATTTTGTAACCTAGATAGGGTCAAACCCTAAGTAGGCTACGAAGAAAAAATACAATGAGTTCTACGATCACCTAAATCAACAAAATACAATAAGTAAATACTAAGCGAAGGGCTAGGAAAGAGAAAAAGTCTTCTTGTGCCGGATCCACCAAAAGGAAGATTTAAGAGTCAATTCGCACAACAATTCCCTTCTTTATATATATGTTTAACCTTCATTGACCAATCTATGTCCATCCATGTCCGTATACTAGTACCAAGACGAGACACAATCAATTTTCTTCTTCTTGATTTTGACATGTTTGATTTTTTTCTTTTATATTCATTTTTTTAGCTTTTAGTCTTTTCCGTAAATATTATAAGTTTCAAATATATTTGGTCTTATTCTTTTTTTATCAGCCTTTTTTTTATATGAAAGGTAAAATATGCCGATTAATTAAGCATCTAACAATATTAAAGATTAGTTTAGATGAAAAAAACATATGGGCATAAGTGATTAAAAAAATAAAAAATATTCATTTAAACAAGGTATAGATTATTCTGCATGCCCTTATTTTGCCTACTTGTCTTAACACCGTTAGACTTTATCTCATCCAATGGTGGAAATTTATGGGATAAAATAACCCCTTTTTTTCTTTCTTTCTCCTCCTTTTTGTCTTCGTTGCACCCCCACTAACTCAACCTCATTGCCGACGTACATAGATGAAAACAGAAATAGAGAATCACATAGACTCGAAATTGAAATTGTGAAGATGCTAGGTTTGAAGCAATTGATATGATGATGATGTTCGTATCTCACAGATTCCATTGTGGCTTCACTATCGAGAACGCAACCCGAGAAGCTATTGGAAAGATGCGTTTCAGAATAACATCTTTGAGATTTATTTTCTTACTAAAAATCAAAGGAAATAAGAAGCTCATTTTTTTTGTTCAGATCATTTGCAAGGTTAAGTCTTTTGTGTAATCAGCTTCCTATTAGTCATTTTCCTATATTTGGAATTTTTTTATCTCTGGACCAGTGTTTCAAAATATGAACTAGCTGGTTTTGCTACAATCCAAAAATATTTATGGTTGTACTTCTGGTTGTGTTAGATTTGAACTTATAGAAGAACAACAAATCAATCTCTATTAAACATTTTTCAGCTAGTATGATTGTGCTACCGAGAAAGGGGAGGAGAGAAGAAGGGTGTGAGAGAAAATGAGGAGAAAGAAAGGGGGAAAAAGGTTTATTTTATACCACAAATTTCCACCATTGGATGAGATTAAAATCTAACCGTGTTGAGAGGGGTAGAAAAAGGTAGGTAGAATAATCTATCCTTTTAAACAATCCATAGAAAAAAAATTGAACTTTTCCATTCTATATATTAAAGCATGCCTTTATTTATACAAATGTTTCACTTGTTTGAATATTTTGCTAAAGTAGATTATAAAGGTTTAGTGTTTATCATGTTGTAGAAGATATATTTATTTTCTATATATGTATATGAAAGTACGTGGGGTCATGTGAAGAGAGGAAAGGGAAAAAATATGGGCTCCAAAGACTTTTTATGTGTGTATAGCAGATAAATTTATCTCCTACAACATAAGAAATATTAAAACGATATTCTAATTCATTTTAACCATCTTTATTAATATTATTTACTTTATACTGATAATAATAGTTTTAAAAAGAAAATATTAAAAAAAATTATACAAGAACTTGCTAAGAATATATAAATAAGGAATATTGAACAAAAAGTAAATTTAATAAATACCGCAGCTTTTATAAAATATTTTTAATTTCTTAACTAAGTATTTTTTTTTCTCAAATTATTAATATTCACTGATCTAACTACATATAACATAATATGGGCACATAGACCCTCATTCAAAACTACTAGAAAAGGCTCCATTATCGAATAAATTTGTCAACAAAAATTATTCCGCTGATAATAATGATAGAATTTTCGACGAAAATTGAATTCCATTTAAAATAGCAACTAGGGTTGGCAAAACCGTTCAACCCACCCAAACCGCGTGCAACCCGAAAAAAGAGCCGGGTTAGGGTTGGCTAAAAGAAAATGAGCCAGAAAATCTAACCCAAATCGACCCAAGCCGATTTAAGATTGACTCAAAAATATGGCTTGTGGGTTGGCAATGGCTCACGATTGGCTCGAAAATTGGCTCGCTGGTTGGCAACTATGAAGACTATGATTAATTTCCTGAACAAAAATAACAACACTAATAGAGCTGTTGTTAACTATGAAATCCTTTTGAGTTTCAAAAAAAAATTCGAAGAAGAATAATAGGTTACTTTGATGATATGAAAGAAAAATCAAAGAACATAGCTGGGAAATCAAAGAACGGAGTTAGGCAAACTTCCGCAAAAAAAATACAAACATGATGTGTGGGTGTTGCAAAAAATAAAGAATACAATAAGCTTTCAATGCAGGAACTAAGGCTAAGACAAAGTCGCTAAGGAGATGAAGCCAGGGACTGAAGGGACACTGACGGTGGTTCTGGGGGCTGCATCTAGCTTTCTGTGTGAGAGACCGAACAAAAATGGCAGTGATGAGAGAATATTAGGGACTTAGGTTTAGAGAACAAAAAAAAAATCAACCCGCGAGTTGGCTCATTTTTTCCCGAGCTGGCTCGAGTCGGGTTGACAGCTTATTTTTGCCAACCCACCTGACTTATATTGACAGTTTACGAGCCAACTCGATGGGTTGGCTCATTTTTGCCAACACTAATAGAGACGAAAAACATTTTCATTGGAAAAAGAAATAGAAATATAAATGGAAAAAGATTTAGTCGTAATCAATGATACAAATTTTTGATGGAAAAAAATTTTGTTGGATTTTTTGACATATATTAACGAAAAAAAATTCGTCGCTATTTACGACTAAGTTTTTTTTTCGTCAAAACTTTGGGGATGTTAAAAAGTTGGGCCGACCCAAATACTAAGTTTTACAGTTCATTGGTGGTTATATGAAAACTGAATAACTGACATTTTCATACATTTCACAACCTTGGTCGTCAAGAGCAGCATCGATGGTGATTGTTCTTTGAGTTTTTGGCTTCCCAAGGTTTACTCTCTTACTCTTTTCATGTCTACTAGTGAATGCCCACTATCTCTTTTTTGAGTTTCACTTCTTAAATAAGTAGTTATATTGTTATTGATGGCGATATTGTCTTAAACTGTTGACCTACTTTTATTTTTTTTGGTTTGGCTTTCCCTTTATCTACACCCAATAGTAGGTAAAACAATTCTATGCCTTTTTTTGGGGGGAATTTTTTTAATTGGTAAAATGTGAAATATATGTTGTGAAAGAATGAGATTTCAGAGCAATGGTTAGTATAAAAGGAGGATGATTGCAAAATCGAGTGTTGTTTATAAATGACTCGGTAAATGTAGTGAAACCTTGGGATTTAAACTTAACGAACTTGGGTTGTCATATAACTTTACCTTATTGAATCTTGACTTAGTAACAATAAGTAGGATTTCCCCCCACTTTTATGGTTCTCGACCATAGTAGAGAACTTTGAGTTAGGAAAGCTCATAGAAATGGTTTAGAGGCCTAACTAACCATAGACACTAGTTGAGACCTTGTCTATTTTAGGAAGCTAATGTGTCAAGAAATTGAATCATGCATGTTCTGATTTTTCCTTTTCCCCCATTGTTATGACATTGAAAGAAGAAGGAAATTCAACTAAGAAACTTTCTTGAAGTTTGGGGGAACTTAACCCTTGAGGTTTCAACTGAACATTGTCCAATGAGATACCAATGTAATGGACATCCAAGTAGAGATGGCAAAAATGAGGCAACCTGTCGAGTTAGCTCGTGTAACCCGCAAAAAATGAATCAGGTTGAGTTGGAAAAAATGAGCTAACAATCCGAGCCAGCTTGACCCGAGTTAGCTCGAAAAAAATCAAACCAACCCGCGGGTCAATTTGGTTAACTCGTCGGTTGAGGGTTTATTTTGTTAATCAAAAAATACAAAATATATCAAAGACCCACACTTCTCACATGACCAGGCATATGAGAGAGTTACTTCTTGCAGAAGATAAAGCCACAACCGTCTTGCCTCTCTACCATCTTCTTTTTTAGGCTTAGAGACATCTTGCTTTCTCTGCCCAACTTTTGTTCCATTGCAATACACAGTATTGTTCTCTCTGTTCCTTACTCAAAGCTTGGCTTGTAGTTGGGTGGGGATGTGGGATATTAAAATTTTAAGATTGATATAACATTATAGATGCATAGAAATGCATACCGATGTATTCTATATCTGATTTTATTTTTTTATTTTTGTGAATTTATTGGTTTGAACCAAATAATGAACCTTCTTTGTTTGAACCCGCGAGTCATTTTTTCGAGGCAACCCACCAGCCAACCCTAACCCGGCTCAGGTCGGGTTGGGTTGGATATTCTGCCTCATTTTTTTTTTTAGTCGACCCTATCCCGCCTCTTTTTTTCGGGTTACACACGAGTTGGCCCATTTTGCCAACGCTACATCAAAGACTTGAGTCTTGTTCCTGCGGCCATGTTGGGAAAGGAAATAGTTTATGTTCTTTTGTTAAATTAAATCTTGAAGTTTATGATGCATAAACCTTTATGTTGATTGAAACTTATTTATGTTAGGTAAATCCAATTTGGAGAAAGAAGGAACCAAGGATAAATAAGGGTATTAGGTTAAGAGTTTGGGTGAAAAGGTAAGGTGTAGAGTTTAACCATTATGAATATGCAATAATTATAATTACTATATCTATGTGTGATTCATGAAAATGACGAGTTAAGTGTAATAGACAATGTTGCATCATTCACCTACATATGTACATTGGACTGTTTGATCATTATATTATTATTTATAGTGATATTAAAAAAAAATTGTTTGAATAAAGTACTATATTTTTTATACATAAAATCACTATTTTTCTTTTATTGAAAAATGAAGATGCACTCTTATGCGTCATCCCATTGCATATATGACATGTTTGTAGCCTATATGATCGTGGACATTGACTGCACTCTCGTGCATATATGACATGTTGTCACTCATTGCATATATGACATATGACATGGCTATATGATTATGGACGCTTGTTGAACTCTTATGCACTACATGCATTGTCCCATTGCATATATGTCATGGACGTCATTGCCTATTGGACGACCAGTACCTTTTATAGGATTTTAGACCCAGAGACTAACGTAGCTTCTCCTCAATAAGCTAATGAGGTTTGCGATATTACTAAGTATAAATTATTTCACTTGATATATTACCTGATTTTATTTGTTTGCAATTTATTGTTTGGGTTATATATTGTGCAATTTACCAAATATTTTAACTATATGTTTAGCAGTTACCCCCACAGCAGGATAATGTAGCTTCTCCTCAAGAAGCTAATGAGGTTTGTCATCTTACTAATTATAAATCATTTCAATTGATACATTATCTAATTTTATTTGTTTGTAATTCATTGTTTGGGTTATATATTGTGCAATTTACCAAATATTTTAACTACATGTTTAGCATGAGGACTTAAATCCAACTTCAGGTCCAGTACATGATGGATTTATTCTAGATTAGGGGAAGAAGGATCCTGCAGATGGTCAAATATGGGTTCGTCTGACTACGAATGGAGGGACACAAGTTCTCTTCTTATTGACACATTATATATAATATTAATAACGTTAAAATTACTATGTTATGTTTTATGTTTAACGAAATAATGATATAATTCCTTATGTATTTTAGGTTTGATTCCAACAATGCCAGTCACAATACAACTGAAATCATAACTCGCAATTATGATGGTGCATGGCCAACTTAAAAAGGAAGGTGCTCATACGAGTAAGGAAAAATTGGTATAAGGAATTCATGGTAAAATGACCCTCAATTACATTTTAGTATCTACTCTTTATTTATTTTATTTATACACTTTTGACATTCTTCATAATTGGGATAATAACATTATATCTACTTTTGACATTGCCGAAGAAATATAAATGCTTGCATGATGATTAAAAAAAGATATGAAAAAGCATTTAGGACAAAGGCAATTGATCTCCTTAAGAATAATTGCATTGTCTAAGAAAGGGAAAAAAGGAATGCATAATGGATTCCACAAGAACAACTCATCTAGTTGTAGGAATATTGGGCTAACAATGAAGCTTGGAAAAAAAATATCTGATATCAATAAGAAAAATAGGTCTACATATAATGGGCCTTCACATGTTGGAAGATCAATATCATATGCCAACCATAAAAGGTGCACATTGAGAAACATCCGTGCCATCTTATTCTATGTTTACTAGTATTAATCATTATTTTTATTGTTAGAGTATTTTGACACAAATATTGCATTATGTACTGTTTGATACAAGAGGCTACTGAGGAGACACCACCAGGTGAGGAAAATTAGGAGTTATACAAGCATACTCACCAATTCACCCAAGAACCCCAAAATTGGATAAATGATAAGGCAGTGCAAACAACTGTGAGTACAATTGAAATCTTCAAAACATATATGCTTTTGTATTTGATTTATTTTTTCTTAACTTATGTATGACATATTTGATGGGTAAGACTTTGTAGGACACATACACAAGGCTAAGGGAAGAAAGGAAGACTCAGGCCACATTAGGTGAGGAAGGTAGCAGCCAAACTTCAGACATTGACCTATTTGTGGAGGCGGTCGGAGGGCCCAGACAAAGAGGACAGATTTATGGATTAGGATCTGTCGCATGCGTTTATAGAAAAACACGTCTCTCCAGCATGACACCATTTGGAGTCTCGCAGCAGGAGAATCAAAGGATAGGTGAGCTAGTTACATAGCTATCTAATGAGAATATATCTATTAAAGATCAACTTGCACACTTTGAGAGCACGAGAAAAGCATTACAAAGGGAAATGCAAGAGATGCATGATATCATATGCAAGATTCCAACAAGCATTTATAGTCATAGCTGCTTAGACACTCAATTTTAGGTGGACAACAACAAGACACTACCACCAACCTAAGACCCTAACAATGAAGATAAACTACTTGATGATTGCGGTGGCCTGAGTGATAATGGAGAGGATTGATGTCTTTTTTTCACACTTGGCCCATTTAATGTTGTTCTTCATTTGTATGTGTGATATCGACTTGTATACTTTTCATTATGTATAGTGTTTTGGGTAATTGATGTTAGTTTGGATGTGTATTACATGTACAAAATTATCACGTGTTCATACTTTTCATTATGTATGGTCTTTTTGGTCATTGATAATAGTTTGGATGAGTATTATTTGTATGAAATTACTAAATGTTTATCAGGTATACTATTATGTATTGTTGAATTAAAATTCATATGAAATATATGTTTTTCAAAAAATTAATAATATTATTTTCGACGGAATTCAGGAAAAAATCTGTTGCAAATTGAGACGCAAATTTTCAACAGAAATATTGTCCGTTGCAATTTTCGATGGAATTCTAGAATAATTATGTTGCAAATTATTAATAATTTTTTGATGGAATTATTTTTCGTCGAAATTTTCAATTGAATTCTAGTTAAATTCCGTTGTAAATAGTATCATAACTTTTTGATGAAAATTTTTTCATCAAAGTTTTCGATGGAATTCATTAAATAAATATTATGTAATGACTTTATTTGTGGACGAAAAAGTAAGATTTCTCACGGAAAAAAATTCATCAAAATTTTCAATAAAAAATTGTTTTATTGCAAATTTCAACGGAAAAAAAAATCCATCAGCTTTCAACGAAGTATTTTTAGATGAAAAAAATTTGTTGAAAATTCTATAAAAAAATACATTTTTCATGAAATTTTCATCATGAAAAAACTTCGTCAAAAATATAAAATTTTGAGTACATTATCGCTGCATAATACCACCGCAACATGAGACTGCAAGAAAACCTGAACATCCCAATTCCCAACTGTGCAGCTAAGCCTGAATAACATCTAACTCCACCACATTATTTAACTAAAGTATTCTTAAGATACTTTTTGCCGGTCTCT
The DNA here is from genome assembly GCA_032173675.1 of Gastrolobium villosum. Taxonomy (NCBI): domain Eukaryota; kingdom Viridiplantae; phylum Streptophyta; class Magnoliopsida; order Fabales; family Fabaceae; genus Gastrolobium; species Gastrolobium villosum. Next base: position 73,569 of record JAVKPL010010370.1, on the reverse strand, counting down.
TTAAACAATAACAAATATATTAATTACCAATTCATGTTTTGTTTTTCTTGATATAAAGTTGGCAAATATTTTCAGTACTGCTCATTTATCTGTCTCAATCAAGAACACTTCTATCTTATATCAAGATGACAATATCTTTAACCTTTTATTTATTTATAATGTTTGACAATTTCAATGTGATGGATTTGTCATCTTCAAATGCAGACCTTGCAATTTATTTATTTTTTAAACAGCAACTTAAAGAACCCTTTTATCTTACAGTGTATTTAGTTTCACATCATATTAATTAATAATCAAGGCTAGTTTCATGTTATATCACTAATCAATGACCAAGTCTCGCCGAGATGAGAAATTCAATGTATCGCCTATTAAAATTATAAAAAAAGAAATTTATTCAATTATATTTATTCTCGTAACTCTTTTATTGTTAACGTCATATGAATCTCAGTTATTTACAATTGTAGTGAAGAAGCATCTATTGTGAGAGTAATGAAGATTTACTACACGGGAAGGGAGAGAACTGTTCCAATAAATGCGCATAATTTAAGATTAAAGCTGTTAAAATCGAAAGCGGAGAGGAAATAAAAAATTATAAAATGTAAAATCATAATATAAAAAATTCATAAAATATAAAGTGTTTGGAATATTAGTAAAATTATTTTGATGAAAAAAAAAAATCATAAAATCACATTGATAAATCAAGATTTTATCAACAATGGACTAAACCACTAAACCAATGAGCTCTAGAATTTCCTTTGCAAAAAAAGGCACTCAACAGCTTTTAAGTTAAAGTTAAAAAAAAGTATGTACCAAAAAAAGAAGAAGTTAAGAGCTAATTAGTAATTACATAATTTTTTTGGCTTAAAAACATATATTTAAAACAAAAATTTCTCTCATATATAAAAAAAATTCTCTTTATTTCTATGGTTAAAAAATACAATTCAAGAAAAGCTAGTAAGAGCTTAAAAAAATTCTTCCTAGATTTTTTTTATTAATATATATATATATATTATAAGAGTTTTTTTCAAAAACTGTTTTGCCTAATTTTTAATGGAAAAAATGTTTGTCATTTTAAATGACATAAAGTTATGTCATTTTTAATGAAACTATGTCGTTTTGGTGTGTTTTAATATTCTCTCTCCTCCATTTTCTTTTTCTTTCTAATTTTATAAATTAGAGAAAATAACAAAACACACCAAAACGACATAGTTTCATTAAAAATGACACAAAGTTATGTCATTTAAAATGACAAACACTAAACTCATTTTTAATTATAAGAAAATAAATTAAAAATAAAAGGACTTAAACCAGTGTTTTAAAACCTGACTCGGACCGGTCGGGTCGACCCGGGACTCGGTGATCCGGTGGGTTCCCGGTCCGAGCGGGTAGTTGAATCGCTTCTGCAGTCAACCCGGATTGGACCGCTTGACCCGGCCGAAACCCGGCGACCCGGTTGACCCGGGTTAGACCGGTTATTCCTTTTTTTTGTTGATAAGAACTCTTGAATTAAATCATATTCATATTATAGGATGAATATGATTAAAAGTAAGGTGAAAATAATAAGGTATTTTTGATTAGTGCAGTTCGTTTATATAATTTAGTTGTATATTATAATGATCTCATGACGTTAAGTGGTGATAAACACTGATAGTCTCGTGATCTCATCTCAACGATGAACAATTTTTTCTTAGTGTATATTTCATGCATATTATTTATTATCATGATAACGGTGACACTTTTTCTTAGTGTATATTTCATGCATATTATTTGTTATCATTATTTAATTTATCCGTATCATGTCAAGCACAAAAGGTGTATTTAACTTATATTACAATTTTAATTCATTATTAGGATATGGTCTAGAGCTAGAAGCTTAGAAGTATATAATATAATATTTGCTATCATTGAAAATCAATTTATTTTTGAAGTTCATTGATAATTTTTTATGTGAATTTTTATTAATATAAGTAATATTTTTAATATATGAACAGTAAATCCGGTTCAACCTGGTTCAACCCGGTTGAACCAGTGACCCAGTACCTCGACTGATTCGATGACCGCTCAGAATTTTAAAAGATTGATTTTTTAACGGACACTAAGTGTGATGTGATTGATATTAAAATCTCATGAATTAAAAACACAATTGATAATACAAGCTAAATAAATAAGAAGACAATTTAAATTTAACTTTTCAAATATATTTTTGGAGAGGACAATAAACTTTAACAATAATAAAGGGTTAGTATAAAATAAAATTTCGCGAAAGCTCTCATGCCTTTGTATTTATCTCTCTTTATAGATATTTATAAATTATTATCAAATTTACTTTTCATTTATAATAAGGGTTTCCCGGGATAGATAAGTTGAAATTGGCTGGCCACCACTACCCAGTACCCACTACTCGATAATAAAATACTATTTTTATTTATTAATGATACGTCAACAAAATTCTAAATACAAAATTTTTCCACCGTAACGCGATAAGTTCCCAATTAAATTACTATTTTAATTACCAAAACAAAGAATGACATCACACACACGTCAGCACGAAGGGACGGGGGAGAGATTAAAGTTAGACGTAAGGGTGATTCAGTAATTTCGAAAAGTATTAAAAAAAAAATAAAACTTGGAAATATAAAGTTGGAAGCTTTCCTGAGTGGAAAACACACCAAGGAACAAAGGGCTTTACAGTACGATCGTGTTCCTCTTTCTCTCTCGCCCCAGTCATGAGCCTCTTCGGTTTAGGCAGGTTTGTGGAAAAGTTTCGATTTTTACTACAATTCATACTCTATTAGTTTCAAATGTTGAATTTTCCTTCCTTTGGGTTTTTTTGCATTTAATGGATTTTTGTTATTATAATTGTTACAGTTTATTCTATGATCTGATCACTGATTCACTGATCATGTTCTGTGTTTAAATGGGTAGCTTACTTTTCAATTTTAATTCAAAATCTTGATCATGTTTTGCATTCAATTTGACATGCCTTGCCATCTGTTGTTAATTTGCATAGGTATTTTCTGCCTCTAGAAAAGTGAAAGCCACTATATAAGAAAATTTAGTGGGAAATACTATTATGTTTTCATTGATCTATTATATGCTCTTTGATTGCCCACTGTAATTGTATTGAGCATGTAATATTGACTTGGGTTGGAGTGGAATTTGTTAAGTAATTAGTGTAAATCAAGTATACATGTTTTTTTCCCCCTTTCTGTAAGTTTCATCTGTTTATATTTATTTATTTTCCATGACATGAGTGCATGCTTGTGTTGATAACTAAGAGCAAGTTGAAGGTTTTCTGAACAACTGATCCATGGGTGTTGACTAGCAGAGACTTGTGTGAGGTAGCATTCTCATAAGATGGTGGTTTAGTGCACGGTAAAAGTTTGTTACTTGGTGCCTGTCTGAACTTGTCTGAACTTCAAACAAATAAAATCCTTTGTTGCCATTAGCTTTTTATGATACTGTAAATGCATCGGTCAAGTCTTCTTGAAATTCAATCTAAATTGGAACCTCAAAAAATTGGAGACTTGATGCAGTCGACTATACCAAAAACACATTAATTAGTTAATCAATGTCATAGAAAGATAAAAATAAATCCTTCGTTGTCATTAGAAATTTAGAATATTGTTAATACGTCAGAGGTAGTGACTACTACCCCCAAGTTCTTACAATTGGCCATGTTTTCTTTGAACCCAATGTTAATTCAAACCACAAGAATAGGAGACGTGATAACAAGCACAATAATTAGTTAACCAATGTCATATATTAACTATTTATTGTATTTATATTATAGTTTTTTGTGTCACGTCGTCTATTTTTGTCCTACCTTTGATGCATTGACAGTGTCCTAAGTTCTTAATCAGTGGCGGAGCCATGTATTGGCTGTGTGGGGCCTCGGCCCGGGCTAAATTTTAACAAATTATACTTATTATATATAATTATATAATTAATTATAATTTGGCCAGATTAAAATTATAATTTGGCCCGGGCTACAATTTGTAATTTGATCCTATCTAAAACTTAAAATAATTTTGATAAAAGATTTGGGTAGGTTGTATTAGATTATGTGTTCAGTTTTCACTTATATAAAAAATGGCTTCACTTTTTCTACAGTCAATGTAGATAACTTATCTACATTAAACTCAAAACGACGTCATTTTAAGGCAGAAATTAAGGTATTTTTATAATTATAATTTATTTCAGGATTATTGTAGTCTTTTTCATTATATTTTTTTAATTTTTCAACCAAAAACGACGTCATTTTGGGAACAAATGTAGATAACTTATCTACAATTACTTTAGAAACATTAAAGCCATAAAAAAAAAATATTTTTAGTAAAATTAAAAAATATTTAATAAAGTTATAATTCTTCTTAGTGCTGCCTGCTCAGTGTTAGAATTGAATATCCACACAGATGCAAGAGACAACCACACAGAAGTATATATGAAAACTTTTTCTATAAAACTTGCTTACTTGCACTTTTTTTTCTTGATGTACATTTCATACAAACTATCAAAGGCTATTTATGAGCTATAAAACTGACCAACATAACTCCACAAATAACACCCTCATTACTTTATAACTGACATAACTGACTCATTACTTTATAACTGACATAACTGACTCATTAATATTTTAACTGACATAACTGACTAATTAATATTCTAACTGACATAACTGACTCATTAATATTCTAACTGACATAACTGACTCATTAATAAAAAACGGACATTTAAAATTTATCCGAACACTCAAGTTCTTTGTATTTAATATAATTTAAATAATAATGATATGAATTAACTAAAATTAAGAAAAATAAATACACATGTAATTTTTTGGCCCGCTCTCAAATTAGAGCCCGGCTCTGCCACTGTTCTTAATGGTAACAAATGATTTATTTTTTATCTTTGTACGATATTGATTGACTAATTATTGTGTTTAAATATAGTTTATTGTGTCACCTCTTCTATTTTTGTGGTTTGAATGAAAATTGGATTGAAGAAGACATGGCCAATTGTAAGAAGGATCTAACTTGGTATGGTAATAACTACCTCTAATGCATTGGCAGTATACTAAATTTCTAATGGAAACAAGGATCTCCCTTTATCTTTATATGACATTCATGAACTAATCATTGTGTTTGTCTTATGGTTTATTGCGTCATATCTCCTATATTTGTGGTTCGAATTAAGATTGGATTTGAAGAAGACATGACCAATTGTAAGAAAAATCTAACTTGGGGCGGTAATAACTGCCTCTGATGCATTGAAAATATCATAAATTCCTACCAGCATAAAACATACTTTCTTGCCTTATTTTTTCCGAATACATATTAGTTTAAGCTGGCTAACTTGATCAATGTGAAAAGGGGATGAATGGGGAGAGTGAGAGATATTCAGAAATATCAATCTTAAAAGCTAATTACTATTGTTACTACAAGAATGATTATCCTTGTTAGCATTTTTTTTTTTTTTTTGGTAAAAAAGTTTCCATTAATATTCTTTAAAATATGTTGTTGCAGACCATCTTTCACTTGGGCCACAAGCCTTAAGAGTGTACAATAGGTGGTCCAAACCAGTTTTGACAGGCAGTCAGAATTCTGATAAAGTAGTTAAAAGTAGGCTGTTAGTAATTTGGTTCTGACTTGTAGTGTTGATTAGTTGGGGCTAGGGGTGTGTATAAAAGTAGGCTGTTACCTTTGCATGCACTCTTTATTTAAACATTTGCTGATTATTTGGGTAACTAGTTCAAGCAGATATTTGCATAATTAGGACATTAAAGTTTATTAGACTTCGGCTCCCAAGAAATTACTAATTAGGCTTCCTAAGACAAAGACTCTTATTGAAGATACTTATCGACAATAGAGAAATAATTAGCATTGGTATGGGTGCAACTTTGCATGATAGCAGTGTGCAAAAGGTGTTGATGAATATTTTTAGTAATGCAGTTTAGATTGATTCTCTTCTATCATTTTGTTGGTTTTCTACCTGACAAATTATTCTGCAACAGAAATCAGAGAACGTTCCGCCCCAAAAAAAGTACTCCTTCTGGTAGTAAGGTTGGTTCCTTTTATTTTTAGTGATCTTTTTTCAGATATTCAATCTTCTACGAACTTCTTGTGATAAATGTGTGGGGAAGAAAGTGTATCAGGATTGTCTTGGGTTTCCAAGATTGACCCTGCTGTGCTGGAGGATGAACAAAATTCTGCTGTTAACTATTATTTTTTATTATTATCATTATTATTACTGCAGGGAGCTCAGCTTAGAAAACATATTGATGCCACATTGGGTAGTGGAAATCTAAGAGAAGCAGTAAAGCTACCTCCTGGGGAGGATTTAAATGAGTGGCTAGCTGTCAACAGTAACTATCATCCTCTCTCTTATGCACTGTCGAGTGCAGTGTATATACTTGTTGAAGTTTCTCTTGCCTTTCATTCTCCTGTTTCCCCAATTATGTATTAGTAGAATTCTGAAATCCAGTAATCTGACTTTTTTCATGCCTGCATTTCAGCTGTTGATTTCTTCAACCAGGTGAATCTGCTTTTTGGTACCCTCACAGAGTTTTGTACTCCTGAGAATTGTCGGACAATGTCTGCAGGACCCAAGTATGGCATAATTAACTGATTGATTTCCTTGTTTACCTTTCTTTATGAGGGGAAAAGCATTTGTATGTTTTTAGAAATTCTGTCAGATGATATTCTATCAACTATCTTTTGTTGAATGAGAAAATCATTCAGTCAGATATAAAAGTTATCAGCAATCAATTATGTTTTGGTAAATCGATCCACTTTACCAAGAACTCGTGTTTCCCTTCATCACCAATTCTCCGATCAACCACCTCCTCAGCCACCGCGTACTCAAGTCCAGCCTCGTAGTCCCTGACCAAATCCTCCGCCACAAACCTCGCCTTCACCCACTCATTGGCACTACCATCCTTCCACCGCAGCAAGTACTCCAAATTCTCACCCTTCCCCCTACGTTCCAAAATCTCCTCCACCTCTGCGAACTCAAACACCGCACCTTCCAAAACCCTAATCACACTCTCCAATCCAATCCTCCGCGAGAACTGCATCGGCGTCACCTTCAGAATCTCCCTAGCCAGATCCAGCGCCGTTCTTCCTCGATCATCCTCCACCTCAGGATCTGCACCTAGGTTCTTTTGGTAATTTTGTTCATAAATGGGTACCTAGGTGCATAAAAGTTATCAGCAATCAATTATGTTTTGGTTTCTCGCTATATTATTTATTATGTGCCTGCTTAGAATTTATGCCCTATGTATGAACACACTATTTTTGGTAAAGAAAAATATTTATTATGCATAGAGATGTTAAAGTTGCTTTTTCTTCAATTATGTTGCATTGATTTCTTTATTTTCGGTTCTATGTTTGTGGACTTTAGGTAATATTTATTAATGCATTGATGTTAAAGTTGCCTTTTCTTCATGCCAGTTCATTTTCTAGAATCTAGGTAATATTTACTAATGAGTGGGTTGTGGACTTTGAAGTGGTCTTTCGGGAAGTACATCAAATTTATCCACTTACAAGGGTTTTTCTTATAAAGATCATTCCATTATGATAATGACAAATCCAGTTGCTGATTCTTTCTAAACTCATCTGTACTAAATTTGTATATATTTGTAGCTCTTATGTTGTCCATTACATGAAACTTTAGGTATGAGTATAGATGGGCAGATGGTGTACAAATTAAGAAACCTATTGAGGTTTCTGCTCCAAAATATGTTGAATATCTAATGGACTGGATTGAAACACAGCTTGATGATGAATCCATATTCCCACAGAAGCTTGGTAAAGATTTTGTATATTTTTTTTTTTCTTAAAGAATTTTAGATTCTCTCATCATAAATCATAATTATTTTCACTTTTGTACCAAAATCTATGGAATCATGTAGGTTCACCATTTCCTCCCAACTTTAAGGAAGTCGTGAAGACAATATTCAAGCGGTTGTTCCGTGTATATGCTCACATATATCATTCTCACTTTCAGAAAATAGTGAGCCTCAAAGAAGAGGCCCACCTAAACACATGCTTCAAGCATTTTATACTCTTTACCTGTGTAAGTTTCTCAATATTAATAAATTAAATCAGCTAATTGTCATCTTCATAATTGTTCCAAATGATTGTAGGTCTTTTATTATTGTTTTTTGTAGATTTTACTTGAGATTAATGTGTTATTGTTTGTGCAGGAGTTTGGGCTGATTGACAAAAAGGAACTGGCTCCCCTTCAAGAGCTTATAGAAACCATTATCGTCCCATATTAGATATATGACTTGGGACCCACCGTACTGTGAAATATCTTATCCTAGGAAGCATAACTAATGTATTACTAAATATAGACTGATTTTAATATTTGACTTCTGAAATCCTCGTATTTGTTGTGTTAGATATGTTTGGGAACAGGATCTAAATTATCGTATCATATATGTGCAATATGGCATCATAGATCCTAATGTTCATGGAAGTAGCCCATGTATGCCAAGTGAAGACCGTACATCATGTTTGACGTTTTAGTATGAAGTTGGAAGGTTGTTTCTGAATAATGTTGATTGCTAATGATTAATAGTTATGTAGATTTCTATGCTGATTTCGCATGTAGATTTCTACGCTGATTTCGCATGTAGATTTAACTGGGCAAAATTACTCTCTAGTTTTGAAAATTGCACATATATCTTGTTGGGGAAGGATATATTTATCACAAAAAAAAAAGTTTACCACTTTTACAATTAACTTAATCACCGTTGATTTTCTTCAATTTAACAGTTATAATTTATGGGAATTAATAATTAATTAATAAATGTAACTCAATGATTTTCAATAAATTATAATTATTAGATTGCCGAAAATCAGTAATGATTAGGTTGGTTGTAAAGGTGGTAAATTTTTTTTGGTGATAAGTATATCCTTCCCCTATCAAGTATATGTACATTTTTAAGGGAAAATTTTATTTTCACCCATTCTAGTTTTGTGATTTATTATTTGACCTCTGAGATTTTAAACTTATCACTTAGACATATTGTGGAGGGTTAGACCATTGTTATTCTTATGTTCCAGATAGAGAACAGTGATCAAAATGCCATTGTTCACATACTTTTGTACCTAAATGCCACGCAAACAGTGTTATTTTCCAATATGTCACGCGGACAAGTTCGTTACAATGTCCTGCGAACTCGATTTGCTGACGTGACACGTCTCTAGTGGACAACAAGTTTGCTACTCCCAGTAGCGAACTATGTTGCAATAAATGCTGACACATTAGAGAAGTTCGCTACTCCCAATAGCGAATTATGTTACAATAAATGCTGACACATTGGAGAAGTTCGCTGGCACATGTAGCGATCTAGGTGTGCCACATGTCTGACATGCACCAAGTTCGCTGAAGGTCCAAGCGAATTAGGCGCCACGTGGCACAATCAAAATTAATATATCAATCACAATAAAACACAAAAAATGAAGAAAAATGCCAATTTAATTAATGTGCCAATCAAAATTAATGTCAATTAGCAATCACAATTAATGTACCAATCACAATAAAACACATAAAATTAAAGAAAATGACAATTTAATTAATGTATCAAACATAATTAGCGTATAAATAGGATTAACTTTTGATTGTACCCATCACAATTAATGTACTAATCACTTCGGAGAGTCATAACTTTTGATTCGAATATCCAAATCAGATATTTTTTATTTTATTTCATATAACTTTTTGAGATTTATCCAATGACACCTCATTTGACATATTTTATCTCTCACAAACATCATTTGATTTGTAACAATGATATCACAAACAATTAATGTACCAATAACCAATCACAATTAATGAATCATTCAAAATTAATTGTGATTAGTATATTAATTAAATAGTCATTTTGCTTCATTTTTTTTTGGATTGTGCTTGGTACATTAATTCTGATTGGCAACGAGATTGTGCCACGTACACGAAGTTCGCTACCCCTGGTAGCGAACTTCGTTCAGTCAATTTTTTCTGCGAAAATGTGCCACATGTCACGGAATCGTTGGTTACAAAGTTCGCTATCAGTCGTAACGAACTTGAACATGTTCCAGTCAGTTTTTTTCTGCGAAAGTGTGCCACGTGTCAAGAAATTATTGGCTACCAAGTTCGCTATTAGTGGTAGCGAACTTCAATGCGTGGCAGTCTGATAAATAACACTGTTGGCGTGGCATATAGATAAAAAATATTGGGAATACTGGCAAAATGATCATTGTTCCTCCGGATAGTCCCTTTTTAGTCCTTTTACCCTTCATTTCCCCCTCTTCTTTTCCCTTTCTTTTTTTACTTATATATATATATATATATATATATATATATATATATATATATACACACATATATTATTACTATTCTATTTATTTTTACTTTTATATTTCTTTTTTCAACCTTTGTGTATCTTTCATTTGGATTCTTCTACCACCGACCCCAATTAATTTGGGATAAATATAATGTTGATGTTGATGTTGATGTTAACTTAGACATATTGTGTTTAAATAATTTATCATTTAATCCCTCGTGATTTCATACTTTCACTAGTCACCTTGTGGTTAAAATTTTTCTCACTTAGATCCCACGTGGTTACAAAAATAATTTTTTTAAGAAATAAATGTTCTCTCTCCTTTTATTTTATATCCTCACCTATGCATTTAGGGTTTAAAGAATAAAAATAATTTTTTTTAAATTCACTTATTTTTATCAAGAAAATAAATTCAAATCAAATATTATTTTATTTTATTAATTTTTTACCCGATATCATTATAAAATTATCTAAAGAAAGTAAATACCTTATTTTAATGAGAAGAAGGATATTCTTACTACCAAAATTTCCTACTACTAAGTGACTACCTATCTAATCACCATTGAATCAATGAGAGAGAATACTAAAAAGTTTTGAAAAAAGAGAAAATGTTGATCTAATGGTGATTAGATAGGTAGTCAGTTGGTAGTAGAAAATTTTGGTAGTAAGAATATCCCTCCTCTTTTGATAATACATATTTAATTATCTTAAATAATATTTTTTTAGTTTCATATATATTTAAAAAAGTTAAGATAATTTATATATTAATTTCAGAATAAATAACTTGAAATATTTTTTAAATCATAAATGCATTACATGAGGATATAAAATAAAAAAGAAAAAAATTTATTTTAAAAATTTATTTTTTAGAATATTTAATTTTTAAACTACAAGGTGTCTTAAGTGAAAATTTGAAACCATAGGAGATTAAATGAGAAAATATCTCAGCACAGTGGATCTAACTGATAAGTTTAAAAACACAAGGGATAAAATGATAAATCACAAAATCCCAATGGATGAAAATGAAATTTTCCCTATATATAATTTTGTTTTTGGTATTCAGTTTTCCCTATTTTTTACTTGCGGGGAACTAAGCACGAATAAAAATGAGAAAATATTTGTCTGGTGAAAATTGTTCTATTGTAAATCTGTAATTCTTAAAATTAGATGGGAAGTTAATTTAATTTGATCGAATTTCAAGCTTTAACGTGAACTGTTAATTGCTTAATGCATAGGGCATAATAACAGTGAAGAAAGAAAAAAGCTAATACTTTATTACTTGGGACAATATATACTTATCACCAAAAATATTTACTAGCTTTATGGTCAATCTAATCATCGTTGATTTCCGTCAATCTAACGATTATAATTTATTAAGAATTAAGAATTAATTAATAAGTACAACCCGTAATTTTCAATAAATTATAACCGTTAGATTGACGAAAATCAACGGTGATTAGATTAGTTGTAAAGGTGGTAAACTTTTTTGGTGATAAGTATATTTTTTCCCTTATTACTTTATTAATAAAGTAAATTCTTAATACTTTATTAATTTTTGGTTGTTGTATCGGAACAGTGACCATTTTGACACTGTTCACCAAAATATTTACCAGAATGCCACGCGAACAGTAAAAATTACCAGAATGTCACGCTGGCTAAATCGCTACACTGTGTAGCGAATTAGTGTTGCTGATGTGGCACGTCACAATTGGCCGCTTAATTCACTACACAGTGTAACGAATTAGGTGGACCAGAAGTTAGTCTGCACAGTCAGCAACATGACACGTGTCAGTACACCAGTAATTCGCTATCCTGTGTACCAAATTATGTGACAACGGTAACCTGCTCCACTGCGCATGTCAGACACGTGTCAAACATGCACAAATTCACTACACATGGTAGCGAATTCACGTTCCCCACCCCTTCCCCCCACCATTTTCTCTCAACTCTCCCTCACTCCCTCTCTCTCTAAGTGGATTCTCTCTCTACAAGGTTAGATTTTATTTTTATTTAACTTTTGTTCCTTTAATAATGTATTTGCTTTATTATTTATGCTTTAATAAATGTGTTATATTAATTAATGTTAATACTTGAAACCTTAGGTTATAAATATGTTATATTAATTAAGATTGATACTTGAAACCTTAAGTTAGTAAATGTGTTATATCATGTAAGGTTGATACTTGAAACCTTAGGTTAGGAGATGTGTTATACTATTTAATGTAGATATGAAACCTTAGGTTAGTAAATGTGGTTATTTTATTTCACGCATAAATGGTTAGGTATAATTTATTTAATAAAATATTTATGCTTTAATAATTTTAATGTTATTTAATTTTGGAATTTCAAACCTTAGGTTAGTAAATTTGTTAATTAATTTGACTGACATAATGGTTAGGTCTAATTTTTTTATTTTTTTATTTATGGTCTAATAATATTTAAATTTTATTTAATATTGAAATTTAAAATTGGTGTTTGGGGTAAATATGTGAATTTATTAACGCATAAATGGTTAGTTCTAATTTATTTAATTTATTATTTAGGCTTTAATAATTTTTGAATATTATTGAATGATGATATTCAAAACATTAGGTTAGTAAATGTGTTAATTAATTTCACGCATAAATGATTAGGTCTAATTTATTTAATTTTTTATTTATGGTCTAATACTTTTTGAATATTATTTAATGTTGGTATTTGAAACCTTAGGTAGTAAATGTGTTAATTAATTTCACGCATAAATGATTAGGTCAATTTATTTAATTTTTTTGATTAGGCTTTAATAATTTTTTAGGTTAGAAATTAGTTAATTTTTTTAAAGCATAAACTTAAATTATGTGTAAACTACTCAATTGTTTTGTATGAATTTATTTAGTTAAACATTTATGCATATAATTTGGGGTTAATAATTTAAGTTATTAGTGTACATAATTAATTAATTTATATAAGTATTCAATTGTTTTGTATTAATTTATTTAGTTAAATATTTATGCATTCTTAGTTTTTGAATATAATTTGGGGTTAATAACTTACATAAATAAATAGTTGTAATCATTTAATTGTTATGCATTTTTAATTTTTTAATTAATTATTTATGCATTCTTACACTTTGAATTATTGCTAATATGATTTAATTATGCTTTTAAATAGATCTATGGAGCATGATGACGCACCTCGTCCTGGGTCTCCACGCAGCGTGATTGACCCTGGGCCGCAAGAGCATACTCTCTTGACTTTACAGGAGAAACATATATCCACACATGTGTGTAACACCTGTGACGATCTGAATGTCCAGGATTGTGTGATTAATGTGCGCCATGCTGCAACACATAATCACCTTGACATTCCCGAGGATATTCAACCATGGCTGATGCAGGCTGGGTTCTACGATGTTGCGCGCTTGCGCAACCATGAGGTTAGTGTATTTTTATCGTATCACTACGTAATCACCTTGGAATAATGTATTTTGATAATAATATCTTCTCTGCTGACACGACACTTATTTTTATGTTCTGAAATAGACCATGTGCTTGTGTCTGCGCTTGTCGAGCGATGGCGCCCAGAGACACGGACTTTTCATATGACTATGGGCGAGGTCACCATCACCCTGGAAGATGTGCATCATTTATTAGGATTGACATGTCTGAGCGCCACGGACGACATCCCTTTAAGCAGATGGTCAATGCATTAATGGTTATGTACCTGCAACTGGCGGGTCTTGCATTCCGACAATGTCGGGTGATGGAATTGATTGACCAACTGCAGTAGACGGACAACAATTAAAACCACCATCGACATTTGTATCTGATGACTCGTTGTCCGGAACAAGACCTTCGTCAACCTCTTCCTCGGAACTATCCGTACGCCAAGATGGATCGTACATGTCGTGGACCGACAAGTTTTCATCAAAAATTTGTTGAGTTGGTGGTGCAAACACGGAGGACGTGTCCTCATCTTCCGGATTAACCATTGGCACCATGTTTATGTCAATGATGTCAATGGATGGTGGAGAAAGTTGACTGCTTGATTGTCCACCATAGTTGACTTCTGGATATAATTCATTAAATCTTGACTCGCCGTGTTCTGAAGTGCTTGCATCAACGACTAACGTTACATCTTCATCTTCAACAATTTCCACGCCAACCCATTCCACGGGGTTACCAAACGCACATCTAGCGGTCAATCGAGCAAGAGTTTGACCACGTTGTAATCTCAACTTCTTGTATATTATCTTCTTCAGCTCATGGAGATTGCATGTTGGGCTCATGCGAAACATTTTTGCATCACCTTCAAAAACTTGCCCGTTTGGTCCAAAATATTTTCTCCCATTATAATAAACAGTGGCGATTAAATCATTCCTACCCTCACTCATCTTACAAAAATAGAAAATAAACTAACATTCAAAAACAACACACAAAAAATGAAGTTGTATATACAAGGAAATTTTTCGCAATTTCAAGTGAGCACCTGAAATGGAAGGATTTGAATTTATAGTATGTAATTCGCTATATGGGATAGCAAATTACTGGACATAATTCGCTATGCCCCCTAGCGAATTACTAGGGAGCTGACACCTGGCTTTGGTTTGTCAGATACGTCCGTAATTCGCTATGAGTCATGGCAAAATTTGTTACGTAATTCGCTAGCTGGTGACCATCTGACACAGTAATTCGCTACCCTGTGTAGCGAATTATGTGTCCAACAGAATTGTGCCACATCATGCCACATAATTCGCTACACAGGGTAGCGAATTACTGGTGTGCTGACACGTGTCCTGTTGCTGACTGTGCAGACTGACTTATGGACCACCTAATTCGCTACACTGTGTCGCGAATTATGTGGCCAATTGTGATGTGCCACATCAGCAATACTAATTCGCTACACAACATAGCGAATTAGCCCGCGTGACATTCTAGTAATTCCTGATGCATCCTTC
The DNA here is from genome assembly GCA_032173675.1 of Gastrolobium villosum. NCBI lineage: Eukaryota > Viridiplantae > Streptophyta > Magnoliopsida > Fabales > Fabaceae > Gastrolobium > Gastrolobium villosum. Next base: position 58,303 of record JAVKPL010010370.1, on the reverse strand, counting down.
ATTGGATTTGAAGAAAAAAAGGTTGAAGAGAAGAAAGTGAAGGGGTGCTCTTACATTTATTTGATGAAGCACGGTTGGTGAAATGGGGGTTGAGTAGTTACAGGGACAGAAGATCATCCACAGATGACCTTAACACACGTGTCCAGCTTATATGCCAGAACAATAGCTTTGTTGGAATCTCGTACTTTCTTATGCATTAACAGAAAGGGAACTCTTTAAAGTCTCCAAAGAAGAATTAGGAAAGGAACACCATTTATTTATGAAAAGAAAAGACATGCCTAGGGAAAATATAAGATTGCTCAAGTATTATTATTTAAATATGGAAGAAGAAAAAAAGTTGCTGAAGTAAATTTTGGTTGTGTAATGTAAAGACAGAGTTAATTAGAAAGAAGTTAAGAAAATAAAAAAAATTCCAGTCTCGGCGGGTATGATAGTGAAATAAACTGGTCTTGATCTCCTGGTGCATAACAAACCCAGCAATTTTATTCTAAACTTTGACATGATAAGAAACGTAGCCAGCAACATATAAACTTCCAATCAATGAAGTTATCGTAGTATAGATTTTTGCTTCTTTATTATTTTGTCTGAATAATGATCCTTGACCCTTGTAATTTGCAACATGATCGTTTACAGGGGAAAAGTAAATGCACTAAATGCCATATACAAAAAATGGTGATAACGATGAGAATACAATTCAAGGGAAGAACAAAAATCTATTTCATTTTGCAATCATATGCCAGAGAGAAGAACAATATCCTTATTTCTTTTACATCCTATTCCTTTCAAGGGGCGTGGATTACTTTTCAATTTTCAGTGATCATAAGCAAGAACATTGTCACTTTAATATACAGACATGTTCTATAAGAATTAAGAAACTATGCTGCCAAAATATTCCCAGTTTCAAAAAAATGACACCAAAATAGCATATATACTACTTCAGTCTTGATCTAATCCAACCTGCATTGTTTGCAAGCTCTTAGCTTGAGAATTCCCATATCTTGAAGCTGCAAAGCCATAAGATGCTACAGTTCCCACGAGGACAGCAAGGACAGCAAGAAAGAGCTGAAAGTTAGCAAGAAATTCACCCCGAACCTGACTCTCAATTGAATGACACACGATACTATTATCCCTAATCTTACAACCATCTGGTAGCATGGGACCATAAAGAACAAAGGCTGTCTGATAGAACCAGATTCCTTGCAGTGCTATGGCAATGCCATTACATAAATCCACTGGGAAGCTGGTTGGCAAAAGGGCTCCCCCAATTGAAGATAAAATACACAGTCCTATCAAGAAGACAAGGAGGGTGTGGTAATAGCCCTCAAGGCCCTTATGTGAAGTTGAATGAAAGTAGAACAGAAGATACTCCGCACAGAATGCTGTGGCAGCAATCAAACAAAGAGCACCTTCTGGCAAGGGAAGAAATCTAAGCAAGAACAAATCACAAAGGGTCAGAAGGAAAACTAGACATATTAAGATGCTTGCAAGGGAATTGGCAAATACATTACATATTTAAACTAGGTTTAATAACCAATATACTACAGACCTTGAAATATAATATGTATTCAAACATAGTTTGCATGTTAGAGTAACATAATATAAAACTATTAATGTCGTCTTCACCTAACAACTTAAGTTGTTGGGTTGAAATGGTTATTTACATAGGTTTAACCCCCTCTCACTGCACAGAGATCTTCATGAATTTTCATAGCATCTAACTTTTTCCTCCCCAACAATGATTTACTGAGTGAATCAGCAACAAGCCTTAGAGGAAACCATTCAAACTAGAAATTTTTCCTCATTCTGCTGTCTATGAAAACTGTATATCAAGTACACTGTGCCACAAGGAGCAAAGGATGCATCATTTACAGTTTTACACAGAAGCACCAACTCTCATGTTAGAATTGATAGGAGACACTAGGCTGCTTAAGAATTAACATATCTCAATGACACAAATAAGTAAACTTAGTCAATTGGTGAGAGCACCAATTTTCTTTATTGGAACAACCATTAGAAGAAGAAAGACAGCTATGAGAAAGCATATATGGTCATCAGATACTATATAGAAGCAAAGTCATGGATTTTTTGGAGCTTTACTGCATGACTTGAGCGTTTCTACTGTTATCAAAAGCATGGTATGTCTATGTTGCGAAGTTATTAACTGTTTCAATCAGAATCCAGTTTTTTTCATTTGTTTTCAACAATGCAGCACTTAAAGCCCAATTTCAATTGAAAGTAACTTAGTGACACTACAAAAGTCTCAGTAAGACGCTAAAGCCTCATTTTGACACAATCATTTTGCACTACCTCAGATGAAATGAATGAAAAGGAAAATTCAAAATCCTATTGAGGAAAATAACCTATAGAATTGGGCATTATAATTTGTTTAACATTAGAAAAAGGAGAAAAACAGAAAAAATCCAGGTTTGGATTGATTAAACTCAATAAACTGGACTGATTAATTATGAGATGAACATCCTTAATTCTTTAATGACAAATAACATTGAAATTGTATTATCATAATTTATCCTATTGAAATAAATAGGTACTGAGATCAGTGAATGGCTAAGGAAGAAAAAATCAGGAGAAATTAGAGAGAGAGAGGAACTAACCTGGTGTTTTCGGTAAGTAGGATAACAACACCGAAGATAAAAAACATAAGAAGCATTCCTGAGTGCTCAAAGTCATTCATGTGAGAGGGGTTAAGAACTCCATCAACAAAAAACTTGAGGTGAGTGGAATATAAGAGCTCAATGCACAAGTCAATGAGAGAACCGATTGCAATAACATAGAGCTCCAAGTGCTTGAGCCTCCCATCAAAACCAGGTACAGGATGCCAGACCCGAACTCGAAATGTCTTATGATTACAAACATATCTCACCACAGAACCCCATATATGCCATATCCCAACTACAAAAAACAATGTCCCTGGCAACGCATGACCCTTGAAAGATCCCATGATTATGATTATTTTTCACTACTCTTCGGATATCTCTCTCTAGTACCTAACCAACTTGACCCCTTTATGATTTCTTAGCTGTACAAAGCAGATAGATGATCACTGAAATATATCCTCTTTATGGACCTACCAATTAATCCTGTTTGGAACAAAGGCACTGTCAGTTTTCAAACATTCGAATATCAGCCTTTTTTGGATAATATCATCTTTTATATTATATATTAGCCATAGACTTCAAAGTTCAAACAATCAAAGTATGCTTTACAGTTTATGTGTCAGTTCTATCTGGTGTGAGAAAAAATTTAAATTCTTTATTACTTTTTGCTTCAACTTTTGTTAAGAAGCTTCCTTTTTTTTTACACCCGGAGCCAATGAGGCAACTTTCCAAAGATACCCTCCGTAGGCCATGAATTTTCCCGGGAAACAAACAAAACTAATAAGAGTTCCTTGGACTAGTGGTTCTGGTAGAGATTCATTTGAAAAAGACTGATTTTCATAGTCAAACTTCCAATATTCATTTTCCAGGAGACAAAAAAAAAAAAAAAAAAAAAAACTCAAATTTCCATTAACGGTGGAAATTAACTACGGAGACATGTCCACATTTGAGACAATAAAGAAAAGTTTATCTCAATCACGCAACCCCATCAAAAAATAAAAATAAATCAAAGAAAATATTCCAGCAAACCCACCGGCAAAGCCAAAAAAACTGGAAACTTGAGGGGAAAAGAAAAACCTCAGACAAGAGGAAAAATTTAGAGAAGGAAGAAGAAGAAAATCAGGGAGATCCATTAACAAGTATGAAAATTTCACCTCCTATCACATACCCAATCAAGTATAACCCATCTTGTACTCATAACTAAATCAGAAAGCACATTTTCCCTCTCCCCTCCTTTGCATATCTAAAAGAGAGAGATTGTAACTACCAGAAAAAAAAAAGAGAGACAGATTGTACATGTGGGCAAGAAAGCTGAGATTTTTATAAGCTATATCAGATGAATAATTAGGCACTTTATGCTGTGGATAATGGGGTTCTAAAAAAAAAGTCACATACATAATCATAAAGTAATGATGAAAAAAAAAGGGTGTTAACTTACTGACATCTGTGATTGGTTTGGATGCAGAAAGCAGAGTCTCTCTCTCTCTCGTTATTCAGAAAACTACGTTCTCCCAAATCACACTGAATTCAATAAGCAGAGACAGAAAAAAAGATGAAAGCTTGCAGTGCAAAGAGTAATATGAATATATATGATGATGGGGTTTGTGGGATCTGAGACCGATGGCTATTTGGTTAAGTGGGGTATGAAAAAGGTGGTGGCTGACTCCAAATAACCCAAGTTGAATCACGGAATTTGCACCAATAGTTTTGCATACCCAACTAGGTACGTGACAGATATCAGTATAATAATAAATTCAACACTAAAATAGAGTAACTTGAAACAAATTATATATTATATGACGTTAGTTTGTGAAAATAAGAACTATATGACGCGAGGTTAATTTTTAATTGAATAAGTGAGTAACTGGAACAGGTGCAACTGTTTGCAAATTTTTTTATTCAAATAATATGTGAATAGTACTTTTTATTAAATTATCAGGTGATATAATTTGTTATGATTGGTACTAAATTATATTCACAATGATTTTGTGACACGTAATTATATTACGTACCAAATTCATTATTACTAATTGCAAATTTCGTCATAATGTGCCACAATATTATAAAATTATTAAAAAATATTCGCTACCATAAAAATTTGTTAAATAACAGCACGTTGGTCGATCTTCCAGAGTAATTATTATTATGAAATTGAATAAGAATCTTTGTCCTTTTACCAAAAAAAAAAAAGAATAAGAATCTTTGTTTGGCTACTTTGAGGTGGCGCTGGACAAGAGGACTGGCATCGAATAATTTATTAGAAAAGAAAAAGAAATAAAAAAGTGGGTCCCGGAAGGAAAAGCAAGCCAATTTGGAATGTTGATTATCCTGTATTTGTAAAGGAAAATATTTTCTCATATTGCATCTTATATTGTGATTCTTCGATTTGTGTGTAAAATTTTTTTTTTATATTTTTTTTAATAAATGTGAACTCACCACTAATTGAGTCAAAACATGAGAATTGATTTCTCATGTAACATGAGAAAAATCAAATCTCATTCGTAAAACTCTCACGTTGTGTCGTATGTTATGAGTCTTATGACTTATGATATGTTCGAGTTTTCAAACTTGGACACGTTCCATTCTAGCTGGCGTGTTTGCGTTTCCATGTTTCATTATACACAAAAAAAAAAAAAAAACGGTGGGCGGTCATGGCTCATTCTCGTCGTCTTTTCGGTACGTAATTTTGAAGCTTCATCTAAATTTCACTAAAATTTTGAATTTTGAATCTTTAAAGTATTTTCTTATTTTAAATTGGTCAATCATCCCAATCATTCGAGTGGAAAATAAGATTTGGAATTTTAGGTAGAGAAAGATAAACATAAGGATTTCATTGTAACAATCCAAAAGTTAAAATAAAAAGGTATTGAAAAACAAAATCACATATTAATCATAATATAAGCATTAAAACTTCAATTAAACATTTATAAGACTTAAATTGAACATGGGTGCCATTTCGATACATGTCCAGTTAGATTATAAGCGGATTCATAATTGCATGGCCCAAACCCAACAAGAGTGAACTTACTTAAGATTCCTTAGTGGTTAGAGTTTACGGTTTCAATTTTTTATTTTTTTATTTTTTATTAAAGGTCCATCTTGGATGCCCTATTCTTTTTTTTTTTCTTTTTTCTTTTTTCGTATTCAAACAAATTCCTATTCTTTAGTGTATAGAGAGTGTTTATTATAAAGTTATGATATGATAAAAGTTAGCGACGACTTAAAATGACACTATACAATAAGCTAAAACAATTGTCAGGGGTTCATCCAAAACAGTCATTCCCCACTCTAAATTGAAGGCCAATATATGATAATGAAAAAAAAAAATTTGTTTACAAACTACACTATGCTCTCCGGAAGAATATTGGTTACACTATGTTCTCCCGGGAGAACATAGTATAATTTAAAAAAAAATTGTTAACAGATCCGTCCCTACATATATATATATATATATATATATATATATATGTAAAAAACATTTTTACAGCCACTTTAGATAAGGTTATCTACAGCTACCCCCAAAAAATACGTCATTTTGATTAATGAAGGATATTTCTGTAATTTTAGGTGAATTAATGAAGGGTGTTTAAAAAAAATATATAATAAAAAATAAACAAAACTAGAGAAACACCCTTCATTAATCAAAACGAAATAATTTTTTGGGTAGCTGTAGATAACCTTATCTAAAGTGGCTGTAGAAATGTTTACCCTTATATGTATATTATCGAAGATAGTGAGCGAATAATCACCAAGAGATTTGAATCCGTGCAACGAAGATGCTATAATTAAATTTGGAATTAAAGAGCAATAAAATTAAGGAACGAACTCACACGATATATAAATGAGATGTCAATATGTAGATGAATCCGAGCCCAACAAATGTTGTCTCCTTAAGACAACTTGCTCCCTCTATTTATGTCGAAGGTTGTTGAACAATTACCTCCAAGGATAGAACGAATTGCGTCTTAAGAACGATGACATTATCGATCAGAAGACCGAACGAACACAACTGAATGTCTGAGGAATCACACTATCTAATACTATGGTATGGATGCAAAATGGATAGAAAAATTTTATCTAAAATTTTGACTCTCTATATATTTATAGAAAACGTAAGGTTACGATTCAAAATGCATCTTTTCATCGACGAAACAACACATCTGTTCGACATGAGAAGACACATCAGTTCGACATGAAAAGACAAATCCGTTCAACACGAAAAGACACATTAGTTCGACATGAAAAGACACATCCGTTCGACACGAAAAGACACATCAATTCGACATGAGAAGACACATCAATTCAACATGAAAAGGCACATTCGTTCGACACGAAAAGACACATCAGTTCGACATGACAAGACACATCAGTTCGACATGAAAAGATACATTCGTTCGACACGAAAAGACACATCAGTTCGGCATGACAAGACACATTAGTTCGACATTAAAAGACACATTCGTTCCACACGAAAAGACACATCAGTTCGACATGAAAAAACACATTCGTTCGACGACAAAAAGACACTCATTTTCAAATCAAACTTATTATTCATAACACATGTGATTTAGACCCGAAATCCAACAATATATATATATATATATATATATATATATATATATATATGAGGCATGATCATCTTACACCAGTGTAAGAATAAGAATTCTTACATCAAATCTTAACCATTGATTTTCTACATCTAACGGTTGAGATTTATTAGGTCTCACTCATTAATTAAATTTTAATTCCCAATAAATCTCAACCGTTAGATGCACGAAAATCAACAGTTAAGATTTGGTGTAAGATTTATTATTCTTACACCGGTATAAGTTGATCCTATATATATATATATATATATATATATATATATGTATGTATATGTATGTGTGTGTGTGTGTGTGGGAAAAACATTTCTCCGGCAAATTGAGATAAGTTTAACTCTGGTCACCCCAAAACTACGTCGTTTTGTTTATTTATTTTTTTATATTAATTGATGGGAATAACAAGTGTCATTTTAAAGGATATAAGCTTATATCATTTTAGATCCTAACAGTTGATTTCCGCCCATCAACGGTTATAATTTATTGAATCAAAATTATTAATTAATTAATAATAAATTTGGCCCATTAAGTTTGACCCAATAAATTATAACCATTGATGGACGAAAATCAATGGTTAGGATCTAAAATGATATAAAGTTATATCCTTTAAAAGGAAAGATGTTTTTCCCTTAATTGATTCACCTTTGAATGATTATGATTATCATTTTCTCTCTCTTCCTTTATCACCATTGGTCCATCTTTGTACGACTATGATTTAATAGCCGGAGATAAAGTTATCTCAAGCAGCTTGAGAAATTATGTCATATATATATATATATATATATATATATATAATTATCGTTGTTGTTTTTTACTTAACTGTGAAAGAAAATAATAAAAATCATTAAAAATGTCTCACCCAACAATTTAAGCTTTTGAGTTTAATTGATTCTTTATGTGATATCAGAGTTACGGATGTCAAAACCACACTACACGAATACGCGCAACATGAATACGACACAAATTTTTATTTATGTTAGAATCTTCGATAAGAACACGGCCCACAAATTTTGCGGGTTAACACAACACAACACGAATAAAACGCAAACTTTGAGTCAAAATGGTAATTGACAAAAAAGATGGGTCGAGTTAATGTTGACACAACACGACGCGAATTTTTGCGAGTCATGTTTTCCCAACATGAACACGACACCTATTTTAATATAGGTCAACACGAACACAAATTTTTGTATCATGTTCGTGTTGTGTCAGTGTGTCGTGTCAAGAATTGACATCCATAATTAGAGCTTCAGTGACTATGCGATTACGAGTTCAATCCTCATCGCTTCCCATTTTCTAGTGGAATTAAGTAAAACACAAAGTAAACCAAAAATTAGGCATGTATATTATTCACGTTTCAAATGGGTTACTGATTGTAGCAATTAGGCCTGTATATTATTCCCATTTTTTACCCCTCTTTTAACATGGGTTATTTTGCAATGTCCTTAGGCTCTAACTTGACTAATGAGATTCTCCTTTTGGTATGTAGCAATTACTGATCGATTTTGAATATAATTAATCTTTTACTGATAGATTGGATCACTGTCGTAATCTTGCTCCCCGTCATAATCATCATGAATTGGATTAATGTCTCAATCTTGTTCTCCATTAGAATAATCATCAATTAGATCAACGTCACAATCTTGTTCTCCATCGGAGTCACCATATACAAGACTATATAGGAATCTCGATCATCATCTCTCTATCATAAAAAGTAGACTGATTTCCAAGCTGTACCCCCCAATTCCGTCCATGGTTGACGTCCTTCTCTTCATTATCGGTTGTCTCCTATGATTCAATTCCTTCTTCGGATTGAAAGGTCAACTTTATTTGTGCAAGTCGTCGCTACAAAATTTAGATATTCATGCTCTGCACCTCCGCTAGCTGACACTATAGAACTTGAATTTTCTCCCTATGCGCCCGAAGAAATTGTCACTTAAAATTATGGATCTGCCTTCCGAGCTCTTCATTTTCTGTCTTGTGAGTCCATCTGACATGGTTATCTGTCTTTTTCAGGAACAAATCCACATCCCTTGCCTTTATGACTCTGCCATCCACAACCTCTATGATTATATTCAGCAATTGATTGAAGGCAACCTAGTGCTCTAATATTAAATGATGACAAAAATGCATAGAAAATGGCTAAACATAAAGTTGAGATTGATAAAAAAAATTCATTTCACAATTATAATTATCAAAATAATAAAATATTCAACTTCTACGATAAAGGTCTAAGCACCATTTTATAGACCAATAATAAATCAATTAAAAATTTAAAATCCCAAAAATAAATATAACAATAACTAAATTTGAAACTTAAATAAATATAATTAAATAATTCAAAACACATCCAAAATCTTAGATGTCAAATCACATTAAATTTGTGGTTTTCTTCTTCTTCTTTTGTCAAATAAATCACAGTCACATCTACTATTTCTTTTAAACTTGAATTTTGTTGTACTTTGTTATATTTGAAATTAACCATTTTTTGAGCACATGGGAAAAAGATTGATTGGGTATTTTGTAATTAGTGCTCTAAGTGCATCACAATTTAATCGATCGACTTCTCTGTCTCTCGCAGAGAGATAGAGCTTTTCTAGTGTATTAGTTCCCGAATCGAAAGGCTTAAGTTAAAAAATAATATAATCAAGTTCCGAAGGTGACATAATTAGTAAGCAAATTATGTCTAAGGAACGAATCGACGGGACTAAAATGTCTATGTTTCGATTATTAGGTGAACTAATTTAGGGTAAATGGCAAAAACCTTGGTTCTCTGTGCCACAAAGTGAGTGAGGACACCCTGGAAACAAAAATAAATAAATATAATCATCAAATGATTTTAATTTTATTTTCAATATATTATTTTAAATTTATTTTTTATAGTAACTTTTATTAAAAAAATCAGCGAACAGACCATAAGTTTTTATTTTTATGATTCAATACGCCTAATATGTCTAATTTATTTATTTATTGCATAGTATTAGAATTTTTTTTTGCAAGTAAATACTTTCAAATAATCTTAAATTTTGACATGACACTTGCAAATAATCTATCTTAAATTTAAATTCTCTTAAGTGATGATATAATCTATATTAAGTATTGAATAGTTTTCTACGGTAGGTTCACTTGTTGAAGAGTTTGATGAAGAAACTCCCAATCCACTCTATCATATGCTTTCGCTAAAATCAATTTTTATAGCATGACAAAGTTATTCAAGCGGGGTCTGAGACGATGAGCTAAAAGCTTGGTCACAATCTTGTAGGTGACATTACACGAGTTAATAGGTCTGAATTTTCGAATGGAATCAAGATTCCCCACTTTGAGGATAAGACATAGAAGAGTTTGGTTAACATTTCTTTTTTTTTGGAATACCAAAGGAATTACAAAACAAACAAACAGAAACTAAAGGGGCAAGACAAGGCCCTTACAATCCTCTAAAACAAGGTCCCTACACTCATCAGGAGGAGTGCTAAACCAATGGGTATCCCAACTATCATCAATCCTGAGTTTAGCTAGCCAATCCGCAACTCGATTGCCTTCTCTATAAGTATGTATCATATTCACATGCCAATGAGAGTTCATCAACTCATTGATTCTATTCACAAGAAAAAAACAAGGATGGGATCTGACACACCCCTCCTTAATCAACTGAAAAGCAACAAGAGAGTCTCCTTCCAGAATAGCATTCTTTACATTGTGATGCCAAATCCATTCCAAACCAATTAAACAGCCCCATAACTCAGCCATCAAAGCTGTCCCATAACCAAGCCTTCTATTAAAACCATCCAACCAATTCCCAGCATCATCACGAATGGTACCCCCACAGCCCAAAATAGTCCCCTTTTCTTTACAAGACCCATCTACATTAACTTTGATCCAGCCTTTTGGAGGAGCTTTCCAAGACACCCAAACTTCCCTCAAGGGTTCAATAAGTAAACCTGCACCTTTAAGCATCTCATTGGCAGAAATAACATTCAGAATGTTAATGGACACTCTTTTAAAAAATTCATGGGGAGCTAGAGAATTCCCTTTAAAAACCAGGTCATTCCTATCCTTCCACATATACCAACAAATAATACCAAAGCTTAAATGCCAGTTCGGATTCTTGTTTCTGGATTTAAGATTAGACAATAACCAGGAGTCAAAATTTGCTGTGGAAAAATGGCTGTTACCTGCTATAACCACCCAATGCTTCCAGACTTCCTTAGCCCAAGTGCAGTCCCTGAGAAGATGGTCTCTGTCTTCCATTGGACTCTGACACCTAGGACATCTAGAGCAAACTGTCATATGCCTCCTCATCCTCTCACCATTAGTAAGAATTTTGTTTCCATGGAGAAGCCATAAGAAAACTTTAATTCTCTGGGGACCATTCCAACCCCAAATCAACCTCCAGTTCTCTGGTTCAGGAGCCAAAGGGGGATCACATAAAGATGCATAAGCTGAACTCACAGTAAATAAGCCTGAAGAAGAGAGATTCCAAATTACTTTATCCCTGCACATATCAGTAGAAGGGGGTAAAATAGTAGCTATAACAGAAACAATGTCCTTTGGGAGGAAATGATTCAGCAAATCCCAGTTCCACCTGCCCTCAGCCGTAATGCAATCAGCCACTCTCCAAGCAGAAACATCCTCAGAAATCTCAACCTGAGCATAATCAAGCAGCCTGCCCACACTACTTATCCAACTATCCCTCCAAAAATCTATATTTCTGCCATCACCCAAGATAATTCTGGTACCAGCTTGGACCTTACTCCACTCCTTCTGTATGCCTCTCCAGGTATTGGAAGCATTCTTCAAAATAGGAATATTTGGAATAATGGCTTCCCCAACCTTGTACTTGGCCTTCAAAACTCTGACCCAAAGATCCTCTGAATTATTAATTAACCCAAACCCAAGTTTCATAGAGTAGGCCTTATTGACTTTAACCTGGTCCCTAAGCCCCAACCCTCCTTGAAGCTTCGGCTGACAGACCTCCTTCCAACTGACCAGATGAGTCCTCTTCAAATTCTGGCTAGAACCCCACAAAAACCTCCTAGTAAGCTTCTCAACCTCCTTACAGATAGCAATAGGCATGGAAGCAGTCTGCATAGTATAAGCAGGAAGAGCCTCCAAAACAGCTTTGGCAAGAGTAGCTCTTCCAGCCAGAGAAAGGGAGCTTTGGTTCCATGTGGATAATCTCTCATGAACTCTATCCAGGACATGGTTAAAAGTACTTTTAGAAATTCTTTTGTGATTTAAAGGAACTCCCAAGTACTTTCCCAGATCAGATGTGATATTAAAACCCAGGCAGTCACTGATCTCCTTAGCTTTCGAGAAACAAACATTACTGGAGAAGAAAACTTTAGTTTTTTCACTACTCACCTTTTGCCCAGAGGCCTCGGCAAACACTTTAAACACCTGATTGATCACATGAGCTTGATCAAGGCTAGCCTCCGCACAAATAATTATGTCATCTGCAAAGAACAGATGAGAAATAGGAGGAGCTCCTTTCCTAAGAATCACAGGTTTCCAGGCTTTAACATCCACAGCCATCTGGATTAGGTGAGCCAGCCTTTCCATGCACATAACAAACAAATAAGGGGATAGGGGATCCCCTTGTCTTATTCCTCTTTCAGGAATAACTTGATTGGTAGCCACACCATTCCAAAGAATATTGAAAGTAGCAGACGAGATGCAACTAGAAATCAAGTTGCAGATAGAATCAGGGGGCCCCAAGTCCCTAATTGTTTCAACCACAAATCTCCAACTCAGCCTATCATAGGCCTTTTCAAGGTCCACCTTAATCATCATCCAGCCTTTTCTACCTTTTCTTCCCCTCATTGAATGTAACACTTCTTGAGCAACAATGATATTATCAGCACTTTGTCTGCCTTTAATGAAGCTGCTCTGATTAGGAGATATGAGCCTAGGCATTAACCCCCTCAATCTTTCAGCCACAATCTTAGTAATTACCTTGTAAATCACATTACATAAACTGATGGGCCTGAAGTCCTTCATACACTCAGGACTGTCTTTCTTGGGGATCAAACAGATAAAAGTCTTATTAATCTCCTTAACCTTTTCAGGGTGAAAGAAACAGTCCTGAACCACTTTACAGACTGAATCACCAACTATTCCCCATTGACTCTGGAAAAATAAAGCATGCAAGCCATCTGGACCAGGGGCTTTAAGCTTCCCCATCCTAAACACAGTTGACCTGATCTCTTCCTTGCTAGGACCATGAGCCAGAAGCTTCTTTTCCTCACCAGACAGCTTCGGGAACATCCCCTGAATAGGGAAAAAGCCATCATCAGGAAGCTCAACAGTGAATAAATTTTGGTAATAGGAGACAGCCATATTAACCAAAGCATCAGGGTCAGCTATCCAGGTACCACTATCATCCTTGAGAGTGAGGATTCTGTTATATCTTCTTCTAGCCACAGTGGTAGAATGGAAATAACTTGTATTTTTATCCCCATATTTCAGCCAGTGGCATCTAGATCTTTGGAACCAAGTTAATTCCTCTTTAACAAGAATAGCTTGAAGCTCCTTCCACAAATTCTTCTGCAGAATCTCCAAATTATGATCAAACCTCCCATTCATATAACAATCAAGACCCCTCAGCCTAGCAAAAATTTTATTCTTCTGCTGGAGATTCTTCTTGAAGACCTTTTGGTGTCATTCCTTCGCATCATCCTCAAAATTACTTCTAGCAGTAAACCAGTCTTCATTATTGCTCCAACTATTTTCCACAATCCTGCCAAAATCATGATCAGTGAGCCAAGCAGCCATGAATTTAAAGGTTTTGGAATGATCCTTGGGTCTTGAGGGACCCCCCTGAGCCAAAAGAAGAGGCCTATGATCTGAACTGAAAAAAGGCAAGTGAGAAATAAAACGATTAGGCCATAGGATATTCCAATCTTCATTAGAACACCCTCTATCTAATCTTTCATGCAGCTTCCCCCTCTTCCAAGTGAAATCCGGACCCTTGTAACCAATGTCACTAATCTTACAGGTAAGCAAGCATTGCTGCATATCTCCAATGCTGTCCCAGCAAAAATCACTGCCTCCTATCTTCTCAGAAGCATGGAGAACAGAATTAAAATCACCAATCAGCAGCCAAGGCTCCTGAATGGACAGGCTTAACATCTCCAGCTCCTCCCAAAGGATCTTCCTATCCAACCTCCTAGGACTCCCATAAACAAAGGTAATGTATTCAGACTTCCCATTTTCCAAATAATGAACCCGAGTATGGATAAATTGGTGGTGAGAAAAGAGAATCTCAATTCTGACCACACTATCATCCCAAAGGATCCAGATACCCCCAGAGAAACCAACAGCCTCCTGCTTAAAGAAGCAGGGGAACCCCAGCTTCTTAATGATACCATCACCTTTCGAACCACTAATCCTAGTCTCTAACAGAACCAAGATATCAAAACGAAAACGAAACTTCAAATCTCTAATAAGAGAAACAAAACTCTTCTTCCCCACCCCTCTACAATTCCAAGTACAGACAGACATAACAAAAATTATAATGTAGAAAAGGAAAAAAATCCTAAAGAACCTGAACAGGAACCAATTAGGCATGTGACCCTCCCAAACAGGGAGCAGGTAACTCAGCAGTCTGTTCAGAATGAGTCTGACTGGAACAAGGGGTCTGATCAGAAGACTTTCCTCCTTTCCCTTTTTTCCCTTCCTGATTAATCAAAACATCAGTAATGTCTTTCACTCCAGTAGGGGCTTTCCCATAATCCTTCAGCTTGCTAGCAGCCTTAGAATTAACCTCCATGCCAGAACTAGGAGGCTTATTTTCATTTCCCCCCTTTCTGGATATAGGACTAGCAGGACTCCTTCCCTTCTCCTTACCATCTTTAACAGGACCTTTCCTAGCTTTGCTCTCTGAACCCTTGCCCCTCCTCAGGTTACTAGAAATACCCAAAGCATTCAAACCTCCCAAAGGCTGTTGTGGCTTCACCTCCTCCTTAGTTTGAACACCAACCTCCAAAGGCACAGGAACAGGATCAAGCACACCATTCTGATCTGTCTCCATATGAGAACCACTAGTTACACCATTTTCTGTAGCTACAGACTCCTTAGAGAGAACCTCATTCCTTCCTTTTAGGACAATTTCATCCTTTCCCTCAACTATATTCTTGGCTGGAACAACCTTCAACTTCCTTCCTCTAACCTGCCTCTGGACCACCATCCAGTCACCAAAAGCCTCATTCTGGACTCCCTCTGCCATAACCTGATCATTGGTGTTATTACCCTTAGTGACTGAACCATCTTTTCCAACTTCCTGCTTTACTTCCTGCTGGCAACTACTAGAGCATTGGTCCTTTCTATGGCCGTACACACCACACTTGAAACATATCATGTGAAGGCCTTCATAACCAACATGATAGACTTTCTCACCAATATTGAATTTAGACAGAAAGCTCCTCCTTAAGTCCACCTCTACACAAATACGAGCAAATCTTGCACGCTCAGTAATAACTTCAGGCCCAGAATCACTTTTCCGAAGGGAATTTCTGTCCACTTTAAGAGTCCTACCGAAGATATTCCCAATATTCCAAAGATGATGCCCTGTATACACTTCAATGGGAAGCCCAGGGATCCTGATCCACACTGCTACCCTTTTGATTGGATCATCAAAAGGATCAAACCTCGGCCTCCATCGTTGAACCACTACATAGTGATCATTCACAATCCAAGGACCTTCCTCCAGGACATGCCTGTAGTCATGATCATCTTGGAACCTTAACAGCAGGTAACCATTTTCCAAATCAATTAGTTCATAAGAACTCACCAGATTCCACTGACGCTGAAGCTTAGCCATCAGAAACCTAGTAGCTAACTTCTTGCCCAGCAACTTAATAATAAGAGCCTTGCGCCAGGGTTTGCAATCTTCCTTGTGCTGAGCTTTGGAGATGTGATACGTCGGGCAAAGAGGATCCTCCGAACGATCCTGGGATCCCTCATCCATCAGATCATCCTCCTCCTCTTCCCTCTTCTGTCTGGCCATCCAACCCTCATCTTCACTATCTGAGGCTTCTCCTCCGTTCAACTTCAGCAATTTGTCCTTATAGGACACTACCTTGCATCGTGAACCACTGGGGGACACCTCCTCCTTCTTCTCCGACTCCAAGACTTTCTCCGGAGCGGGATCAGCCCCTTCCTCACCGTTCTCCAGCATCTGATCATCCATGCTGAGATCCACCACCAAAACTCCCTTCGAACGTTTACCACTACGGAGACGTAACTCTCCTTCCTCCGTCAGCCGCTCCCTACCTCCCTTCCCTCCATCGGACTCACCAGCAGCACTAACCGGACTTCTTCCTTCCTCCATTGTTGAAACTAGAAAAGGAAACAAACGCTAGAAACCAGGCACCCAAACCCTAGCAGAGCAAAAAGAATCGCACGCGTGACAGCACGCGCCTAACCCATGTTTATTTTCTACTTACTTTTATCTATTAACACTCAAACATTTTTAGTTTGGTTAACATTTCTAATTCTAGTAGGATTATTGAAAATATCCTTCACTAGACTGCAGATTGTTTCCTTGATGGAAAAAAAGGCCTTGCAACCCATCCACACCCGAAGCCTTATAAGGATGCATGCTGAACACTATTTCTCTGATTTCCATATTAGAAGGAATCCTATCCATAATGGCAAAGGATCCACAAGTAGTTACGGGGAAGGAGAGGGGGTTCACAATTTCTTTGAAATAAAGGATTCGTTTGTTCCACGGGATAGAATAAGGGTAGGATATGATATAATATGAGGCTGGTAAGTTAGGATATGATATGAGGCTGATAAGCCGATATTATGTCCTGTGTTCGATGAGTATTAGCAATCATATAAGATTATATAGAAGAAGAAAAGAGAAAAAATAAAATAAAATATATATTGGAGATTGTTAATTGGTTTAGATATTAGGAGTTTAGATATTGGAGATTGTTAGGATCTTAGAGATTCTGTTTGTAATTATAAATAATATTTGTTTAGGAGTTTAGATATTGGAGATTGTTAGGATCTTAGAGATTCTGTTTGTAATTAGGAGTTTAGATATTGGAGATTGTTAGGATCTTAGAGATTCTGTTTGTAAGAGTACGTAGCCTTTGTATTGGTTTGCCTATTTAAAGGCTTCTTTTGAATATAATAGGAACACAATCAAAATACCAAGTTTATTTTGGTATCAGAGCCTTCCTGATAAACCACGCTTTCCGCAAAGTTTGTGTAGACAAGTGTGAAAGCTAGCCCTACGAGTATGGCCAGAGAAGGAGCCAGCAAGTTGAAGCCGTCGGACCCGGCGTCCCCGTATCACCTGGCAAACTCAGATAGCCCAGGCATTTTGCTTACAACTGTATTGCTGCGCGGAGAGGCCAACTACGAAAATTGGGCTAAGCTCATGAAAAACGCACTTAAGGCCAAAAATAAGTTGGGATTCATAACCGGAGTCGTGAAGAAACCAGACGAGGAAGACGCAGAAGAATGGCGAGCTTGGGAGATGTGTAACTCGATGATCAATGGCTGGATACACAACACCATTGACCCAAAGCTCCAACCATTCATCAAATGCTTTGATGAGGTGAAGGATCTTTGGGACGACCTAAAAGAAAGGTATGCTGTGGAAAATTTCTCCCGTCAGTACCAGCTCAAAACGAGTTTGGCTAATATAAAACAACTTGGCAGCAGTGTGGGAGAATACTACACAAAGCTGCGAGGAATATGGGACGAGCTTGAAGGGAGCAAAGCTCGCAAGGCGTGTGCATGTGGAGATAAATGTGCATACGCGAAGGAGACTGAAGAAGAGAGGGAACATGACCGAGTTTACCAATTTCTTATGGGTTTGGACGAAACCATATTTGGCAACTTACGGTCACAAATATTGAATAGCTCGCCCCTGCCTTCTGTGAACAAAGTGTATGCCACGGTTACGCAAGAAGAAACTCACCGTAACATAGCGCGTAATCAAGAAGAAAGAGCGAACGTGGTGGGCTATGCATCGCGTGTTGAATCCAAGGAGAAGATGGAGAAAACAGTGCAACGTGTGCCCTTTGAGAAACAGACTGAACGACAACGTGTGCCATTTGAGAAACAGACTGAACGGTTCCCATGTCCTCACTGTGGAAAAACTAACCACGATCCTTCCAAGTGCTGGAATATCATTGGATTCCCACCAAATAGAACCGGTGGACGAGGGCGAGGAAGAGGACGTTCGGGGGGACGTTATATGCAGGAGCATGCGCATGCAGCGGTGACTTGGGATAACAACCAACGTGTGATGTCTCAGCCATCTGACACCCCGCAGCAGGTCACTACAAACTCGATGCTGACACCAGAAATTGTCAACAAGTTGATGGCACTGATCGATCAACCACGGTCATCAAGTGAAAAACTCTCTGGTAAGAATACTCATATCCAATGGCTTGTGGACAGTGGAGCCTCTCGTCACATGACAGGGTCCTTAAACCTTTTACAAAAAATCACAAATATTCAACCTTTGTGTGTAACCTTGCCAAACGGATCTGTCACGTGTGCAAAAAAGGAAGGAACTGTTGTACTTGATGGACAATTAGATCTGGAAAATGTGTTATATGTGCCTCAATTGAGATGTAACCTGATTTCCGTCTCGCAATTGTTGAAACACAACAGAAATATAGTGACATTTACTGATAAAAGTTGTTCTTTGCAGGACCTAATGCTGAAGAGGGAGATTGGTTTGGGTGAACTTAGTGATGGAGTATATGTGTTTCAGTCCACGCGTGCTTCAGCTTCAACAGTTCGAGCAGGAAAATCTGTGGAGTTGTGGCATAACAGACACCCGTCATATCAAGCATTATCTTTGATTCCAGAATTTAATTTTGTTTTGAATAAAGATGTAATTAATAAGGCATGTGAAGTTTGTCAACGTGCCAAGCAAACTCGATCTGTGTTTCCTTTAAGCTATTCCCGAAGTAAGGATTGTTTTCATTTAGTGCATTGTGATACTTGGGGACCTTACAAGACTTCTTCTTTCTCGGGTGCACATTATTTTTTAACTATTGTGGATGATTTTAGTAGGAGTTTGTGGGTATATATGATGGCAGACAAAAGTGAAACTTACGATCGAGTAAGTAAATTCCTGGCTATGGTAACTAATCAATTTGGTAAGAGTGTGAAAACAATACGTTCTGATAATGGGACGGAATTCAAATCCAATAAAATAATGAGGCTCCTTAGTGAGAAAGGAATTTTGCAGCAAACCACGTGTGTCTATACACCACAGCAGAATGGTAGGGTAGAAAGGAGACATAGACATATACTTAATGTGGCAAGAGCATTGGTCTTTCATGCAGGTATGCCAGTTGAATTCTGGGAAGAAAGCGTCCTCACTGCAGCGCATTTGATCAACAGAACACCCACAAAAATCCTTCAAGGAAAGTCACCTCATGAAGTACTAAATGGAGAAGCACCAGATTACAGTACCTTGCGCACATTTGGATGCTTGTGCTATGCTAACACCCGACCCAAACCTCATGACAAATTTGCCTCACGGTCACGACGTTGTGCCTTCATTGGGTATCCCACTGGACAAAAAGGTTGGAGATTGCTGGATTTGGAAACACAAGAACGATTTGTATCAAGGGATGTTACCTTTCAAGAAAATATATTCCCATTTCAAGCCAAACCAAGAGATGAGCCTGTGCCTAACTCACCTCCAGCACAACCCGCAATCGACAAGGAGACTATGGTGAGAGAACAACCTTCTGAACTTCCAATTCTTGAGGAACCAGTTTCGGAGGAAAGGGGGAGTGACTCTCGTTTGGAAAAAAGTCCTGATATAACAGCTTTCCAGCCTCCATTAGAAGATCGTCCGATTACAACGGAACATGTAGTGCAACACTCCTCTCCTCAACGTCAACCACGTGCACGAAAGCCGCCCTCCTACCTGCAGGACTACGCGTGTCATATGGCTGAAACACATTCACCTCCCACCGTCCACACCAATCTCGCCTCAGGTATTCAGTATCCAATGAGTAATTATGTTAGTTTGAATAATTTTTCTGCGCAACATCGAGCTTTTGTTGCAGCCATCGATGCAGGTCAAGAACCTAAAAACTTTCGCGAAGCCATGAATGACTCACGATGGGTGGAGGCCATGAGATTAGAAATTAATGCATTGGAGGATAATGGCACTTGGCACATCTCTGAATTACCTCCAGGAAAACATGCTCTTCCAAGCAAATGGGTCTACAAAATTAAATATAAATCTGATGGAACTGTGGAACGCTATAAGGCACGACTAGTGATCGCCGGAAACCATCAAATTGCTGGAGAAGACTACAGCGAGACGTATGCACCCGTTGCGAAGATGGTGAGTGTTCGGACGCTGCTGTCAGTAGCAGCTGCTAAAAACTGGGACTTACACCAACTTGATGTGCACAACGCTTTCCTGAATGGCGATCTAAGCGAAGAAGTTTACATGCGATTTCCACCAGGTTTCAGCAATGGTTCAAACAATAAGGTATGTCGTCTTGACAAATCTCTCTACGGCTTGAAACAATCTCCGCGAAACTGGTTCTCCAAACTGAGCACATCCTTGACAACGTATGGTTTTGTCCAATCAAGAGCGGACTACACACTGTTTACACTTCAAAGAGGAGCCACTTTCTTGGCCCTTTTAGTGTACGTAGATGATATCATCTTGGCAGGGAATGACACACAAGCATGCAGTGACGTGAAAGCCTACCTCAATCGGTGCTTCAAAATCAAAGATCTGGGACACTTGAAATACTTCTTGGGTATCGAAATTGCCCGTAGCAAGAAGGGCTTGTTCTTATGTCAGCGAAAGTATGCTTTAGACATTCTTTCTGAGGCAGGTCTTAGTGGATGCAAACCATCACATTCTCCTATCGAGCAAAATCATCGCCTGGCTTTGGAGGAAGGGCCAGCATGTGAGAACCCTGAACGATATAGGAGACTGATTGGGAAGTTAATTTACCTTACCATTACAAGGCCAGACTTGAGCTATGTGGTTCATATCCTCTCCCAATTTATGCAGCATCCTAAACAAGCACACTTCGAAGCAGTCATACGGGTCCTCAGGTACGTTAAACTAAATCCTGGACAAGGCCTCCTTTTGCGCTCAGATTGTGATCTTAAAATCCATGCATACTGCGACTCAGACTGGGCGTCGTGTCCCCTCACTCGAAGATCTCTTACCGGCTTCTTTATTATGTTGGGAAGTTCACCAATCTCTTGGAAAACGAAGAAACAAGTAACTGTCTCTCGTTCATCAGCCGAAGCGGAGTACAGATCAATGGCAGCCGCTACCGCAGAACTAGTTTGGCTTAAATCCTTCCTTGCCGCCCTTGGTGTCTCTCACTCGACTCCTATGGAATTATTTTGTGATAATCAGGCAGCTTTACATATAGCTGCAAACCCAGTTTTCCATGAAAGAACGAAACATATTGAATTGGATTGTCATTTTGTGCGTGACCATATCATGGCAAATACCATAGTTACTGCTCATGTTCGTTCCTCTGCCCAGCTTGCAGATCTGTTCACCAAAGCCTTAGGACAGCGCACGTTCCTTGGATTTCTTCCCAAGTTGGGCATTTCATCCTTACATGCTCCAACTTGAGGGGGAGTATTGGAGATTGTTAATTGGTTTAGATATTAGGAGTTTAGATATTGGAGATTGTTAGGATCTTAGAGATTCTGTTTGTAATTATAGATAATATTTGTTTAGGAGTTTAGATATTGGAGATTGTTAGGATCTTAGAGATTCTGTTTGTAATTAGGAGTTTAGATATTGGAGATTGTTAGGATCTTAGAGATTCTGTTTGTAAGAGTACGTAGCCTTTGTATTGGTTTGCCTATTTAAAGGCTTCTTTTGAATATAATAGGAACACAATCAAAATACCAAGTTTATTTATATAATACAATAAATACAAATATATTGGGTAGCGTGTGAATATATTGGGTATCCAATATTAGTATCATATCCTATTGAATCCTAACCCAGCTTCCCATAGGATAAGAAATCATGTATTGAATAGGATAAAATGAGATAATAGGATAAATTAATCATATCCTATCTTATTTATTTAAATAAGGTGCTCGAAATATGTCCAAATATTCTCAAAAAAGCTTACTGCCATTTCCTTGATAGCTTGTGGATCGGATATCCAAGTGCCATCATCATTTTGGAGCATCTCAATTTTGTTGTGTCTGCGTCTTATGATAATGGCTGTATGGTAGAACCTATTATTACGGTCATCAATAAGAGTGTCTGCTTCTACACTCTTATTGATGCTATTTAGATATCATCATAAGTGCTACCCAAATATTTTGGTGAGCACTACAATAATTTTATCGGTTTCGTGTCCGAATCTCTAAACTCGTTTAACTTCTGAGTTTCGAGACTTATTCAACTTATTAATCTTAATTTCAAACTACCACTTTAAATGTTACTATAATCAAGATTTAACTTTTTTTATAGTAATTATAAAGTTTTAGCTTTTACTTTCTCAATATATTTTTTTTAGGTTTTATAAGATTATGTTGTAGGAAAAGTGGTTATGTTATGTTATAGAGATTCGTTTTGAGTGTCATAATTTTTTTTGCTGCGGGCCCCACAAACTATTGTATGTAAGAAAATTCTTGTGGTCATATTAAATGATAAATGATAAATCCATTTTCTTTTAATATTTTCACACCGATTCATTATTTGTCCGACTAGTTTGAATATCATTAATCCAGTCCACTTTCATTAACACAGTTCCGTACACGAACTCAAAAGTATTAATTAAGTTGAAGTAATCTCCACCGATTGATTCAGATATTTTTCTAAAATACCAATCACAAATATTATATGCAGGCATATACGCAAAGCATGAGTTGAAAAAAATAAAACTGAACTTAGATATTTATTTTTTGCGTTTATCTTTCATATATACAAAAATATATTGGACCCATATTTGTTTTTTCTTTTTTATATGGCCCAACATAATCCATACTTTTACGTAAGTATAAGAAATAAGAACATAAAAACATCAAACTCTTAATTCTTATAAAAAAAAAAACTTCATTCATATCTACGTGGGTAAAATATCTCACTACTAGTTTATTACAAAAAACATCTCACTAATAATCTCAGGATATGATTACTCTCTCTGACCTTAATGTTTGTTCTGCTTTACCATCTGTGCCCAAACAATGTCACGCTTAGCTGTCTACAATGACGCGCATAAATTAATTTCATATCGCTACGTAAGTAAGTGGCGAAAGTGGAACAATACAATGACCATAATCCCAATACAAACAAATACACAAGCCTTCATATTCAAGGTCATATCCGTCATCTCAAAATAGCAAAATCACGTGGGACCCAAGCCTTTTTGTTCACGTACTCCTCAAAAAATTGACCACAAAAAGAAGAAAAAAACGAAAATTCAAAGTAATAATAATTATTAATTAGATCTAATTAACACTCGGACTATATTTAAAAATAAGGAAAGCGTCACTGCCAAAACACACACCTAACCCGCACGGCCCAATCGATACCAGCCACGTGTCAAAGCTGCTATCGGTCACAGCCTTTTCTAACTTACGTGGGATCTCACACTTTCGCTAGTTAGAATCTCTTTCTTAAATTCCTAGTCTCTAATCTATCTCTCTCCACCGTCTTCTATACGTCGTCGTTTAGTTTCACCGATCCCATCGTCACCGATCCCGGAGAATCGAAGTCGAAGGAGGAAGGGTTCGAGAAATCGGGGAAGAACAACTGCAACTAGCGCCAATGCGGAATTCGAATTTCGAATCCTGAGCTCGCTTGCGATTCCGCTGAAAACAACGGACCGTGGAATCGCCGGTTCCATGACCCTCCGTATCCGGCTCCGGCGATGACTTGTATGGTCACTTAGTTTGCAATTCATCTAGCCGAAGCAGAGATTCTTCCTCTCCAGCTTCCGGCCGGCACCACTTCGAATTTGTTCTTTTTTCTTTTCTTGAAACTCAAATTCGTGTTCGTGTTCGTGTTCCTCTGGAGCTATGTCGTCAAAGATTGTGTACGAAGGGTGGATGGTGCGGTATGGCCGGCGAAAGATCGGCCGATCGTTCATCCACATGAGGTACTTCGTGTTGGAGTCGAGGCTGCTCGCCTATTATAAGAGGAAACCGCAGGATAATCAGGTGATTCTATCTTCATTTCTTTATAATTTTGTTTTTGGAGAGGAGGGGGAGGAAGAAAAATCAGTTAGTTATTATTATTATTATTTTTTTGGCTTCAATTTCCATTGTTGGTTAAAGTTTCCACTTCCCAGAATTGTTTTTTTCTTTTTCGGGGGTATTCTGTGAAAAGGGTTTGGGAATTTGTGAGATGGCTTTTCAGTTTTTGTTTTTTGTTTTAAATTATTATGCTTTCTGAATTCCTTTTTCTTTGTATCTTTTTCTTTCTGGGAGGAGGTGCTGGTAAAAAACTTGGCGATGTGAACTATTTTTTTTATGCTTTGTTAGGTTCCTATTAAAACCCTGCTAATTGATGGCAACTGTAGAGTGGAGGATAGAGGCTTGAAGACCCATCATGGATATGTGAGTTCTGCAATTATGAAGTTCTCAAAACTAATTTTAATTATATATAGGTTTGAAGACCTCTAATCTTAGCAGTTCGTTCCACTTTCATCTAATGGCTCACTTGACTAATAAATTAGAGCTTTAGATAAAAGTGGAATCAACAACTAAAATTGAGTGTAACATTTATGCCGGTATAACTTAATCCTACCACCATCTATATATATATATATATATATATATATATATATATATATATATTTGTTTTGTTGAGGGCAAACCAAGGTTGCTCCTTTGTGCGCAGTGGTAAGCTTCTAGTTTTGGAACCTGCCTCCTTGCAAAAATGTGCAAGAGTAAATCTGTGTATAATTGACTCTTATCTCTATTCTTGCAAAATAGAGGAGCCTTTCTACCCTTGCAAAATCGGGGAGCCTTTTGCACTGGGGTTTGCCCTTATTATATATTTGTTTTGATGGTGATTTACTGTGCGAGCCTTCTGGTCTTGAAATGATTAATTGACATGAACTGTACTTATTGTATCATGTTGTTGCGCAACAAAAGGCTTTGCTTGTATCAAGTTTGATCCTGTTAGGAAATCAAATGTGCGGAATAGAAACTAGTGAATTGTTGGTGTGAGGCTATGTTGTGGACTATGCAAAGATGTTTCATCAACACCTATGATATTTATTAAAACAAAGGAAAAAAGATACGGGCCTCAACATTTTTTGAAGAGTAAGGCTAGACACAAAAATTCACACCCGTTTGTGCATTATTAGATTTACTTACAGAGCTGTGTAGGGTCCCATGAACACCTATGAAAAATTTCTGACATGTTTGACTAATTGCACCTGTTGTCCAAGATATTATTTTTTCCTTTCTGGAGTAAGGAAAAAATTCATTACAAGGAAAGAATTTTAAAGTAGGAGGACAAGGCATCATCCTTCAACATGGGAGCAAAAAAAACTTTGTTACAAAACAGCTTTGCAATCAATCTGCATGTCTACCAGAGAAATTCTCATAGAATTTGTGTGCTGAACAGTGAACACCAAAGTGAGGCCAAAAAGTTGTCCTATCTTGTAGCAAACCTAAGGACATTGTTTTCCCATTAAAATTGAAGCATTCACCTCCAGGTTCCAATCAAATGGCTAAAGTAGTGCATAAATTTCGTACTGCCACAAAGCTTTTCTGTTCTTATGCCAGCTAAAACCTCTAGACCTAATTAGACGAAGTTTTCCAAGCTTTAAGTTTGCAAAAATGATTAGCCAAAAACACCAAAAATCCTACTCCAAACAGCTGCTAGCTGGAAAATGCAAAATTGCATATGCAGTTATTCCTGAAAATTCTGCAGTATATTATTTGTATTGATCGTGTTTGGTATCAAAGGGGCCCGTATAAAGAGGAGCCTTGGCACAAGGGTTGGTGTTGTCGCCATGCGACGAAAGTCACAGGTTTGAATCATGTAATCAGCCTCTTGCAAATGCAGGTAAGGTTGTATACTATAGGCCTACATCAGGTTGTCCTTTTAGTCCGCTTGTTTGTACTTTTTTAAAGAAAGAAGCTCTTATTAAAAAATAAATTTAAATTTTTTGTAATAATTAGATAGGTTTTTTAAAAGAAAAAAAATCTAAAAAAAGCTGTTTTATTTTGTGATTTTCTCGTAAGCTAAAAGCAGTAGCTGTTGAAAAAAAGCTCTAAAAAAGGCTATCATAAAATCTCTTTTTTTAAAGCTGAAACAAATGCACCCTAAAATCAAACCCTGCAAGCTGAGTAATTGTTTTTGATTCTGTTTTTGCATCCTGTGACTAGTTTTGTTCCAGCTGCTTCAATTTCATAGGCATTAATTTTGTTTATGCTGTCTACCAACTTTTATAGTTTTAAGAATACCCATGTACTGGAATGAGAGTTATCAGGTATGTATGTTGACCCAAAGATGCATAAAGGGACCAGTAACCAGATAAATCCTTGTCAGTGTAAAATAGTTAGAATTGTTCTTTTTGATGAATGATTTCAGTGGAGGGAAAGATATGTCAAGAATTTTGTGTTGAATTAGTTAAATGTAAAGAATATGTGAAATATTATTGAATGAATGATTACAATACAAGAGCTCTCTATGTATAGAGACTCGTAAAACCTAATGAGCTAAGTTTACCCGATGTGGGACTATTTAATATATACTGAACAATTATATACGATGTGGGACTATCTAATAACAAATATTCTAACACTCCCCCTCAAGCTGGAGCATGTATATTGTAAGCACCCAGCTTGCCACAAATATATTCAACTCGAGGTCCCCTAAGAGCTTTAGTGAAGACATCCGCGAGTTGATTACTGGAGTTGACAAATGCCGTTTTGATTTCTCCTGACTGAATCTTTTCTCGAATGAAGTGACAATCAATCTCTATATGTTTGGTTCTCTTATGAAATACCGGATTAGAGGATATATGTAGTGCAACTTGATTGTCACAGATGAGAGTCATGAGTTGTTTTTGTTCACAAAGATGAAGCTCCCGAATTAATTGCTTCAACCAGATTAGCTCACAAGTAGCAACTCCCGTTGCACGATATTCGGCCTCTGCACTAGATCGGGCGACAACAGTTTGTTTCTTACTTTTCCAAGAAATCAGGTTTCCTCCAAAGAAAACACAATAGCCTGAAGTAGAGCGCCTATCCGAGGGTGATCCTGCCCAATCAGCATCTGAATAACCACAAATTTCTGTATTTCCCTGATCTGAATATAATAAACCTTTCCCTGGTGCTCCTTTGATGTAATGAAGAATTCTAACAGCAGCATCCCAATGAGAATCACATGGAGAATCAAGAAACTGACTAGCGACACTAACAGCAAAAGAAATGTCCGGTCTGGTTACAGTGAGATAATTGAGCTTCCCAATCAACCTTCGATAACGTCCAAGATCAGATAATGGCTCCCCCTGTCCGGGCAACAACTTGACATTGGGATCCATGGGTGTATCAACTGGTTTACATCCTAACATTCCAGTCTCTTCTAGGATATCCAAGGCATATTTCCTTTGACAGATAGAAATGCCCTTTCTAGATTGCGCCACCTCAATTTCCAAGAAGTAACGCAGCTTCCCAAGATCTTTTGTTTGAAATTGACTGAATAAATGCTGTTTTAACTGATGAATTCCTTCTTGATCACTTCCGGTGAGAATGATGTCATCAACATAGACTAACAAATAGATGCATTTGTTAGGAGATGTTATCCTATAAAATACATAATGGTCAGCTCTACTCCGGATTAAGCGAAACGCCTGAACAGCAGAACTGAAACGACTGAACCATGCCCGAGGAGACTGTTTGAGACCATGTAAAGATTTGCGAAGACGACACACCTTCCCAGACTCCCCCTGAGCAACAAAACCAGGTGGTTGCTCCATGTAAACTTCTTCTTGTAAATCACCATGAAGAAAAGCATTTTTGATGTCAAGTTGTAGGAGTGGCCAGTGGCGAACAGCAGCAAGGGCAAGAAATAAGCGAACCGATGCCATCTTAGCAACAGGAGAGAATGTTTTGCTATAATCAAGACCAAAGATTTGAGTAAAACCTTTTGCAACTAAACGTGCCTTGAGACGATCAATATGGCCATCAGGTCCAACTTTCACAGTAAAAAACCCAGTGACAACCCATTATAGACTTCTCTGGGGGAGCAGAAACAAGGTCCCAAGTGCCATTGGTATGAAGTGCGGTCATTTCATCTAGCGCCAACCTGGATGAGAAAGTGCTTCACCTGTGGTTTTAGGAATAGAAACAGAAGAAAGACTAGAAACAAAGGTGAAATGAGGAGGAGAAAGACGGTCATAGCTCAGAAAGGTATAAAGAGGATAAGGATTACGAGTAGTACGTGTACCTTTTCTTTGAGCAATAGGAAGAGCCTCTGGTGAAGGATCCGGAGGGGAAGAATCAACTGCAGTGGGCGATGAGTCAGCAGGAGACGAGTCGACAGGAGGCACAATTTTGCGACTCTGATAGGTGAGAAGTGGACGGTCCTCAGGTATTGAAGCAATAGGTTGCTCATCTGGAATAGAAGCACCTGCAGCTGGCAAAGACAAGTCAAGAAAAGGGACAGGAAGAATATGATCAACCTGTGGCAACTGAGATGGGATAGAATGAAAGGGTTGTTGATCAAGAAAAGTGACATCAGCGGAAACTAAGTAACGTTTAAGATCGGGAGAGTAACAACGATAATCCTTTTGAAGACGAGAATAGCCAAGAAAAATACACTTAAAGGCTTTAGATGTTAACTTGTCCTTACCAGGGGTGAGATTATGAACAAAACAGGTACAACCAAAGACATGTAGGGATAGAGGATAGAGAGAAACATCTGGAAGCAATAAGTTATAAGGAATGTCATTATTAAGCACAGATGAAGGCATACGGTTGATGAGAAAACAAGAGACAAGGACTGCATCGGCCTAAAAGTGAAGAGGAACATGCATGTGAATAAGAAGAGTCCGTACAGTCTCAATGAGATGTATATTCTTACGTTCAGCTATTCCATTTTGTTGTGGAGTGTGAGGACAAGTAGTTTGGTGTAAAGTACCCTGTTTGGCTAAGAAATTAGAAAAGTCCACAGAAACATATTCCTTAGCATTATCACTACGTAAAATACGAATGGAGGCACCAAATTGAGTATGAATTTCAGCAGAGAATTTTTGATAAATAGAAAACAACTCAGAACGGTTTTTCTTTAAATAAACCCAAGTGCAACGGGAAAAATCATCAATGAAGGTAATGAAATACCAAAAACCTAAAACAGACAAGTTACGACTTGGCCCCAGATATCTGAATGAACAAGAGAGAAAGGGACATCAGCTCGTTTATTGACTCGACTGGCAAAAGAGAAGCGTGTATGCTTCCCTTGTTGACATGACACACAATCTAAAGACTGAAGACCAGATAAAAGAGGAACCATTTTCTGCAACTTTGAAAGATTTGGATGACCGAGGCGACTGTGGATAAGTTGTGGAGATTATGTGAGAGAGCATGCCACTGAAGGACGAGGCACCTCTAGATAGTAAAGCCCCCGTGACTCACGACCCACTCCAATCATCTTCCCCGTACCCGGATCCTGCACAGAAACAGAATGGTTAGAAAAAGTAATGGTGCAAGTAAGGGATTGGATCAATTTACTAATAGAAATTAAGTTATAAGGGATGCCAGGAATGTAATAAACAGATGTCAAGGCCAAGGTAGAGGTCGGACGAGCTTGTCCAATCCCACGAACTGGAGCTTTGGTTCCATCAGCAAGGATAAATGAAGGTAAATGATCAGAATAAGTAAGAGATGTAAAGAGTTCTTTATTACCACAGAGATGATCGGTAGCACCTGAGTCAAATATCCAAGTGCCAAATGATGTAGATTGAGAAACACAAGCAACGGGATTACCAGTATATGGAGTGGAGGGCTGAGACTGAGGAGAAACTGAACCAAATGATGCATTGTCTGACTGAGCTATATTTGTAGCAAGAGAGGTGGCCCAATTCTTGTAGTTGTTAGAATCCTTCAGATTGGAAGATGTAATGGGCCCAATATTAGTAGAGATGATTCCTGAGGAAGTTTTGACATGAGGACAAGGAGAGTTAACCTCCGAGAGATCAGGGGACGCTGCTGCCATGTATAAAAGCCGTAAACGAAGGCAAACGATATCCAATCAAGAAGAGTCACGCGTCTAAAGTGAGACCCACAAAGAACCAAGCACAGATCCGGAAAGGGGAGGAGAAGGCGAGCTGCTCTGTCCAAGACAGGTCGGAAAAAGCCGCCGGAACAGTGATCACGCGCCGGCAGAAGGTGGCGCGTGAAGCCCACGCGCAGAGGAGACAGGCGGCGCGTGAGAGCGCGTGCCAACTCCGATGATGGCCGGACCGCCGCAGAACTGGTCCCCGGAAGGAGAGGGTGTTGATCGCGTGGTGTCCGGACTGAAAACTCGCTGGAAAAGTGCTCCGGCGGCCTGAAAAGTGACTGACGGTGGTTCTGGTGACCGTTGGAGGTGTGGACGCGTGCATAAGGTGCTTGAAGAGGACTTACAGTCCTTGAGGCTTGCCGGAAGGACGCACGACAAAGGAAAGATGACTCCTAAGCAGTGGGCTTAGGTTTGAAAGCGAAACGGGATTTCTAGGCGGAAGCTAGGGTTCCCAGAACAAAAGAACAGCTCTGGTACCAAGTTAAATGTAAAGAATATGTGAAATATTATTGAATGAATGATTACAATACAAGAGCTCTCTATATATAGAGACTCGTAAAACCTAATGAGCTAAGTTTACCCGATGTGGGACTATCTAATATATACTGAACAATTATATACGATGTGGGACTATTTAATAACAAATATTCTAACAGAATTAGCTTTGACCCCGTAGATGGGATTTTGGAAGTGGCATATACTGGGTTTTGGTAGTTGTCTTTGTAGTTAAAATATAATTTTCTTTAAACTATTTATAGATTTTCCATTCTATGAAGTTGTAAGAGAGAGTTATTGAACGCTTGAGGAGAGAGACCAAGGTTATGTAAATTAACTGGTGTTTATGCCAGGAATATGTATCAGGGAGGTCACTTTCTTGATACGACAATTAATGAAAAGATATCGAGAAAAGAAGAAGGGCTTGCATATGATGTTTATAGATCTTGAGAAGGCATATCACTGGGTTCCAAGAAAGGTTCTATGGTGGGTTCTTGAGAAGAAAAAAGTACCATCAAAGTATATAGAGACAATCGAGGATATGTATGATGGTGCTACTACATGTGTGAAAGCTTGTAATGGAACATTAAGTTATTTTCCTATCACTAGGTGTACACCAAGGTTCTGCTATAAGTCCTTATTTCTTTGCCTTAGTTTTGAATGATTTAACAAAAGATATTCAAGAGGAAGTGTCATGGTGTATGCTTTTTGCAGATGATATTGTGTTTATTGGTAAGACCAAGGCTGGTGTTAACAGAAAACTAAAATTGTGGAGAAGCATGTTGGAGTCTAAAGGATTTATGCTAAGCTGGAGCAACACTGAGTACATGAAGTGTGAGTTCTCTCTGGTGATAGATGGAGATCAAGATTCTATACATTTGCTTAGACAAGAGGTACTCAAGAAAGATGCTTTTAGATATCTGGGATCAATTTTGCTAAAAGGTTGAGAGATTGATAAGGATGTAAATCATAGAATCAGAGTAAGGTGGATGAAATGACGTAGTGCATCGCGATTTTTGTGTGACCGCAAAATTCCCAAGAGGCTAAAAGGAAAATTCTAAAGAACAACAGTAAGGCCTGCCATGTTATATGGAGCTGGATGTTGGCCAGCACATAGGCAACATAAGCATATAATGAGAGTAGCATAAATGAGAATGTTAAAGTGGATCTGTGGTCAATGTTATATGGAGCTGAATGTTGGCCAGCACATAGGCAATATAAGCATATAATGAGAGTAGCATAAATAAGAATGTTAAAGTGGATGTGTGGTCATACGAGGATGGATAAGATAAAAAATATATATTCGATGAAAGGTAGAAGTAGTATTGGTGGTTGAAAAGATGAGAGAACATAGATTGAGGTGATTTGGGTATGTAATGAGAAGATCTTTAGATGCTCCTATAAGAACAAAAATTTGTTACCAAGAGCTTGACACAAAGATGGGAAAAGGTAGACCAAAACTTATTTGGGGGAAGGTAGTAAAACAAGACTTAATGGAGTGAGATATAGATTGACGGATGATGTGTTTTAGGATGGATTAGAGTAAAGCTATTAGCATTGTGGTGGGTTAGACCTTTTTTATTCCTATGTTCTAGATAGTACCTTTTTAATCCTTTTTCCTTTTATCTCTCTCTTCTTTCTTTACCTCTTTTTTTTTTTCTTTCTATTTCTTTCCTTCTTTTCTTTTCTTTCTTTTTTCCTTTCAATCTTTCTTCTCTTATTTATGTATTTTTTTCCTTTATTTTTTTTATCTCTCTATTTCTTTATTTTTACTTCCGTATTCTTTTTTTCTCCTCTTATGTATTTTTATTTTCACTTTATTTTAATTTTTTTTTTCCTTTTAATTGTTTATTGCTATCTTTTTCATGGATAATGTTATATATACTTTTATATTTTTTTTATCCTTTTTTTTTCTCAATCTTTTCGTACTTTTCATTTGGGTTCATTTGTCACCGACTTCAACTAGTTTGGAATAAAGGTGTTGTTGATTTTAATGTTGATTTTGATGTATTTATTGATTTCCATACTGACAGTGGTTTTGTTCTCTATATTTTTGTCTGCATTTATTTATTTATTTATTTATTATTTTTGTGCAGATGGTTTATGTTTTGTCTGTTTACAACAAGAAAGAAAAGTACAATCGAATTATGGTGAGAGGTTTTCCTCACATTCATATATTTTTACCCTTCTATCCATAATTACTATCATGCAATTTTGTTTTAGTAATTTATTTATTTTCTTTAAAATAATTTTGCTGTCACTGTTGATGTGTAAATATTTTATTACTGGGGTTGTTGCTGCAGATGGCAGCATTTAACATCCAGGAGGCCCTAATCTGGAAGGAAAAGATCGAGTATGTCATTGATCAGGTCTGTTTCGCCAGATTTCATAATCCTATTATGTTTTTTTGATTTGGAACAGTATCTATAATCCTAAATTTCTGGTTAGACTTTATGTCTCCTATATTGGCTTGAGACATGAAAAACATTTTCTTGATACATGGATAAAACGATGCCTTGCAATGTTTATAAATTCATCTTAGTGGGACATGCTTTGCTGTTGTGTAAGTTGATGCTATTGAGCTTTCATTCCATGCAGCATCAGGGAGCACAACCATCAAATGGTAACAAATATATTTCTTTTGAGTACAAATCTGGGATGGACAATGGGAAGACGGCATCTTCCTCAGACCGTGAAAGCCAGTAAGTATTTTTGTGCTTTGATTTTTTTCACTTACTCTTTTTAGAAGTCAGAGTTTACCTGCTTTTTTGTGCCATTGTTTACTATGTTGTGAATTATGATTACTTGAATTATGTCTGTCTTCCTTGAGATTGTTTTCTTTCATCCCAAGGTCCATTCTTTGAAGATGCAACTGAAATAATTCATTGAGACATACGGGAACATGATTTAGTTTTAGTTGTCTTTAGGCTTTTTTTTCTTGTACTCCTGAGCAAATAGTTCCACTGTAGTTATTTGTGGGATACCAATTTGTAAAGAACCAGTTCAACCCAAAAGTTTAATTTGTTGGGTGAGGCTACATTATAGGCTTTATGTTTTTCGCTAACACGCCCCTTCACATGAGAGCTCATTGTACTTAAAGGGCGGATGATGTATGAGCCCCAGCCTACTTGTGCTAAAAATTTCATAAGACTTAATTAATTATTAATTAAATTGGGAGAGGTGAGGATCGAACCCGTGATACCGAGACTCTAATACCATGTAAAGAACCAATTCTCCCGAAAGCTTAAGCTGTCAGGTGAGAGCTTTTTTCATGGTTTTATATTTCTTTAACACGTCCCCTCACATGAAAGCCCATTGTATATATTAATAAAAAGAAATAATTACAATACAATTATTTACAACACAATGTCATTGAGCATATCCCCCTATATATTCTTAACATCCAATATATTTTTTGGATCACCAGGTTCAGTGCTCAGGAGGATGAAGATGAGCCTCATCCAAATTTGTTAAGGAGGACAACAATTGGAAATGGTCTACTTTATACCCTCTCCAGATATGGGCTTTCAATAATCTACAATCTATATTTAAACCTCTCATTTTTTTAGCTGCAGGTCCTCCGGAGTCAGTTTTCGACTGGACAAGGGAAATAGATTCAGAATTGTCAAATCAGAATATCAATAACCAAGCATTCTCAAGAAAGCATTGGCGTCTTTTACAATGCCAGGATGGTTAGCAATGGCTATCTACATGATAGAGCACTTTACTGTCTTGGTGAAATAAAAGAAAAGATATTCCAGGAATAAATTAATGGTTGTATATGTTGTAATTTTATAAACTGAGATGATTTTCCTTCTGAAATGGGCAGGACTTCGCATTTTTGAAGAACTTGTTGAAGTTGATTACCTTGTGCGTTATTCCTGTCTTTCTTTATTTTCATGGTGTGCTAAATTTCATAGGATGTTTTGGGAAACATAATCATCTTCAATTTGCTTCTTTATGTAGCCAAGGAGCTGCAGTCGAGCTATGAAGGCAGTAGGTGTTGTGGAGGCTACTTGTGAAGAAATTTTTGAGCTTGTGATGAGCATGGATGGGACACGGTTTGAGTAGGTGTTCTGAATAATTACCACTATTTTAATGTGTTTTTCTTTTTGTTTCTAGAGAAAAATTGCCATATGTAAGGGAGCGCAATTAGACTTGACATTTTAAGAGATTATGTCACGTAATACTACTTTTAGAGATTCTACTAACTTAGTCCCGGGCAGTGTAGACAAAGGCACCAAAAGGCATGCCTAAGATGCTTAGGCAAAGCGGGGTAAGCTATTCTTGGCACCTCAGGAGTTCCTTTCTTGTTAAGGTGAGGAATGCCTCTAGGGCCTTATCAATAACAGTCAAAAGTCTGTAAAAGTAAACTCATTTCAATGCTTTATTGGGTAAAATAGTCAGAATGTTAAAAGGGTAACTAGGGGAGACTTGTCAAGGAGAGAAATGAGGCATTGTTATGTTATAACTGGTGAATGAATGGGGCATTGTAGGAGCTCGCATCAATTTCAGCTACTTAAATATTTTTGTGCTATTTCTATGAATTGCAGTAATTTTTGTTCAGCTGGATGCTAGAGTAATGGGGGATGAGAATGTTGTGGTGGATAAGTTGAGTGGACAAGCAAGAAAAGATAAGAATATAAGATTTGGAACGAAAGTACTTGGGAGATTGTTGGATTAATACCTATTGAGAAGATGATAGAAACTCATCTAAGATGGTTTGATCATGTGAGGAAAAGAGTTAGAAGACCAATGGAGGCCATCATATGAAAAATGGATCAAATGGAAGACACTCCCATTAAAAAGGGTAGAGGAAGATTGAAGAAAAAAATAGGTGAAACCATTAAAAAATAACTTAATCTAAATGGATTAATTGAAAGTTTGGCTTTTCATGAAGATCAATAACATCATATGATTTGTATAGACAACCTGAGCTGACCTATTGGTTAAGGCTTTGTTGTTGTTATGTATGCGAGGACTGTGAGGTGAAAATTACTTAGATCTTTTATTGAAGGGTCAGGGCCTCAGGGAGATATTAGTTTGGAACCTCTATTATTTCCTTCCATAGTTGTGAAATATATATGAGCTGAATACGGCGTATGCACTAGGGTATGTGACAAAATTGAGTCAAAGAATAAGAGAACATAAACTGAGCTGTTGAAAAAAATTAGGAAAAGTTAGCAGGATTCTAGACATCATACTGTTCTTTTCAGAAATTGTTCACAGTTATCGGTTCAGTTAAATTAAAACCAAATAAATGCTGAATAACTCTAGGAATCAGTTTCATTCAATCTTACCGTAGACCTTTTTTTTTTTTTAAAATTAGAATTAAAATTATAACCAGGACATCTAGGGTGCGCATGACAACCTTCTCGGAATCATTTTTTTTTTTTTTTTTAAATTTATGTTCCAGGGAACTGAAATGGATAGAAAACTCGTTTGGTAAAACCAGTTTATTTTTTTGTTCCCGGCATGAACCGGATTAAATTTTGTGCTGGGGAACAGAAAAAAAGAATAAGAAAAATTATGCTTTTTTGTTTTCGGGCACAAAATGAGAAACACTTATCTCTCTTAATCACTTTCCATCTTTACCATCATCACCACCACCACCATCATCCCAACACGACCACTGCCACCATCGTCATCGTCGCCGTCGTACCACTAGTGCTGTCGTGACCAACCCCCACCACCACAATGCCACCGCCACCATCACCACAACCTCCACCCATCACTATCACCATGCCACCACCACCACAACTACCACTGCTGCAACCATCACTATCACCGTCACCGTCACCACCACCACCACCATCAACCACCACCACCATCATCGCAACCATCGCCACCATCACCACCCCCATTGCCACCACCCCCATTGCCACCACTACCACCACCACAACGCCACTGCTACTATCACCACCACTGTCACCAACCACCACTATCATTGCTGCAGCCACCACCAACACCGTCGTCGCCACCAACCACCACCACCATCATCGTCACAGCCACTACCGTCATCACCATCGCCCCCATTACACTATCGCCGCCATTGTCACCGCCACAACCATTGCCGCCACCACCACCTCCTCCTCCATGATGCCATCACAACCACCACCACCACCATGCCACCACTACCATTGTCACCGCCACCAACCGCCATCCCGATCACCATTGTCGCAGCCACTGTCGTCACCACCACCATCCCCACCACTACCACTGTCGCTACCACCATTACCACCGCCATCGTCGCAGCCACTGCCGTCACAACCACCACCACTATCATCACCATGTCACAGCCGCCACCACGGCACCACCGCTGCCGCCGCCACCACCACCACAACAACACCATATGAAAAGGAAAGTGATAATCCGAATTTTTTTTATATTTAATAGGAATTATTTTTTATTATATTATTTGTTATATTATCAAAAGCAATTCTCATTCTTGGAATAAAAATATAACATGTTATCAAACACGTTTTTTTTTTTTCTTTCTCAGAAATTGTTCCAAGGAACAGAAATAGAAAATAATTGTTTCTTTTCAGAAATAGTGCTAGGGAATAGAATGGTTGTCATGCACACCCCTAATATGCCCAACAATTTAATTCGTCAATGGGTTGGAATTTTTATTGTGTGTAACTATGGATTTGATTTCCATGTAGCTAGTTTTCAATGTGAATTTTGTACCAATGGTTATCTTAAAACCCACATGCTCATTTTCGTTTTTAAACTGCACACATAGTATGTATTTCCCTTGATCCTTTGGTTAATACCACTGAAACTACTGTTCTTTTAATATGGCTTTGTAATGCTCAAGCCATGAAAACTTACTCGATGGCTGTAGAACTGCTCTTGGGACCTACAACAGATCAAGCATGGCATGATAAAGAAATGTAGAAAAGAAAGTTTTTTTTTATTATTATTATTATTTTTTTTTTTCGGTTCTAGATATTTGACGTTCCATAATTCTGCAAATATTCTGCTGATAAAATTTGTTAGCCTCATATTTTTTTCATGGCTGCAGATGGGATTGCAGTTTCCAACATGGGAGTTTAGTTGAGGAGGTGGATGGGCATACAGCAGTTCTTTATCACCGACTTCAGCTAGACTGGTTTCCAATGTAAAAATAATCTAACTTCTTTGTCATTGTACTAGAGTAAACTTTATCAATTATTTTTTCATATATGATAAAAATGTCTTTTCCAGAAGAACCAAATTTACTTGTATCTTCTGTGTTAAGTTTTCTCAATAAATTGTTTTATTTCTTGACATTCAAACCTATATTTAGGTCTCCCAATAAAATCTGAATTGTTGTGTTAGATATAAACCATTTATGTACTATCACCCAATATCTTAAACTTTTGGGATTATTGGTTCATGATATGATATCAGAGACTCTGTTGTATGGTCTAGAATTTGATCCTTGTTGCCTCCATTCTTGTAAATTGAAGTCATAGTTCAGCACAAGGTAGGGTAGGCCTCTGCATTGTTCAAATGGTTATTTGCATGAGAGGCCTTTTAAATTAAAGCCATTCATGTGCTTTAATCCTATCACTTAAGTTTTTAGGACAATTGGTTTATGACATGTTCTTTTTATCTATAAAAACATGATTTAGGACTGGATAAATAATTAAAAATGAATGTACTTCCACAAAGTAAAGTTATTAACTGTACGAACCCCATGTGCTATTTGTTTATCATGACAGGTTTGTGTGGCCCCGTGATCTTTGTTATGTACGTTACTGGCGTCGAAATGATGATGGAAGTTATGGTAGGCAATTTACTTTTTTGGTTCAAAATTTATTTATTGTTAATGGAATTTGCTATTGACTACATTGGTTAAGGAAACAAGAATAGAAAGAATCAAATGATAGTAAAAACATTTAATACTCTCTTTAGGTAATTTGAAACATTTAATAGAAGGTATCAAATGCTCCTTAACCAGTGCCCTTAATCACCAGTTAGAAAGACCCTATGTTTATTATTTTTGGAAGTTTGCGTTGATATTTCTTCTTCTTGCAGTTGTTTTATTTCGCTCCAGGGAACATGAGAACTGTAGTCCACAACCAGGGTGTGTTCGGGCACATATTGAGAGTAAGATCCAATTCCTTTTAGATATGACTCCATCCTCCAAAGTTCAGGAGGGGGTGGGATTGGTCCACATTTTCAAAGGGTCTCAATGTCCTTTACTTGTTATGGAATAGGATTGTGCATATGACCTCTCTGGTGTTTTGCTAATAGTTGTTTTAAGGGCGTTGACTCTTCTGACTTTTATGGAGTGGGCAACTTTGCTGCTTTTTTTTGTCCTTATTGTACTCTTTTCTATTTTCTGCTTAGGAGGATCCTTTTAGCCTTTCCCTCTAAGTATTAGTATTTATTTTCTATAATAAGGAAGAAAAGGGGAATTGATGTAGATGTTGGAAGCATATGAACTCGACCTAATCTTAAATCCTAAAACCAATGGAGTTATGTTCGGGAATCTATTAATTTTATTAACATATAATGCTACCTTGCCTCCACTTGAATGGACAGAATAATCTTAGGCCAGGGACCATTACTCAGTTGGAAAATAATATGAAAATGCTAGGATGTGTGTTGCTAGCGTATTGAGTTGTTGTTTGCTAATGATTGAAGTTTCCCTCTTTTTAATTCATTGAAACATGTA
The DNA here is from genome assembly GCA_032173675.1 of Gastrolobium villosum. Taxonomy (NCBI): domain Eukaryota; kingdom Viridiplantae; phylum Streptophyta; class Magnoliopsida; order Fabales; family Fabaceae; genus Gastrolobium; species Gastrolobium villosum. Next base: position 18,682 of record JAVKPL010010370.1, on the reverse strand, counting down.
AAATGTTTCCACGATTAAAGAGATAAATATGGAATCAGGGTGGAATGTTAAAGTTTCATAGTATGTATCTCCTTTTCTGTCAGCATTTTATGATAAACAGATTTTTAGTTTGTCATTTCTCATTAACGTCAGTAAGCACTAGTTTTTATTAAAAAAAATTAATTTTCGTTTCAATTGAATGATGCATCTCATGTAAAATCATAGATGAAAAGTATGCCACATTCTATTGCTTTAGGTCTGACTACTGGTTTTACAGGTGGAGGATTTAATATTTCCCCCTTAAAACCTCGAAATGGTAGGCCCAGGACACAGGTCCAGCATCTTATGCAGATTGATCTGAAGGGATGGGGTGTGGGTTACATGTCATCTTTTCAGCAGCATTGTCTCCGTCAAATGTTAAATAGTGTAGCTGGTGAGTTGATTTTCTTATAGAATGGTAATACTATCTCGTGTTATCATTGTTGCTCTTAGACATGTCTGTGTGTGTTTGGTAGTGGAAAGTTCAGGTGTGTTTGGTGGTGTGGGGGGGGGGGGGCTGATGTGCAATGAGTTTTAAAATGCCTTTTCGCCCATCTCTCTACAGGTTTACGTGAATGGTTTGCCCAAACAGACGAAAGGAATGCTCCTCCACGAATCCCTGTCATGGTTAATATGTCCTCAACATCTGTTTCTTCAAAGAAGAATCAGAAGCCTAATGATTCTTCTGTTCATCCCAATTCTCTCGATCAAATAAATTCTGCAAGCAGGAATTCTGCATTGATGGATGAATATTCTGACGAAGATGAAGATTTTCAAATAGCAGAACCTGAGCAAGAGGTTATATTTGCATTCCCACCTCTATTTTTGGGGTTTGCTTCATAAACTCTAAGCGGTAATTTTTTAATACTTCAGGCATACCCAATTGGTCATGAGAATGATGTCAGAAAAACAGGTATACCATACCTCTTTTTTATTTATTTCATAATATAATAATTATAAACATGTGCATAGTGCATGTGTGCACCGAGATGCATGCACATAGAAGAGCCTCGATTAAAATTAATCATAATGTTTTGCTGAATTGAAGTCTTGGAAGAAGAACCGGCAAATGAAATTGACTTGTCTTCCTTTTCGGGTAATTTACGTCGTGATGATCGTGATAATGCTCGTGACTGCTGGAAAATTTCTGATGGAAATAACTTTAGAGTCAGAAGCAAGAACTTTTGCTATGACAAGTCAAAGGTCTTCTTTTATTATTCTTCTACTCTTTGTAAATCAAAATTTATCTTTGTTTGGGTGTGCTCTTATTCCTTTGTGGTGAACTGTGAAGGTTCCTGCTGGCAAACATCTGCTGGATCTTGTTGCTGTGGATTGGTTGAAGGACTCAAAAAGAATGGACCACGTGGCAAAGCGTCATGGTTGTGCAGCACAAGTGAGTACTAGAACCTTGTCCGTTTTATGTTACTTGCTGAAGATTATTGGGAGGTTTGTCACTTTACCCTGTTGTCTGAAAATAATTAGAGACCTATTCTTGGCTTCTTCTCACTTGCATGTATGAAAGGATATACTTTCATCAATTTTCAACATTTTACTTTATTATGGGAAAGATACATGCATCTCCGTTGAGGTTCGCACTTATTACATCAGATATCCCTCTTGTTAGGGGTATAACACCGACCTCTCGTAGTTGGAAGAGAGCTTGACGGCATGTTAAAATTAAATGATATTCCATTTTAAAGCTGAAGTGAAAACGTTAAACAAAGATGGAGCACAATCCTGTCTTTTGTATTTTGTTTTGAAATTATCCTTGATACCATTCTGTCTTTTTTTTTTTTTTTTTTTTTTTAAATACTGAATTGAAACTATTCGATAAAATTGAATCTCAAAACAAGAAAACCCTCATTTAACTTGAAAACTTCATCTCTCCAATCTGAAAACCCCTCTATGAAACACCGACCTCTCGTAGTTGGAAGAGAGCTTGACGGCATTTTAAAATAAATGAAATTCCATTTTAACGCTTAACTGAAAACGTTAAACAAAGATGGAGAGCACAGTCCTGTCTTTTGTATTTTGTTTTGAAATTATCCTTGATACCATTCTGTCTTTTTTTATTTTTTTAAATACTGAATTGAAACTATTCATTAAAATTGAATCTCTAAAACAGAAAACCCTCATTTAACTCGAAAATTTCATCTCCAATCTGAAAACCCCTCTATGAAACAAAATTTCTCTTGAATCCCCTTTCAACTTGGGATTGAATTGAAGTACACTATCCTTCATGGCTTCTCGTTGTAATCCTCGTGAGGTTGCTGTGGAATGTATACAACTTGATGCTAATGTTGTGTTTTGTTGAATGCTCTCCTGGTTCAAAACACCGCAAACCTGCACTTTGTTCAAAACACCTCATTGCCGACCCAAACAACCCTAAACTTCACTCACAAACACCTACGCCTACAACCAAACCCTCTGCCACCAGTCCGCCAATAGCCACCAAATTACAGAACCAGCACACAGCAACACAAGTACATACGCATGCCTGGGCCACACCAAAGCAGAGTTGAAATTCTGCACAACACACTTTCAAATCACACCACTTACCTACTCCCCCACAAGCACACCAGACCCGACATAGAACCCTTCACTCATGGCTAAACTTTAAGTTACCCTCCAACAGAAATCAATACACACTTGAACCGCGCCCAAATACCATAACAGAACCTAAGCACACACCTCAGAGCCCACCATTCTTGGGCCATACTCTCAGCTCCTTTCCTGCCAAATATCCCAAAAAAGGAAAGCAATCAAAGGATCTCAAATTCCGCACCCACATCGAACACAAGATAAAAACAGCAATCTAAGTTCGTTCACTGACAAGCCCACCGACAGCCAACTTACAACCACCAAGTCAAAGAACTTGAAACCACCACCTAATAGCTTTATCATGGTCGACTAACTACCTTTTGTTCGCCATTGTAGCATCTGAAACAAAAAACCTCTACCTCTTAGTATCCCTTCTAACTTCCTCACCGACAGCCCAACACCATTCAAAACAGCCATCAAACCAGCCTTGAAGCAAACACCTTCGCACCTCAGATCCAGACAGCCCGGGTGCGTGATTTGAGCAAACGTTTCCATTATAATATTATATATTATTTTATTAATAGGGATGAAATTGTCATATTGTAAAACGTGATAAGGTCCATTTGTTTGTTTTTAATACAATCATTGCAACAAAAATGCAAACATTAGGGGAGGACGGTATCACTTCTTAAATAGGAGGATATCGGTTTGAAATAAATGCAAACCTCTGGCGAGGTGAATGTAGTTTCCCCCTTTAATTTTATAATATAAAGTTGTTTGGTTGTTGTTGTGGTTGTGTGTGTTTTTAGTTTTAGGCTTTCACTGAAAATAATCCTTTGCTTTTGTTGTCTGTGTAGGTTGCATCAGAAAAGGGATTTTTCTCCATTATAATTAATCTTCAAGTTAGTTCCTTTTTTCGTATGACTATGAGTCAATTTAAACCTCAAGGGTTTAGATTTTCAGAGTAAATGGAATGTGTGCTGTTGTTTTGGTCATAGGTGCCTGGATCAACTCACTATAGTATGGTATTCTATTTTGTGACAAAGGAGTTAGTTCCTGGTTCCCTATTGCAACGCTTTGTTGATGGTGATGATGAATTCCGAAACAGCAGGTTGAAGCTCATCCCATCAGTCCCAAAGGTATTTGCTGAATTTTGTCCTCATTAATGGGTAACTTTCACTAACTTTGCAAGTTAATTTTATGACTTACTTATGCACGTACTGACATGCTTATGTAGTCATGTCTTTATATGGGCATTTTATAACACTGTCTTTTGTGTATAGCATGTGTTTCAGCTGTATGTGTACTGTGCCTTTTGTTTCTTGCATTCATCATTTTTTTTAAATATATTTTCCATGTGGTCAATTTTGAGGAGGATCTTTTATGTCTTGTGTGTTTTTCCATTAGCATTTTTCTTTCTGTATTTTTCAGATTTAATGTTAGTCTCATAATTTGAATTATAGGGAACCATTTTTCCCCACCCTCTATACCTTATGTTACAAGCAAGATTGTCGATCAAGTGAACTTATTGTATGGGGGGTGGGGGGAGTGGGTTAAAGTTAAACTCAACTGGGGAACTCATTGAGCTTATCAGTTTCATAAACAATAAATATCTAATAAAAAAAATGTAGCTTTGTTCTACTCCTGTTATGGGTCTGAGGACATTGGCCACCATGCTCCCGGAGGTGGAGGAAAATACTGAAACTGAGATCCCGTGCACAAGACAAGATAAAATATATGATGGGAAATGAAAATTCTACTTCTCTTTGGTATGTCAATTGGCCTCCTCTTGAAGGTTAAACTCTCAAATCTGGTAAGTATGAAAAAATGTCATATAAAACAATTAACGTGATTTTCACTTAACTGTATAAGCTTTTGGGTTGAATTGGTTCTTTGCATTGTATTAAAACCTTTATGACCAAGTGAGTCATGAGACTTATGCTCATTGTCTCCCATCATATTAATAAGTAAAAATTGTAGAGTTTTTTAGCACAGGTAGGTGGACTAGTGCATTTCAAGCACAATGTGCTTTTGTGTAAGGAGACATGTTCGAGAATATAAAACCATTAATATGGCCTTTGTCTAACAACTTGCTTTTGGGCTAAATTGATTCTTTACAATAAAAAATAAAAACTTTTTAAGAGTTAAGGGTATATGAAGCAGGACTGTAATCTTTATGCTGCAGTAGTTTTGGTTGAATTGGTCATTTTTGTCGCTATCCCAAGAAGCATGAAAAATGCCTACATTTTTCAATGAGAACACTGAAAAAAACCAAATTCAGCACGTACGCTAGCAAAATTATGTTTGAGCAATTGACATGATATATTTGCTCCAAAACAAAAAGGAGGAATTGAAAATTCAAAGGGGGAGCCGGAAGCTTTGATTCAAAAAGCGGAGCATATTATTGATATCATATTAAAATTTTGCTTTAAATGCATCATAAAATGGAAAAAAGTGTGAAGAAAACTAAGACCGTATTAATATAAGTCTAGTAACAAGATTCATAAATTTTATAGTTGCATACTCATACTGCATTACATAATTAAGCAGTATTTTATGACTTTAATTTTTTAAAATTTTCCCTTCAACTTTGGCAAATGGTTAGATGGGCTTTGCAGCCTAGTGCATAGCATAGTAAAAGAATATTAAAAAGCTGGCTCAAATATAGGCTGACCGAGTTGAGTTTGACTGACTTTGATCAAATGCTAGTTTTGATGGAGAGTTGACAATTTTCCTGGTCAACTAAAAAGAGTAGCCAAACGTTTAAGAGTTATACTGTGGGTTTGAAAACTATAGTTTCAATAACTGGTGCACATCTCCTTGTGGATTTTCCTTATGAAGTTTAGCCATATGATATTTTTAATATTTGAACAGATTGGTATTCCTGATCATAGTGTGTGATTGTGCTTGAGTTTCCATGGAGTTGTTTCATGGTGGTGGTGCTAGGATGCTCCTGCGTGTGCTCTGGTGGGACAATGGGGGTTGTGCACCTATATGACATTTGATGTTCAAGTCAGTATCAGCCATAGTCATAGCATGTAAGGTAGAATAATTACTTGATGCTTAATAAGTGGGATGAAGACCCCTCTTATATATGATGGTTGTCAAGAGTCCCCACAGGGGTTTAGGGTTTTCCCCTTAGTTATTGGGCCCAATGCTTAGTGGGCCTAAGCTATTTAGAACAATACTACATGTTAGAATGATAGGGCCAAACTCAACTCGAAAAGCTATCAAGGGGAAGCATTGCTCGGTCATTATAAAAGGTACTTTGCTCATATATTTAGCAGATGTGGCTCTGAACAACTTTCCTCATGCCGAGGACAGGTTATTTGGAGCATGATCTCTTATTATTTGCAGTCAAACTCCTTGTCTGATTTTGGTCTAGATTGTAGAACAAATTTAGACCACTGAAGGTGCATCGTAGGCTGTTTACCATTTTCAGGATTGGATTACATCTGATCATAAAGAATATTCACAAAGTTTGTCATACAACTAGGTTTTAATTCCCATTGTTCTGTTGCTTTCAATCTTGTGCAAGACTCAATGGGCTGAAGTGTATAGCCAGTCAATTGCATGACTTTAAGTTGATATATGTTGCTGCCTACTACCCAATTTGATGCATATGTGTTTTGGTCTGTCTCAAGTGATATGTCTGAATCTCTGGTTACCATATTTTTTGGTTTCATAGACTAGGACTTTTCTTTCATTTATTTTATATTTTTATATTTATGGTTTTTGTTTTTCTGTCTTTTCCTCTTCCTTTTGAAATTCGTTACTATCATCTTTCCTTAAATGCTGGAAAAAAAACATACGGTTTTACTCTATTCGTTCCTTAATTGATTTCCCAACTTAAAAAAATGCAGGGTTCATGGATTGTACGCCAGAGTGTTGGGAGTACACCTTGTTTACTGGGAAAGGCAGTTGATTGCAACTATATTCGTGGTCCCAAGTATTTAGAAGTAAAATTTCATTCAATTTCTTTATAAATTGTTGTCTGTTCTTGTTGTAGGAAGTTTACTAATGAATGATGTATGTACTCTTAACTTGTCTGCTATGATTGTTTAATCAATTAGTTTTTACCTGTAGATTGATGTCGATATTGGTTCATCTACTGTTGCTAATGGAGTTTTGGGGCTGGTTGTTGGCGTGATTACATCATTGGTCGTTGATATGGCTTTTCTTGTACAGGTATGTTTTATATGGTGTATATTTTATATACTGGCAAAGAACATCTAAGCAATTCATAGGATTTAAGTGGAAGCAATTGGACAAGATTTATTCTTGTTGCATCTAGTCTGGTTTTAAAAGCATAATGACTTTGATTTAACATTTGCTAATAATACTTGATTTTAGTTAAATTCACTTTGGTGGGTTGTGGGTCTTTAATATAGCAGACTGTAGACCTGCTAATTGACAACAAATCAGCCTAATGATTTTCACAAATATTGTTGAATATCATTGTCTGACACCCTGCAAGTGCTAGCAGTTATAAATACTTTTTCAAGTTGAGCTAGTTTTGCATAACAAAACCTTTACTAATGTAATAATGACTTGCTCTTCTCAATATATATAGTGAAGATTTGCTTTGGGTTAAATTTTGTTGTGTTTTTCATAAAGATTATGATATTCGTTAAATGTTTATAATGATTAAAGCCTGTCTGCTCCTCGTGACATTTTTTATTTACCAACAAGGTGCTGCTATTTTGCATGCACTCTTGTATCTAGAATGGTATGCAACCACATATTTTCTGAAATTGCGAGCACCTGATTTGGCCCAAAAAAAAAGAGGTTCATACATGCTTATTACTATTATATAAATGAAGTCCTCTTTTTAAATATTTAAATTATGATAGTGTGGAAAACTTTAAGCATCAGGTGATTAAGATGAGATTGCATTGTTGTTAAAAGTGTGAATTTGATTGCTACTTGAGTTGAGTCCAGTAATGGATGGTAACTGTCCATAGATCTACGTAATATGTATTGCCAGGGATGTAAAATAGGATGAAAATCATTAACTTTGAAGCAGAGTTATGATCAGAAAGATAGTTATAGTAGCTTTACTCTCTTCTCAATCATTATTAATAGCTACCTAATTACGAGTCTGACTAAATTTGATGCTTGTAGTTCTTGTACCAAAACAGATACTGTTTTTGCTAGAAATCCTCATTCAGTTTGGGGTGAGCATCTTGAATGGATTTAAATTTTAAATGTCGTGGATTTTAGCAGGGAGTATAGGATCAGGATAGGGGAGTTTTTGTTTTGTTTTTTTTATTACATTAATTGAGACATTGTTTTGTGTCTTACATTACTGTTACGCATGAACATGTGTCCTTGAGAGGTAAAAGTTGTACTTGGTTCAGAATAATTGCTTGACAAGTTCAAACATTGCAGTAATTTTCAAAATGCATTGGTTGACAATTCATTGATACCTTTTAGGATGTACTGTGAAATCATGACAGAATTATTATTATTGACAGGCAAATACTCCTGATGAGTTGCCCGAGAGGCTTATTGGAGCTGTTCGTATTTCTCATTTAGAGCTCAAATCTGCCATGGTTCCAAAACTGGATCCGGATCCGTCATGACTGACCAAGTCGTTTCTATTGTTCATCTATACGAAATTCATTTGTTTGCAATATGCGTTTGTACCATTTTTTTTACTGGGATGTAGGTTCATTGTTTTATAATTGGTTTTTCTGTGAAATATTAGGAAATGTTTTTCTCCCCCGTTTTTAATTTTTTTTTTTTTAGTTCATTTAATTGTTTAAGCTGATAGGATCTGTATTTTGTCAACTTATTCGTGCTCGGATATATTTCATATGATTATGTAAGTATCACCACACAGTTTTGTACCTTTTTTTGTATCTACCAGTAATTACGGGAAGTTGTCAAGTCATTTCATCCAGTCTTTTCTCCTTCATTACTTTTATTTTTTGTAGTGATGCAGAGTTTCTTTCTCCTTAATATCTACTACCCGAAAGGCTGTAACTGAACTCTCTTTAACAATGCACCAAGTTTCAAGTCATTGGTAGCATTTCTCTTCCGCATTTTAAGTCATTTGTAGCACTTCTGCAGTTATGGTCCATATGGATGAAAATTATGACTATAAACTTGACTAGAGTACACAAGATGAGTTGATGAGAACGATGACTGTTGTATTTCATTAAGTAGCAATAGTAATGCAATCACTATATTCTGTTGCCCAGATTTCAAGTAGCAATAGATATCGGATACGGTGACTTTTATGTAATGATATAGATTCAATTTCTTCGATTCTTTCCCAAAAAAATGGGGCAATAAGCAGAATTTAGACTAAAATGAGAACATATACTGTAGTCAAAGACTAGTGACGGTGAGAAGTGAAAACATCGAATTAAAATTTCCTTTGGTTGCATGGCCGTAATGTATTAACATTCATTGAAATGGTTAAAAAATTTACACTGGCACTGGGATGCTAGGGCTGGGAACTAAATCTATTTTAGTTGAAAGAATGACGCGTAGCCCAGTAACCCATCCGTGTAGTGGCTGGAAAGGAAAGCTTTATTCTGTGAAGAAATATATACTATTTAGGGCCAATGATCCTAGGCATATCTCTGATTGATATAATCCTTAAAAGCATCTATAGCAGCCACTGAACTTCTTGGAAATCCCTGCTGAAACTTATCAATAAGAATCTCAGCCGTCTTCTTCATTTCTTTATCACCCATCAACCTCTGTATTCCCTTAACTATATCATCCTTGGTTACCTTTTCTGATAGATCATCACATATCATGTACCCCACTTTAAGATGGGTCACCACCAACTTGGCATCATGGTATTGGTCACCCCTGATGGGCCACACCAAGAATGGGACCCCACGTCCAATAGCCTCTACAGTTGAGTTCCAACCACAATGAGATAAGAATCCACCCGTTGAAGGGTGACTCAGTATCAACAATTGTGGTGCCCATCCACGTATTATCAAACCCCTTTTCCCAACTCTGCTATCCAACCCACGAGGAAAATATCCTTCTTCTCCTTCTGAACCGGCTTCCCCTCCCAAGATCATACGCGGTGGACCCGGTCTACCTGAACCGGGTTGGATCACCCATATAAATGGTTGCTCACATGACTCCAGCGCATGGGCTAGTTGTTGGTACTCCTCCTTTGTAGGGCCCACCTCAGTACCAAAAGACACGTATAGCACTGATCCACGTGGCTTTGAGTCTAACCACTGGATCACTTCTTCCTCGGTGACGCTGGACCGCCGGTTTGATCGAACATCCCGGTCGTGGAGAAGTGAACCGCCCGATTTCCAATACTGCTCTGGCAAAAGCGGTCCAACACCCCAGACCGGTTTTCCAATATGATCCGCGATGTAGTCAATAAATGGACGCTCCAGATCATCACACGTGTTGATCATCAACGCAACTGTATCTCGGACCTCCTCCACCCACGGTGGTTGTTCCCCGAATTTAGGTGGTCCCCTCCCCGGTCCACCAGGAGGTGGAGGAAAACCGGCTCCGCCGCCATGATGCGGTGGTCCACCGCCCAGCGGTGGAGGAGGAGGATCGTGGCCGCCATGATGTGGTGGTCCACCGCCCAACGGTGGCGGAGGGGGATCGTGACGTCGTCGTTTGAGGTCCGAGTATGTGAGCGCCACATCTTCGGGCAACCCTGGAAGTAACCGGATCTCACCGGGTTTTAAATCTAACGGGTGGGCTTTCCAAGTGGCTAGCTCCAAGGCGGCGGAGCATGCGCCGGAGGTGAAGAACGCCACCGTGGGAACCTCAAATTTCTTGAAAACGTGGGCAGTCCACCAGCTCGTCATGACGTCAATGACAGCACAAACGGGTCGGGCAGGATTCGGGTTATCGGGTCCCTGGGAGAAGATGTTTTCGAGCCCTTGGACTAGTTCGTTGTTGGGCGCGTGAGGTGGCGGCGCCGGCGATGATGAGATTTCGATGATTCGGATGAGAGGGTTTTGGCGGAGAGAAAAGGGAACGGAGGAAGCGATGGTGGATGAGATGAGAAGGGTTACGGTGAAGTTTCTAGAAGCCAAGTGATTGCATAGCTCTATGCATGGAAAGAGATGGCCTTGTCCGAAAAAGGGTACTACGCAAATTTCAGGTGACATTATTGTTTTCAAGCTTGTACGTATGTTGTTATGGTCTGTGACTGAAAGATTGGTTTTTGTAGGAAGCTAAAATTGAAGGTCAAGAAAAGAAAGCTTAACTTGATAATGGGTCTTACTTACTGATAGGAATTTATAACCAAAACATTTTGACTGTTAGGTTGAGAATGAATGGTTTGAGCAGTGTGATTGAATTGATTTATCTTGATTTCACAAGAGGATGAATAATGGTATTGGTGACCCCACACCATATGTCGTAGTCTGATCAAACAGGCACTCAAACCAAAAATTATCTGAAAATGTTGATCTTGGTAAAATTATGAGGAAAAATATCTAGTGTCTACGCATATAGTTTAAGGTAGAGAAACCTTCAAAGACAATACAGCAGCTACCTATAAACTTTGCCCAACATTAAGTTACATTAGCCTGTGATAAAGTTACATTAAGCATATTGCATCAGGCATTTGTTACTGTATCTTTATAGGATTTTATATTTCTCGTGTTAAATGAGAATTGAAATCTCATGTTGGATGATTAATCTTAGATGTAGGACGGAAATCAGGATGTTTCTCCCATCTTTAAATACGCTTTCTTAATAAAAACGGGGCATCCACAAATTGTAATATGACGTGAGTCTCGTTCACATTCCATATGCATAAAACTTCTACAGTACTAGAAGTAAATTGGTAGGGAGTTTAGACATCAAACTAAACGGGGATTCATGGCCATCAAAACTACCTATAATCGGTTGCTGCAAAAGATTTTTTTTGTTTTGTTGCAACAACATAAAAAATACATTTCCCTCCAAGTAATTAGGGAATCGGGAATACGTGAAATGAGAAACTTGGTGTTTGGTTGTTTTATGCTGCCTTTGGCAGAGGTGTGTGTGTGATCTCTAGTGATTAGGTATTAGAAAAATGTGTACCTTATTAGGATTAGAAAAATGTGTACTCCAACTCCACCTACCTGCCTTATATAGCCCGGCTCTAGGGTTTGCTTGGGTTGGGCCGAGGTGCAGCGTGGGCTCTGGGCCGAGGTGCAGCGTGGGCTTGAGTCCAGCCCATAACAGTTGCCCCCCAGCTCGGTAGGCTGAGTTATCAGGATGCCGAGTTGCGTTGATTGTCTGGCCTGCGGCATCTCGGTTTTAGAGCCGATATGAACTTATTCGCCAGTCTTTTCATCTTGCGGTCATTCTCCACGTGTCTTAAGCCATCATAATGCGTATCGTCGATTATCTTTGCGCCGCCTTGGCATTTAATGCGACTGCGACTGTACAGATATCAATCGTTTTGTCTTGTCAGGTGCTTTTTGCTTTTGCTTTTACGCTTTTGCCCTTGTCTTTTCGTTTTCGCGGGTCATACCTCTTGAACTTCTCCCCTTTCCTTATTTACTGGCATTTTCCCACCTTTTTTCACCTTTCTGCTTCTGCTGTTAATCCATTTGCGATTTGTTACATTCGGTTGTGTTTCGAGGTTTCCTTGTTGAGTATCGACCTTCTCTGTCCAGCATTTGGCATTATTTGCTCTGTAGGTATGGGTTTCTTGACCTTTCTTTATTTCCTTCCCTTCTATTATTGCCTGTTGTCTGCATTTTTGTGTTGTTGCTTTCTTTACTTCATTTAGTCTGCATTCGTCCCCTTTATGTTCGGTTTTCTTACCGCCATTGGTTACGTTTGCTGTTCTTGTCTGGAAAAGTTCCCAGTATGGATGAGGGAATTCCTTATGAGTATAGGAGGGCCACTTGTCCTCGTGTTTTTGGCCGAAGTGACGAAATTTTGGCAGAGGAAGAAGCTAGAGCTGCTGAGGAGGAGGTGACTCGAGGCCATGGTGCCTCTTCTAGCCTTGGACGTCGGCCGCCGGCTTCCAGGCCCGGACGTCGTCGTCTTGTTTCTGGCTCCGGACGTTGTCCACCAGTGAGATCTCGTCCCAGTGGTCGAGGGCGGTCTCGATCTTCTAGGCGAGGTCGGTCCCTGCCTTCTAACCGTGCCGCGGGCTGTTCGTCCGCAAGCACCAACCCTTTCTTAGATGATAGACCTAGGTCTTCTTCCTTTCTTATTACTGGTCAACAAGATCAAATTACCTTGAATCGACCCTCTATCCAGCCCATATTATCGACTTCCCCTTCTCGGAATCCAAATCCATGCTTCAATTGCGTTTACCTCAGCGCGCAATTTATTGGGAATGGTAATGATTTCATGGCGAACCTAGTCTTAGGCAGTTGTTCTCACGATCCCGGACTTAGAACTTCAGTTCCTATGACCTCTTCAGATAGTTCTTCGAGCTCTTCACACTGTAGTTTATTTAACTCAGGTGCGTGTACTTGCTGCTTTTGTTGTTTTAATCCACCCATTTTGCTGTTCTAGGTTCTTATGGAGTCCCCTTCTGCAGAACTCAACGTGGAGACTACTTCATCCAATCACGAGCTAGAAGCCGAGGTCGCAGTGGTTGAAGAAGGTTCTGCCCCAGTGGGTACCAATCTACGCAGGCAATTCCCCTGGGTGACACAGGAGGTTCTTAGCTTTAGATCCTCCATGACCACAGAGGAAATATCCGGGTTACCCATTGGCAACCCGGTAGGTTTTAACACTTTCTGCCCAGCGGAAGATGAGCCGGTGTGTTCGGGTCGGAACCCGCAAGAGCCTCCCTTTTTCTTTTTTTACCGAGATTTGATCACAAAGATCGGTATTCGCTTTCCTTTCTCCCCCTTTATAATATGCCTTTTAAACCATTTTCTTCTAGCTCCCACTCAAATTCACCCCAACGGATGGGCATACATTGTTGCCTTCGAGCAACTCTGCGTATCCTTGTCCGTGAATTGCTCTGTTGCCCTTTTTATGTATTTTTTCAATATTTATACCCCGCGCTCCGGTTCTGAACCTCCCAAGTTGAAGGGTTGGGCCAGCATCCGGGGTCGCATTAGTAAGCCTTCCAGGAGACTGTTTTCTGTATACAGCGACTCCTTCAAAAATTTCAAAGGCGCGTACTTCAAGGTCGTGGCCGAGGCCGGTGAGAAGCCCTGGTTTGTTGGGGAAAAAGATGAGGGAAAATTCCCATTATATTGGTCCCATCAGCATTATCTCCGTAAGTCGGCTGACTATAGGCTGGCCTTGTCTGCCGAGGAAAAGCTCAGTGCCAAGACCTTGCTAACCCATATCCGTACCCAGGGTCATATGAGTGCTGCGTCCTTGGTTGCTAAATCCTATGTTGCAAGTGATCAGCCCAGTATGCTTTTCAACATTCATTTTTTATTTACTTGTCTTTTTCATCCTGTTTTTGGGACTGATATTTCCTTGGCTGTGCTGGTAACCTTGCTTCTTTTATTTGCCAGGTTTAACAATGAACCCCAACTCAGATGATGTGCCTGATTACTGCCGGGCTTTACGGGGTAAAGGTGTAGCCCGTCCCCCTCCATCGAAGAAGGCGAAGGTTGCTGCCCCTTCCCCAGGTGCGGGTTCGTCCAACCCTGAGCCCCATCATGGCATATCCGTTTTGGATCTGACCCACGATGGTGAGAACTGGTTGGATGGGGAGCCAGAGGAGACCCCCTTTGCTACTGGTGGCACAACCCGGGCTGTGGTGTCTGTTGCGAGGGGTAGCGCCCCACCCTCCCCCCTGCCTGCTGGTTTGAGGAGGGGTTCTCTATGGGAGATGGGGGTCACTGCCGAGCTACGCGGTGTGACCCGCGCTCCTCCCTCTTTCTATGGCTCTCCTTCTCCATCGAAAGCTGAAGCTGAAGAGCTGCAGAAAGCCGAGCAATATCTGTTTAAGGCGGCTTCTCTGATGAAACCGTACTCCCTCCTGCTCGAGAAGCACTCCGAGATAGTGTCCGAGAAGGATATCATGCAGAGCCAGCTGGCCGAGCTACGACAGGAAAATCAGACTTTGAAGTCTGATGCGGCCAAGCTAAGTCTTTCGCTGAAAAACTCTGAAGCCGACCTGAAGGCTATCTCGGATTGCTTTGGTGTGGAGAGTGGTAAAGATGCCATAATAAGATTTTTCAAAGCCAAGCTATCCATGCTGTCGAAGGCGGAGGCACAACACGGGGAAATGGCCTCCCAATTCAAACAGCTGAAGGCGCAGCAGGAAGAATTGCAAGCTGATTATGATCAGAGTCAGACTGCACTGGAAAAAGCTGTTGGTTCCGCCTTCAACAATGCTGTGAACCAAGTTAAATTTTTTAACCCTGAAGCGTCTCTCAACTTGGATCAGTTGGATTGCTATGGCTACATCAGCGGCGGAATATTCTACTCTTCAGCCGAGGAGCCCACTGCAGTTGATGGGGAAGGTTTTGGCCCCGGCTCGGAGGGTGAAGCTGAAGGTCGGCCGTTGGATTCCGGCTGTCAGCCGAATTTGAGGGGGGATACCCCATAATTTGTAATCCGCCGTTGATATTCCGGCTTTATGTTTATAGAAACATTTTTTGTTTGCGCTAACTTGATATTAATTCAAGAATAGAATTAATTGTGTAGCTTATATTTGCTTTGTGTGCAACATCCGTCTCGTATGTTTCGAGTTTTGGTGTCGGATTTTGAATTTGGCTGAGATAGCGTGCGAGGGCGTCCCCTTAGCACAGTCTCCCATTTTTCCATAAATGGGCCGAGGTTAGCACTCTCAACCTTGCCCTCTAGGCAAGGCGGGTTCAAACACCTGGGCCTAGTTCTTTATTTCGCGTATTTGAACTTCCAATGGGTTCATATAGCGCGGATTCAATTTATATTCGAACTCTCAACCGAGTGTTTTCCACTTGGCGGGTTCGATTTCTTATCTCGGGTTAGAACGCTCGGCTCTTGCCTATTCGGCAGGCTGGGTTTCCATAACTCGGATTTTAATTGAGAGTTTCAGAACTTCCCATTTAACATGGGTTCGTACAGCTCGGATTCTAATTCAGAAATGAACGCTCAACCGAGTTTCTTTTTAAAACGGCGGGTTCAATTTCTTTCAACGTTGGTTCCCAGACGTCGGAATGTGTATGCATTGCATGAATTACCAAAGTCGGAACGCACAACATTTAAATAATGAAAATGCGCAATTTATTGAATTACAAAGCCATAAAAGAAAACATCGTATTTGCTTTGCGCAAGCAAGATATTTAATTTAACTGTAATACTTTTTCAACTTATCTGCATTCCATGTCCTCGCCACGTGCTTCCCTTTCAAAGTTTCTAGCACGTAAGCTCCTTTGGACAGTTTACTTTTGACTCTGAAAGGCCCTTCCCATCTTGGGGCTAATTTTCCTTGTGAAGCGTTTCGTCCCCCTATGTCCGCCCTGCGTAGGACTAACTCCTTTGTTTCAAATGACCGTGGTCGCACTTTTTTATTGAACCGGTTAGCCACCAGTTGCTTGGCCACATAATTTCTGCAGTATGCCATAGTTCGGATCTCTTCAATCAGGTCGAGCTCAACCGCCACCTTATCATTATTGTCCTTTTCTGTTTGTGCGAGAGTTTGAACTCTTCTCCAAGATGGTTCCCCCAGTTCCACTGGGATCATGGCCTCACATCCATATGTTAGTTTGAAGGGGGATTCGCCCACAGAGGTTTGAACCGTGGTTCTATACCCCCATAGCACGTAGTAGAGCTCCTCTACCCACTTACCTTTAGCAGATTGCTCCATACGTCGGCGTAAGCCTTCAACTATAATTTTGTTAGCCGCTTCAGCCTGACCATTAGTCTGGGGGTGTTCCACCGAGGCAAATCTGTGCCGGATATGGAACCCAGTCAGAAGGTTTTGGAACCCTTTGCTAGTGAACTGGGTGCCATTGTCCGTTACAATTTCAGCCGGGATCCCAAAGCGGCATATTACGTTTCTCTCTAAAAAACGCTGTATCCGGGCCGAGGTAATAGAAGCAATTGGCTCAGCCTCAATCCACTTGGTGAAGTAATCAACTGCGACTATCAACCACTTGAGCTGACCCTCTGCTGCAGTAAACGGACCCAGAATGTCCATTCCCCATTTGTAGAACGGCCATGGAGCCGTGATAAAATTCAGCTCCTCAGGTGGGGCCAAAAGGTTTTTACCATGCCTTTGGCATTCGTCACATCGCTGTACGTGATCCTTCGCATCTTTCGCCATGGACGGCCAGAAGTAGCCGGCACGAAGTGCCTTCCGAGCCAAGGCTTTCCCACCGACGTGTTGGCCGTTAATCCCTTCGTGTATTTCGGATAGAACGTATTGTGCTCTATCCGAGTTGACACATTTAAGCAGGGGAGTTGAGATCCCCTTTTTATACAATTGCCCTTCAAGCATGGTATATGATGCGGCATCCCGGATGAGTTTTCTGGCCGCCGCTTTTTCTTCGGGCAAAGCACCCCTATCAAGGTATGCAATTATGTTGCTACGCCAATCATCTATCTGTGAGATGTGCATCATGCAGGTCGGCTCGGGAATATTCTGCTCTATTACGGTTCTGTAATTGCCCCATCCTTTTGTACTGGCGAGCTTGGATAATATGTCCGCCCTGTTATTTGCGTTTCTTGGGATGTGGCTGATTTCCACCTCCTCAAAGTGTGCCATTATCTGCTTGACGTGTTCCAGATATTTCACCAACAGGGGTCCCTTTGCCTGGTAATTACCCTCGACCTGTGAAGTGACCAGCTGGGAGTCACTGCAAATTCTGACCTTCCGAGCTCCAAGCTCCTTAGCCTGAAGCAAGCCGGCTATGAAAGCTTCATATTCCGCCTGATTGTTCGAGGTCTCGAAATCCATTTTCATGGAATATTCAACTGCCACTCCATCCGGACTTTCTATTATGACCCCGGCTCCACTTCCTTTTGAATTGGAGGATCCATCCACGTATATGGTCCATTTATCCAGATTATCAGAAGAGATATATGGTGCCGAGGTTAGTTCTCGGACAAAGTCGGCCAAAGCTTGCGATTTGATCGCCTTGCGGTTCTCAAATGTTATATCGAACGCGGATAATTCTATGGCCCAGCTCATCATCCTGCCTGCTAGGTCCGGCTTATGCAATATCTGTCGGATTGGGAAATCTGACCGAACCAGGATTTTGTGGGCCTGGAAGTATGCCCGAAGTCGGCGGGCTGAAGTGAGGAGTGCAAAAGCTATCTTTTCCAACCGCTGGTATCGCAGTTCGGCTCCCTGTAAGAGCCGGCTTACAAAGTAGATCGGTTGTTGGCCTTCGTCGTCTTCTCGTACCAGGACCGAGCTGACAGCCAGCTCCCCAACTGATAAGTAGAGGATTAAAGTTTCTTGTTCTTTGGGTTTGGCCAGTATGGGAGGAGAAGATAACCTCCTCTTAATTTCCTGGAAAGCAACTTCGCAATCTGCACTCCACCCGTATTGCACCTCCTTTCGCAGTAGTTTAAAGAATGGAAGGGCTGTCTCCGCTGACCGAGGTAAGAAGCGGGTAAGAGAAGCCAGCCTTCCAGTCAACTGCTGTATTTCTTTCTTATTTTTCGGGGCCGTCATCTGCAATACGGCTCCACACTTATCCGGGTTGGCTTCTATACCCCGGTGTGTTAACATGAAGCCCAGAAATTTTCCTGCAAAAACTCCAAAAGCACATTTTGCTGGATTCAGACGGATGCGGTGCTGTCGTAATTTACCAAATGTTTGTTCCAAGTCCTGAATATGTGTTGCCATGCCGGCTGATTTGACGATCATGTCATCAATGTACACCTCCACGTTTTTACCCAGCTGATCCGAGAAAACCTGATTCATCATCCTTTGATACGTGGCTCCCGAGTTTTTCAGCCCGAATGGCATGACATTATAGCAGTAATTTGCTTTCTCTGCAATAAATGCAGTTTTCTCCTGGTCATCAGGATGTAATGGGATTTGGTTGTAACCAGAGTACGCGTCCATAAAGGACAGCATCTGGAACCCAGACGAGCTGTCGACCAGTTGATCAATATTCGGCATTGGGTATGCATCCTTGGGACATACCTTATTTAGGTCTGTGTAGTCCGTGCACACTCGCCATTTCCCGCTTGGCTTCTTAACCATAACCACATTAGATAACCAAGTCGTATATTGTATTTCTCGAATGAA